>JAANYP010000119.1:66664-649164 GCA_020465985.1 Centrapalus pauciflorus
ACGTATGATAGACACTGCTGAAACTGGACACCTGATGGTATATGTTCCTTGATTACTTGCATTGCTCAGGACCGCTGTGAGTGACAGATTGCATTACTTACTTGCATATTTTTCGGTACTTAATGGTGATTGTTACTGACTTGTATGGAAACATCTTCTGCTACTTGTTCCTTGAATACTTAATTGTATGTTAGGAACGTATGATAGACACTGATGAAACTGGACAATTGTTGTTTCATGTTCCTTGATTACTTAATTGTATGACTAAGGAACGTAAATGATAGACACTGCTGTAACTGAACTTGATTACTTAAATTGTAGTATGTTAGGAACTATGATATATACTGTGAATCTGACAACTCCTGCTTCATGTTCTTCTGATTAACTTAAATTGTATGTTAGGAAACGTATGATAGACACTGCTGAAACTGGACAAACTCCTGCTTTCAATGTCCTTGATTACTAAACTTATTGTATGTTAGGAACGTATGATAGACAACTCCACTCGCTGAACTGGAACCAACCTGTTGTTGGCAATGTTTCCTTGATTAACTTAATTGTAATGTTAGAACGTATGAAATAGACCACTGATGAAACTGAACAAACTGCTCTGGCAATGTTCCTTAGATTACTTATTGTATGCTAAGGTACGTAATGAAATAGACATTGTATGTTGAAACCTGGAAGCACTACTGCTGGTGCAAATGTTCCCTTGATTAACTTAATTGTATGTTAGGAACGTACGATAGACACTACTGAAACTGGACAACTGTTGCTGCATGTTCTTTGATTACTTAATTGTATGTTAGGAACGTATGATAGACACTACTGAAACTGGACAACTGTTGCTACATGATCCTTGATTACTTGTATTGCTCAAGACCGCTGTGAGTGACAGATTGCATTACTTACTTGCATATGTTTCGGTACTTATTGGTGATTTTTACTGACTTGTATGGAAACAACTGCTGCATGTTCCTTGATTACTTAATTGTATACTATGAACGTATGATTGACATTGTTGAAACTGGACAACTGCTGCTGCATGTTCATTGATTACTTAATTGTAAGTTAGGAACGTTTGCTAGACACTACTGAATCTGGACAACTCCTGCTTCATGTTCCTTGATTACTTAATTGTATGCTAGGAACGTATGATAGACATTGTTGAAACTGGACAACTGTTGGTGCATGTTCAATGATTACTTAATTGTAAGTTAGTAACCTATGATAGACACTGCTGAAACTGGACAACTGCTGCTGCATGTTCCTTGATTACTTGCATTGCTCAGGGCCGCTGTGAGAGACAGACTGCATTACTTACTTGCACATGTTTCGATACTTATTGGTGATTGTTACTAACTTGTATGGAAACATCTGCTGCTGCATGTTCCTTGATTACTTAATTGTATGCTAGGAACGTTTGATAGACACTGCTGAAACTGGCCAGCTTGCATGTTCATTGATTACCTAATTGTATGCTAGGAACGTATGATAGACACTGCTGTAACTGACTTGATTACTTAATTGTATGTTATGAACGTATGATAGATACTGATGAATCTGGACAACTCCTGCTTCATGTTCCTTGATTACTTAATTGTATGTTAGGAACGTATGATAGACACTGCTGAAACTTGACAACTCCTGCTTCATGTTCCTTGATTACTTAATTGTATGTTAGGAACGTATGATAGACACTGCTGAAACTGGAAAACTGTTGTTGCATGTTCATTGGTTACTTATTTGTATGTTAGGAAAGTATGATAGACACTATCGAAACTCGAAAACTGCTGCTACATGATCCTTGATTAGTTGCATTGCTCAGGACCGCTGTGAGTGACAGATTGCATTACTTACTTGCATATGTTTCGGTACTTATTCGTGATTATTACTTTCTTGTATGGAAACATCTGCTGCTGGTTGATCCTTGATTACTTAATTATATATTAGGAACGTATGATAGACACTAATGAAACTGGACAACTGCTGTTGCATGTTCAATGATTACTTAATTGTATGTTAGGAACGTATGATAGACACTGCTGAAACTGGACAACTGCTGTTGCATGTTCCTTGATTACTTGCATTGCTTAGGACCGCTGTGAGTGACAGATTGCATTACTTTCTTGCACATGTTTCGATACTTATTGGTGATTGTAACTGACTTGTATGGAAACATCTGCTGCTGCATGTTCCTTGATTACTTAATTATATGCTAGGAACGTATGATAGACACTGCTGAAACTGGCCAACTGTTGTTGCATGTTCATTGATTACTTAATTGTATGCTAGGAAGGTATGATAGACACTGCTGTAACTGACTTGATTACTTAATTGTATCTTAGGAACGTATGATAGATACTGATGAATCTGGACAACTCCTGCTACATGTTCCTTGATTACTTAATTGTATGTTAGGAACGTATGATAGACACTGCTGAAACTGGACAACTACTGCTTCATGTTCCTTGATTACTTAATTGTATGTTAGGAACGTATGATAGACACTGCTGAAACTGGACAACTGTTGTTGCATGTTGATTGATTACTTAATTTTATGTTAGGAACGTATGATAGACACTGTTGAAACTGGACAACTGCTGCTACATGATCCTTGATTAGTTGCATTGCTCAGGACCGCTGTGAGTGACAGATTGCATTACTTACATGCATATGTTTCGGTACTTATTTGTGATTGTTACTGACTTGTATGGAAACATCTGCTGCTGCTTGTTCCTTGATTACTTAATTGTATGTTAGGAACGTATTATAGACACTGATGAAACTGGCTGTTGTTGCATGTTCCTTGATTACTTGCATTGCTCAGGACCGCTGCGAGTGACAGATTGCATTACTTACTTGCATATGTTTCGGTACTTATTGGTGATTGTTACTGACTTGTATGGAAACATCTGGTGCTGCTTGTTCCTTGATTACTTAATTGTATGTTAGGAACGTATGATAGACACTGATGAAACTGGACAACTGTTGTTGCATGTTCCTTGATTACTTGCATTGCTCAGGACCGCTGTTAGTGACAGATTGCATTACTTACTTGCACATGTTTCGGTACTTATTGGTGATTGTTACTGACTTGTATGGAAACATCTGCTGCTGCTTGTTCCTTGAATACTTAATTGTATGTTAGGGACGTATGATAGACACTGATGAAACTGGACAACTGTTGTTTCATGTTCCTTGATTACTTAATTGTATGCTAGGAACGTATGATAGACACTGCTGTAACTGACTTGATTACTTAATTGTATGTTAGGAACGTATGATATATACTGATGAATCTGGCCAACTCTTGCTTCATGTTCCTTGATTACTTAATTGTATGTTAGGAACGTATGATAGACACTGCTGAAACTGGACAACTCCTGCTTCATGTTCCTTGATTACTTAATTGTATGTTAGGAACGTATGATAGACACTGCTGAAACTGGACAATTGTTGTTGCATGTTCCTTGATTACTTAATTGTATGTTAGGAACGTATGATAGACACTGATGAAACTGGACAACTACTGCTGCATGTTCCTTGATTACTTAATTGTATGCTAAGGACGTATGATAGACATTGTTGAAACTGGACAACTGCTGGTGCATGTTCCTTGATTACTTAATTGTATGTTAGGAACGTACGATAGACACTACTGAAACTGGACAACTGTTGCTGCATGTTCTTTGATTACTTAATTGTATGTTAGGAACGTATGATAGACACTACTGAAACTGGACAACTGCTGCTACATGATCCTTGATTACTTGTATTTCTCAAGACCGCTGTGAGTGACAGATTGCATTACTTACTTGCATATATTTCGGTACTTATTGGTGATTTTTACTGACTTGTATGGAAACAACTGCTGCATGTTCCTTGATTACTTAATTGTATGCTATGAACGTATGATTGACATTGTTGAAACTGGACAACTGTTGCTGCATGTTCATTGATTACTTAATTGTAAGTTAGGAACGTTTGCTAGACACTACTGAATCTGGACAACTCCTGCTTCATGTTCCTTGATTACTTAATTGTATGCTAGGAACGTATGATAGACATTGTTGTAACTGGACAACTATTGGTGCATGTTCAATGATTACTTAATTGTAAGTTAGGAACCTATGATAGACACTGCTGAAACTGGACAACTGCTGCTGCATGTTCCTTGATTACTTGCATTGCTCAGGGCCGCTGTGAGAGACAGACTGCATTACTTACTTGCACATGTTTCGATACTTATTGGTGATTGTTACTAACTTGTATGGAAACATCTGCTGCTGCATGTTCCTTGATTACTTAATTGTATGCTAGGAACGTTTGATAGACACTGCTGAAACTGGCCAACTGTTGTTGCATGTTCATTGATTACCTAATTGTATGCTAGGAACGTATGATAGACACTGCTGTAACTGACTTGATTACTTAATTGTAGGTTATGAACGTATGATAGATACTGATGAATCTGGACAACTCCTGCTTCATGTTCCTTGATTACTTAATTGTATGTTAGGAACGTATGATACACACTGCTGAAACTTGACAACTCCTGCTTCATGTTCCTTGATTACTTAATTGTATGTTAGGAACGTATGATAGACACTGCTGAAACTGGACAACTGTTGTTGCATGTTCATTGGTTACTTATTTGTATGTTAGGAAAGTATGATAGACACTATCGAAACTCGAAAACTGCTGCTACATGATCCTTGATTAGTTGCATTGCTCAGGACCGCTGTGAGTAACAGATTGCATTACTTACTGGCATATGTTTCGGTACTTATTCGTGATTGTTACTTTCTTGTATGGAAACATCTGCTGCTGCTTGATCCTTGATTACTTAATTATATATTAGGAACGTATGATAGACACTAATGAAACTGGACAACTGCTGTTGCATGTTCATTGATTACTTAATTGCATGCTAGGAACGTATGATAGACATTGTTGAAACTGGACAACTGTTGTTGCATGTTCCTTGATTTCTTAATTGTATGTTAGGAAGGTATGATAGACACTACTGAAACCGGACAACTGCTGCTGCATGTTCCTTGATTACTTAATTGTATGTTAGGAACGTATGATAGACACTACTGAAACTGGACAACTGCTGCTACGTGATCCTTGATTACTTGCATTGCTCAGGACCGCTGTGAGTGACAGATTGCATTACTTACTTGCATATGTTTCGGTACTTATAGGTGATTGTTACTGACTTATATGGAAACAATTGCTGCTGCATGTTCCTTGATTACTTAATTGTATGTTAGGAACGTATGATATACACTACTATAACTGGACAACTGCTGCTGCATGTTCCTTGATTACTTAATTGTATGCAACTGTTGTTGCATGTTCATTGATTACTTGCATTGCTCAGGACCGATGTGAGTGACAGATTACATTACTTACTTGCATATGTTTCGGTACTTATTTGTGATTGCTACGGACTTCTATGGAAACATCTGCTGTTGCTTGTTCCTTGATTACTTAATTGTATGGTAGGAACGTATGATAGGCACTGATGAAACTGGACAACTGTTGCTACATGTTCCTTGATTACTTAATTGTATGCTAGGAACGTATGATAGACACAGTTGAAACTGGACAACTGTTGGTGCCTGTTCATTGATTACTTATTGTATGCTAGGAACGTATGATAGACACTCTTGAAACTGGACAACTACATTACTTACTTGCACATGTTTCGGTACTTATTGGTGATTGTTACTGACTTGTATGGAAACATCTGTTGATGCCTGTTCAATGATTACTTAATTGTATGTTAGGAACGTATGATAGACACTACTGAATCTGGACAACTCCTGCTTCATGTTCCTTGATTACTTAATTGTATGCTAGGAACGTATGATAGACATTGTTGAAACTGGACAACTGTTGGTGCGTGTTCAATGATTACTTAATTATATGTTAGGAACGTATGATAGACACTGCTGAATCTGGACAACTCCTGCTTCATGTTCCTTGATTACTTATATGTATGCTAGGAACGTATGATAGACATTGTTGAAACTGGACAACTGTTGGTGCATGTTCAATGATTACTTAATTGTATGTTAGCAACTTATGATAGACACTGCTGAAACTGGACAACTGCTGCTGCATGTTCCTTGATTACTTGCATTGCTCAAGGCCGCTGTGAGTGACAGACTGCATTACTTACTTGCACATGTTTCGATACTTATTGGTGATTGTTACTGACTTGTATGGAAACATCTGCTGCTGAATATTCCTTGATTACTTATTTGTATGCTAGGAACGTATGATAGACACTGCTGAAACTGGCCAACTGTTGTTGCTTGTTCATTGATTACTTAATTGTATGCTAGGAACGTATGATAGACACTACTGTAACTGACTTGATTAGTTAATTGTATGTTAGGAACGTATGATAGATACTGATGAATCTGGACAACTCCTGCTTCATGTTCCTTGATTACTTAATTGTACTGTAGGAACGTATGATAGACACTGCTGAAACTGGACAACTCCTGCTTCATGTTCCTTGATTACTTAATTGTATGTTAGGAACGTATGATAGATACTACTGAATCTGGACAACTCCTGCTTCATGTTCCTTGATTACTTAATTGTATGCTAGGAACGTATGATAGACATTGTTGAAACTGGACAACTGTTGGTGCATGTTCAATGATTACTTAATTGTATGTTAGGAACGTATGATAGACACTACTGAAACTGTACAACTGCTGCTGCATGTTCCTTGATTACTTGCATTGCTCAGGACCGCTGTGACTGACAGTTCGCGTTACTTACTTGCACATGTTTCAGTACTTATTTGTGATTGCTACGGACTTGTATGGAAACATCTGCTGCTGCTTGTTTCTTGATTACTTAATTGTATGCTAGGAACGTATGATAGACACTGATGAAACTGGACAACTGGTGCTACATGTTCCTTGATTACTTAATTGTATGTTAGGAACGTATGATAGACACTGCTGAAACTGGAAAACTGCTGCTGCATGTTCCTTGATTACTTAATTGTATGCTAGGAACGTATGATAGACACTGTTGAAACTGGCCAACTGTTGTTGCATGTTCATTGATTAGTTAATTGTATGCTTGGAACGTATGATTGACACTGCTGTAACTGACTTGATTACTTAATTGTATGTTAGGAACGTATGATAGATACCGATGAATCTGGACAACTCCTGCTTCATGTTCCTTGGTTACTTAATTATATGTTAGGAACTCAGGATAGACACTGTTGAAACTGGACAACTCCTGCTTCATGTTCCTTGATTACTTAATTGTATGCTAAGAACGTATGATAGACATTGTTGAAACTGGACAACTGTTGGTGCATGTTCAATGATTACTTAATTGTATGTTAGGAACGTATGATAGACACTTCTGAAACTGGACAACTGCTGCTGCATGTTCCTTGATTACTTTCATTGCTCAGGACCGCTGTGACTGACAGATTGCATTACTTACTTGCACATGTTTCGGTACTTATTTGTGATTGCTACGGACTTGTATGGAAACATCTGCTGCTGCTTGTTTCTTGATTACTTAATTGTATGCTAGGAACGTATGATAGACACTGATGAAACTGGACAACTGTTGCTACATGTTCCTTGATTACTTAATTGTATGTTAGGAACATATGATAGACACTGCTGAAACTGGACAACTGCTGCTGCATGTTCCTTGATTACTTAATTGTATGCTAGGAATGTATGATAGACAATGCTGAAACTGGCCAACTGTTGTTGCATGTTCATTGATTACTTAATTGTATGCTTGGAATGTATGATTGACACTGTTGTAACTAACTTGATTACTTAATTGTATGTTAGGAACGTATGATAGATACCGATGAATCAGGACAACTCCTGCTTCATGTTCCTTGGTTACTTAATTATATGTTAGGAACTCATGATAGACACTGTTGAAACTGGACAACTCCTGCTTAATGTTCCTTGATTTCTTAATTGTATGCTAGGAACGTATGATAAACATTGTTGAAACTGGACAACTGTTAGTGCATGTTCAATGATTACTTAATTGTATGTTAGGAACGTATGATAGACACTGCTGAAACTGGACAACTGCTGCTGCATTTTCCTTGATTACTTGCATTGCTCAGGACCGCTGTGAGTGACAGATTGCATTACTTACTTGCACATGTTTCGGTACTTATTGGTGATTGTTACTGACTTGTATGGAAACATCTGCTGCTGCATGTTCCTTGATTACTTAATTGTATGCTAGAAACGTATGATAGACACTGCTGAAACTGGCCAACTGTTGTTGCATGTTCGTTGATTACTTAATTGTATGCTTGGAACGTATGATAGACACTGTTGTAACTGACTTGATTACTTAATTGTATGGTAGGAACATATGATAGACACTGATGAAACTGGACAACTGCTGCTGCACGTTCCTTGATTACTTAATTGTGTGCTAGGAACATATGATAGACATTGTTGAAACTAGACAACTGTGGTTGCATGTTTCTTGATTACTTAATTGTATGTTAGGAACATATGATAGACATTACTGAAACTGGACAACTGCTGCTGCATGTTCCTTGATTACTTAATTGTATGCTAGGAACGTATGATAGACACTGCTGAAACTGGCCAACTGTTGTTGCATGTTCATTGATTACTTAATTGTATGCTTGGAACGTATGATTGACACTGCTCTAACTGACTTGATTACTTAATTCTATGTTAGGAACGTATGATAGATACCGATGAATCTGGACAACTCCTGCTTCATGTTCCTTGGTTACTTAATTATATGTTAGGAACTCAGGATAGACACTGTTGAAACTGGACAACTCCTGCTTCATGTTCCTTGATTACTTAATTGTATGTTAGGAACGTATGATAGACTCTACTGAAACTGGACAACTGCTGCTACATGATCCTTGATTACTTGCATTGCTCAGGACCGCTGTGAGTGACAGATTGCATTACTTACTTTCATACGTTTCAGTACTTATTGGTGGTTGTTACTGACTTGTATGGAAACATCTGCTGCTGCTTGTTCCTTGATTACTTAATTGTATGTTAGGAACATATGATATACACTACTGAAACTGGATAATTGCTGCTGCATGTTCCTTGATTACTTAATTGTATGCAACTGTTTTTGCTTGTTCCTTGATTACTTGCATTGCTCAGGACCGATGTGAGTGACAGATTGCATTACTTACTTGCATATATTTCGGTACTTATTTGTGATTGCTACGGACTTGTATGGAAACATCTGCTGCTGCTTGTTCCTTGATTACTTAATTGTATGCTAGGAACGTATGATAGACACTGATAAAACTGGACAACTGTTGCTACATGTTCCTTGATTACTTAATTGTATGTTAGGAACGTATGATAGACACTACTGAAACTGGACAACTGTTGGTGCTTGTTTAATGATTACTTAATTGTATGCTAGGAACGTATGATAGACACTGTTGAAACTGGACAACTGTTGGTGCATGTTCATTGATTACTTAATGTATGCTAGGAACGTATGATAGACACTCTTGAAACTGGACAACTACATTACTTACTTGCACATGTTTCGATACTTATTGGTAATTGTTACTGACTTGTATGGAAACATCTGTTGCTGCCTGTTCAATGATTACTTAATTGTATGTTAGGAACGTATGAAAGACACTACTGAATCTGGACAACTCCTGCTTCATGTTCCTTGATTACTTAATTGTATGCTAGGAACGTATGATAGACATTGTTGAAACTGGACAACTGTTGGTGCATGTTCAATGATTACTTAATTGTATGTTAGGAACGTATGATAGACACTACTGAAACTGGACAACTGCTGCTGCATGTTCCTTGATTACTTGCATTGCTCAGGACCGCTGTGACTGACAGATTGCATTACTTACCTGCACATGTTTCGGTACTTATTTGTGATTGCTACGGACTTGTATGGAAACATCTGCTGCTGCTTGTTCCTTGATTACTTAATTGTATGCTAGGAACGTATGATAGACACTGATGAAACTGGACAACTGTTGCTACATGTTCCTTGATTACTTAATTGTATGTTAGGAACGTATGATAGACACTGCTAAACTGGACAACTTCTGCTGCATGTTCCTTGATTACTTAATTGTATACTAGGAACGTATGATAGACACTGCTGAATCTGGCCAACTGTTGTTGCATGTTCATTGATTACTTAATTGTATGCTTGGAACGTATGATTGACACTGCTGTAACTGACTTGATTACTTAATTGTATGTTAGGAACGTATGATAGATACCGATGAATCTGGACAACTCCTGCTTCATGTTCCTTGGTTACTTAATTATATGTTAGGAACTCATGATAGACACTGTTGAAACTGGACAACTCCTGCTTAATGTTCCTTGATTTCTTAATTGTATGCTAGGAACATATGATAGACATTGTTGAAACTGGACAACTGTTGGTGCATGTTCAATGATGATACGAAACGTTGACCCGCAAGTTAAATGTAACTTGGAACCTTCGTATAGGATAGGATAGGCGTCAAAGTACCCGATAATTGGGACTCCAACACGCCTAGAGGAAGTCCTTGGCCCGTTAGTTATAAGAACTAAGAACCAAAGGAATACGAGAACGCCACAAGAATGTGCTCACAATCTTGATAAGTTCTTGAACTATGAACTCTCCAACAAAGAACAAAGCTCACAAAGATGAGTAAAACTCTAAAGAAAGATATATATTTCTCAAGTGAATTGATTTGAAAGTACATAGGAAGCCATCTATTTATAGGCTTCAAAAACCAACTCAAAAGACACTAATTAAATTCAATGGATTAAAGAAGGGACTTTAATCCATGACTCTTGACATTTTGTCTTCAATTGGTAGATAATTCTAGAACTCTTAAACTAAAAAAACGGATTAGTCATTTCTAGGCCTTTATTGGACTCAAATAAACTTCTAATGGACTTCAAAATACATCCATTCTACCACTTGGGCTTAGTACTAGCCCATAATGTTTCAAAGACCCAAGAAAATGCAACTTTTGGGCTTTTATGCTTCCATATTAGGATCCAATGCTTCAAGTCTAGTAACATGCTTCATCACTTGCGGTTGAGCATCGTCTTTGCATTCAGACTCTTGGATATCAACAACTAAGCTCGTAAAAACTTCTTTGATCTTCTTTGCTCGTCCTCTTGTCATTGGGCCTTCACGTATTTCCATGACATCTTTGGAATGGTTTGATGATCCTCCATCATTCTCTCCCCCTTGAAAAGGATTCATCCACGAATCATCACCTACATCAAAAGGAGACAAGTCAGAAACATTGAATGTTGAACTAACTTGATACTCACCTGGAAGATCTTGCTTGTAAGCATTGTCGTTGATCCTTTCGAGCACTTGAAATGGTCCATCTCCTCTAGGTTGCAATTTGGATCTTCGCTTGGTAGGAAATCTATCTTTTCTCAGGTGCAGCCATACCCAATCTCCAGCTTCAAACACTATCTTTTTTCCTGCCTTTGTTTGCTTGTTATGTGTATTGTTCTGTCCTTTTCTCAATATTGAGTCTTACCTTTTCGTGTAATTGCTTCACGAATTCTGCCTTCCGCTTTCCATCTAAACTGGATCGTTCTTCGATGGGAAGAGGAACAAGGTCAAGAGGACTCAATGGATTGAATCCGTAAACAACTTCAAAAGGAGAAAATTTAGTAGCAGAATGAACACTCCTGTTGTAAGCAAACTCTGCAAAAGGCAAACAATTCTCCCAAGTTCTCAAGTTCTTCGGAATAATCACTCGAAGTAATTGGGACAAGGTTCGATTAACCACTTCTGTTTGCCCATCGGTTTGGGGGTGACTTGTGGTAGAAAACAAAAGTTTGGTACCCAACTTACTCCAAAGAACACGCCAGAAATGACTCAGAAACTTGACATCCCTATCACTTACTATGGTCCGCGACACACCATGCAAACGAACAATCTCTTTGAAAAACAAGTCTGCAACATGTGAAGCATCATCAGTCTTCTTACACGCAATGAAGTGTGCCATCTTAGAGAATCGATCAACCACCACAAACACAGAATCATGACCATTCTTTGTTCTAGGCAACCCAATCACAAAGTCCATGGAGATGTCAACCCATGGTTGCTGAGGAATTGGCAGTGGCATATACAAACCATGAGGCTTGGATTTTGACTTGGCTTGTTTACATGGCACACATTTTTCACAGATCTTCATAACATCTTCTCTCATCTTAGGCCAATAGAAATGTTCCTTCAAAATATCCAATGTCTTTTGGACACCAAAATGGCCCATCAACCCTCCACCATGAGCCTCACGTACAAATAGCTCCCGTATAGAACACTTTGGAATGCATAACTTGTTTTCTTTAAACAAATAACCATCTTGCCTATAAAACTTATCAAATGGAGCATGTTCACAAGCAGCGTATAAGGAAGAAAATTCAGAATCATCTTTGTACATTTCTTTAAGTGATCCAAACCCAAGAAGCTTAGAACTTAATGTGGTGATAAGAGTATGACGTCTAGACAATGCATCAGCCACAATGTTTTCTTTACCCTTTTTGTATTTGATCACATAAGGAAATGACTCTATGAATTCAACCCATTTGATATGCCTCCTACTCAAATTAGCTTGCCCCTTAAGGTACTTAAGAGACTCATGATCCGTATGAACCACAAATTCGTTAGGCCTTAAGTAATGCTGCCATGTTTGCAAAGATCTAACCAATGCATAAAGCTCTTTTTCATAAGTGGAATAATTCAAGTGAGCCCCCTTTAATTTTTCACTAAAATATGCAATTGGTCTACCTTCTTGAATCAAAACAGCCCCAATACCCACCCCGGATGCATCACACTCAAGTTCAAACATTTTATTAAAATTAGGCAATGCAAGAATAGGAGTAGATGTCAACCTTTCTTTCAGCAAATTGAATGCAGCTTCTTGCCTTTCTCCCCAATGAAAACTAACTTCCTTCTTCACAAGTTCATTAAGGGGGGCAGCTATGGTACTGAAGTCACGAACAAACCTTCGATAGAAACTTGCAAGCCCATGGAAGCTTCTAACTTGGGACACTGTTGTTGGAGTTGGCCATTCTTTGATTGCCTTGACCTTCTCGTCATCCACCTCAATTCCCTGGCCACTTACAACAAAACCAAGAAAAACAACCTTATCCATGCAAAATGTGCACTTCTTTAAGTTAGCAAATAATGACTCTTTTCTTAAAGTTTCCAAAAACAAGACGCAAATGTTCCAAGTGAACTTCAACATTAATGCTATAAATCAGGATATCATCAAAATAGACCACGACAAACTTACCAATGTACTCTCGTAAAACATGATTCATTAACCTCATGAATATACTCGGAGCATTAGTTAGTCCAAAGGGCATAACTAACCACTCATACAAACCAAACTTTGTTTTAAAAGCTGTTTTCCATTCATCACCTTCATTAATTCGAATTTGATGATAGCCACTTTTCAAATCAATTTTTGAGAAGATCTTAGCACCATGCAACTCATCCAACATATCATCTAACCTTGGAATAGGGTAGCGATACTTTACCGTTATTTTGTTGATGGCTCTACAGTCCATACACATTCTCCATTCACCTGACTTCTTGGGTACCACAATGACCGGTACAGCACATGGACTCATGGATTCTCGAATTCTTCCTCTTGAAAGCAAATCCTCCACTTGCCTTTGGATTTCTTGTGTCTCCTCGGGATTAGCTACAAGAACTAAGAACCAAAGGAATACGAGAACCCCACAAGAATGTGCTCACAATCTTGATAAGTTCTTGAACTATGAACTCTCCAACAAAGAACAAAGCTCACAAAGATGAGTAAAACTCAGAAGAAAGATATATATTTCTCAAGTGAATTGATTTGAAAGTACATAGGAAGCCATCTATTTATAGGCTTCAAAAACCAACTCAAAGGACACTAATTAAATTCAATGGATTAAAGAAGGGACTTTAATCCATGACTCTAGACATTTTGTCATCAATTGGTAGATAATTCTAGAACTCTTAAACTAAAAAAACGGATTAGGCATTTCTAGGCCTTTATTGGACTCAAATAAACTTCTAATGGACTTCAAAATACATCCATTCTACCACTTGGGCTTAGTACTAGCCCATAATATCTCAAAGACCCAAGAAAATGCAACTTTTGGGCTTTTATGCTTCCATATTAGGATCCAATGTTTTAAGTCTAGTAACATGCTTCATCACTTGCGGTTGAGCATCGTCTTTGCATTCAGACTCTTGAATATCAACAACTAAGCTCGTAAAAACTTCTTTGATCTTCTTTGCTCGTCCTCTTGTCATTGGGCCTTCATGTATTTCCATGACATTTTTGGAATGGTTTGATGATCCTCCATCAGAACGTATGATAGACACTGGTGAAACTGGACAATTGTTGTTGCATGTTCATTGATTACATGCATTGCTCAGGACCGCTGTGAGTGACAGATTGCATTACTTAGTTGCATATGTTTCGGTACTTATTTGTGATTGTTACTGACTTGTATGGAAACATCTGTTGCTGCCTGTTCCTTGATTAATTAACTGTATGTTAGGAACGTATGATAGACACTACTGAAACTGGACAACTGCTGCATGTTCCTTGATTACTTAATTGTATGCTAGGAACGTATGATAGACATTGTTGAAACTGGACAACTGTTGTTGCATGATCCTTGATTACTTGCATTGCTCAGGACCGCTGTAGTGACAGATTGCTTTCTTACTTGCATATGTTTGGTACTTTTTTCGTCAATCGCTCTCTTAACTTCACTCGTTTTTGCAAAGAAATTCTTCTTGACACACTCTCTTTTTTCATCATCATTTGTCTCACTTTTCTCGCCCTCAACACTCTTTGCTTTATTTTTACCGCTCATTTTTTTCTCTTTGCACTCATTATTTTTCCTCTCATCCTCCCAAGCTCGCCTTGAAGTGATCATTTTAATTTGGTCCTCCTGCACTTGTTGTGGGGTTAGGGAGACAAGAACTACTTTCTTTTCATGATCTTTAAGCATATATTGATTAAGAAAGCCATCATAGATAACTTTCCTATCAAATTGCCAAGGTCTACCAAGTAGTATATGACTTACTTGCATTGGAACCACGTCACACATCACTTCGTCTTTGTACTTTCCGATGGAAAATGTGATCAAGGCCTGTTTAGTCACCTTCACTTCGCCACATTCATTCAACCATTGAAGCTTATATGGGTGTGGATGCTTCAACGTGCGCAAATTCAGCTTCTCAATTACCTCGTTACTCACAACATTGGTACAACTCCCACCATCAATAATGAGGCTACATACTTTACCTTGCACCAAACATCGCGTATGGAAGATATTTTCTCGTTGTTGTGTGTCTTCCACCTTGGCTTGTATGTTTAAAACTTTCTTGACCACCAAGAGCTCTCCGCTTTCTGCCTCGGTTTGCTCCAAGTCCTCTTCATCATCCGAAACATCCTCCTTTTCATTTTCAGACTCTATTTCACCACTTTCATGAAGAAACATAACTTTTTTGTTTGGGCATTGTGAAGCAATGTGCCCCACACCTAGACAACGAAAACATTCAATTTCACGAGTTCGTGTAGGGGTAGAAACGATAGCTTTGCCTTTGCCCATTTCCCTACCTTTTGTGGCATCATCTTGGTTCTTTAAAGGTGTATAAAAGGTACCTTTAGATGTCTCCCCTTTTGGCCTATGAGAATATTGAGAGTTGGACGTACTTCCCTTAGAAAAACTATTTCTTCTCCTCAATTGTCTTTCAACTTTCATGGCCGTATGAACCATCTCTTCAAGGTCTAAACAATATTGCAACTCCACGACATTAGAAATATCTTGATTCAAGCCACTCAAGAATCTTGCCATTGTTGCTTCCCTATCTTCTTCAATATTTGCTCTAATCATGGCAATCTCCATCTCTTTGTAATAATCATCCACAGACTTTGCTCCCTGATTCAAAGATTGTAATTTGCGATACAAGTCTCGAAAATAGTGAGAGGGAACAAACCTTTTACGCATAACAGCCTTCATTTCAACCCATGTAGAAATAGGTCTTTCTCCATTTCTTCTTCGGTTGGTGACTAATTGATCCCACCATACTATAGTGTAATCTGTGAATTCAATTGCTGCTACTTTCACCTTTTGATCCTCGCGATAATTATTACATGCAAAAATCAGTTCAACCTTTTTTTCCCAGTCCAAATACGCTTCTGGATCACTCTTTCCTTGAAATTGTGGAATGCTCATCTTAATGTTGTTGAGTCCTCTATTAGCACCATGGTTTCTTCTATGCCTCCTTCTTTCTAATCCTCTATCCCATTCATCATTTTGAGCGTCATCTTCATGATTTTCATCAGAAACTTGTGATGGTGGTGGAGCATGAGGTCCGCGTGCCTCCAATCTATCCATTCTTTCATGGATTTGATTAAACTCGTCAGTCATTAAACGTCGCATTTCAGCCATGAGAGCTTGGACTTGAAGGTTAGGGAGGGGTTGATTATCTTCCATCTTTTAATCTGAAAAAACAAGAGTAAAAAAAATATTTCCTCTCCTCACTCCCTTACGTGTTTCACTCAAGAGATGTCACTCAACGCTCGTGTCTCATACAAAAAAATAATCGGCTTTTACCCTCAAGTGTTCTCACAACTCAAAGCCTTTTACCTCTCTATTCCTTGTGGAGCTCAATTGGTAAAAGAACAAATCAAATTAGAGCACAAAACTGAAAGTGTTCAAGAAAATCCTTTAGTAATTAATTTGATACCAACGAGTTTAGAACTTTTAAAGAAGATGGGATAAACAAAAAAAAATAAAAAATAGTAAGGTGAGGAGAAACAAAGTACTAACCAATGAAAAGAAGTTGGATCAAAAATGATATAGAAGATAAATTATTGATTTTCAAGCACACGTGTTCATATAAACTTCTTTTATTTAATTTTTTTTTTGCAACCTTTTTCTTTAATTTTTTTGCTGCACTTTTTTTATGCTTTTTTTTGTTGCACTTTTTTTATGCTTTATTTCGCTCTTCTTTTTTTTTGCTCTTTTTTTTGTTGAACAACGTGACTTTTTTTTAATATGACAAAACTAGAAAAATGTAAAAGATAAGATGATGAGAAAGATAGACAAACACAATGATAAGATCAAAATGTAAAAACAACTTAAGAATCGAACCTTTGTAGCTCTGATACCAAATGATACGAAACGTTGACCCGCAAGTTAAATGTAACTTGGAACCTTCGTATAGGATAGGATAGGCGTCAAAGTACCCGATAATTGGGACTCCAACACGCCTAGAGCAAGTCCTTGACCCGTTAGTTATAAGAACTAAGAACCAAAGGAATACGAGAACGCCACAAGAATGTGCTCACAATCTTGATAAGTTCTTGAACTATGAACTCTCCAACAAAGAACAAAGCTCACAAAGATGAGTAAAACTCTAAAGAAAGATATATATTTCTCAAGTGAATTGATTTGAAAGTACATAGGAAGCCATATATTTATAGGCTTCAAAAACCAACTCAAAAGACACTAATTAAATTCAAAGGATTAAAGAAGGGACTTTAATCCATGACTCTTGACATTTTGTCTTCAATTGGTAGATAATTCTAGAACTCTTAAACTAAAAAAACGGATTAGGCATTTCTAGGCCTTTATTGGACTCAAATAAACTTCTAATGGACTTCAAAATACATCCATTCTACCACTTGGGCTTAGTACTAGCCCATAATGTTTCAAAGACCCAAGAAAATGCAACTTTTGGGCTTTTATGCTTCCATATTAGGATCCAATACTTCAAGTCTAGTAACATGCTTCATCACTTGCGGTTGAGCATCGTCTTTGCATTCAGACTCTTGGATATCAACAACTAAGCTCGTAAAAACTTCTTTGATCTTCTTGCTCGTCCACTTGTCATTAGGCCTTCACGTATTTCCATGACATCTTTGGAATGGTTTGAAGATCCTCCATCATATGATTACTTAATTTTATGTTAGAAACGTATGATAGACACTGCTGAAACTGGACAACTGCTGCTGCATTTTCCTTGATTACTTGCATTGCTCAAGACCGCTGTGAGTGACAGATTGCATTACTTACTTGCACATGTTTAGGTACTTATTGGTGATTTGTTACTGACTTGTATGGAAACATCTGCTGCTGCATGTTCCTTGATTACTTAATTGTATGCTAGGAACGTATGAAAGACACTGCTGAAATTGGCCAACTGTTGTTGCATGTTCGTTGATTACTTAATTGTATACTTGGAACGTATGATAGACACTGTTGTAACTGACTTGATTACTTAATTGTATGTTAGGAACGTATGATAGACACTGATGAAACTGGACAACTGCTGCTGCATGTTCCTTGATTACTTAATTGTATGTTAGGAACGTATGATAGACTCTACTGAAACTGGACAACTGCTGCTACATGATCCTTGATTACTTGCATTGCTCAGGACCGCTGTGAGTGACAGATTGCATTACTTACTTTCATATGTTTCGGTACTTATTTGTGGTTGTTACTGACTTGTATGGAAACATCTGCTGCTGCTTGTTCCTTCATTACTTAATTGTATGTTAGGAACGTATGATATACACTAATGAAACTGGATAATTACTGCTGCATGTTCCTTGATTACTTAATTGTATGCAACTGATTTTGCTTGTTCCTTGATTACTTGCATTGCTCAGGACCGATGTGAGTGACAGATTGCATTACTTACTTGCATATATTTCGGTACTTATTTGTGACTGCTACGGACTTGTATGGAAACATCTGCTGCTGCTTGTTCCTTGATTACTTAATTGTATGCTAGGAACGTATGATAGACACTGATGAAACTGGACAACTGTTGCTACATGTTCCTTGATTACTTAATTGTATGTTAGGAACGTATGATAGACACTACTGAAACTGGACAACTGTTGGTGCTTGTTTAATGATTACTTAATTGTATGCTAGGAACGTATGATAGACACTGTTGAAACTGGACAACTATTGGTGCATGTTCATTGATTACTTGTTGTATGCTAGGAACGTATGATAGACACTCTTGAAACTGGACAACTACATTACTTACTTGCACATGTTTCGGTACTTATTGGTGATTGTTACTGACTTGTATGGATACATCTGTTGCTGCCTGTTCAATGATTACTTAATTGTATGTTAGGAACGTATGATAGACACTACTGAATCTGGACAACTCCTGCTTCATGTTCCTTGATTACTTAATTGTATGCTAGGAACGTATGATAGACATTGTTGAAACTGGACAACTGTTGGTGCATGTTCAATGATTACTTAATTGTATGTTAGGAACGTATGATAGACACTACTGAAACTGGACAACTGCTGCTGCATGTTCCTTGATTACTTGGATTGCTCAGGACCGCTGTGACTGACAGATTGCATTACTTACTTGCACATGTTTCGGTACTTATTTGTGATTGCTACGGACTTGTATGGAAACATCTGCTGCTGCTTGTTCCTTGATTACTTAATTGTATGTTAGGAACGTATGATAGACACTGATGAAACTGGACAACTGTTGCTACATGTTCCTTGATTACTTAATTGTATGTTAGGAACGTATGATAGAAACTGCTGAAACTGGACAACTGCTGCTGCATGTTCTTTGATTACTTAATTGTATGCTAGGAACGTATGATAGACACTGCTGAAACTGGCCAACTGTTGTTGCATGTTATTTGATTACTTAATTGTATGCTTGGAACGCATGATTGACACTGCTGTAACAGACTTGATTACTTAATTGTATGTTAGGAACGTATGATAGATACCGATGAATCTGGACAACTCCTGCTTCATGTTCCTTGGTTACTTAATTATATGTTAGGAACTCATGATAGACACTGTTGAAACTGGACAACTCCTGCTTAATGTTCCTTGATTTCTTAATTGTATGCCAGGAACGTATGATAGACATTGTTGAAACTGGACAACTGTTGGTGCATGTTCAATGATTACTTAATTGTATGTTTGGAACGTATGATAGACACTGCTGAAACTGGACAACTGCTGCTGCATTTTCCTTGATTACTTGCATTGCTCAGGACCGCTGTGAGTGACAGATTGCATTACTTACTTGCACATGTTTCGGTAGTTATTGGTGATTGTTACTGACTTGTATGGAAACATCTGCTGCTGCATGTTCCTTGATTACTTAATTGTATGCTTGGAACGTATGATAGACACTGCTGAAACTGGCCAACTGTTGTTGCATGTTCGTTGATTACTTAATTGCATGCTTGGAACGTATGATAGACACTGTTGTAACTGACTTGATTTCTTAATTGTATGTTAGGAACGTATGATAGACACTGATGAAACTGGACAACTGCTGCTGCATTTTCCTTGATTACTTAATTGTATGCTAGGAACATATAATAGACATTGTTGAAACTGGACAACTGTTGTTGCATGTTCCTTGATTACTTAATTGTATGTTAGGAACATATGATAGACATTACTGAAATTGGACAACTTCTGCTGCATGTTCCTTGATTACTTAATTGTATGTTAGGAACGTATGATAGACTCTACTGAAACTGGACAACTGCTGCTACATGATCCTTGATTACTTGCATTGATCAGGACCGCTGTGAGTGACAGATTGCATTACTTACTTTCATATGTTTCGGTACTTATTGGTGGTTGTTACTGACTTGTATGGAAACATCTGCTGCTGCTTGTTCCTTGATTACTTAATTGTATGTTAGGAACATATGATATACACTACTGATACTGGATAACTGCTGCTGCATGTTCCTTGATTACTTAATTGTATGCAACTGTTGTTGCTTGTTCCTTGATTACTTGCATTGCTCAGGACCGATGTGAGTGACAGATTGCATTACTTACTTGCATATATTTCGATACTTATTTGTGATTGCTGCGGACTTGTATGGAAACATCTGCTGCTGCTTGTTCCTGGATTACTTAATTGTATGCTAGGAACGTACGATAGACACTGATGAAACTGGACAATTGTTGGTGCTTGTTTAATGATTACTTAACTGTATGCTACGAACGTATGATAGACACTGTTGAAACTGGACAACTGTTGGTGCATGTTCATTGATTATTTATAGTATGCTAGGATCGTATGATAGACACTCTTGAAACTGGACAACTACATTACTTACTTGCACATGTTTCGGTACTTATTGGTGATTGTTACTGACTTGTATGGAAACATCTGTTGCTGCGTGTTCAATGATTACTTAATTGTATGTTAGGAACGTATGATAGACACTACTGAATCTGGACAACTCCTGCTTCATGTTCCTTGATTACTTAATTGTATGCTAGGAATGTATGATAGACATTGTTGAAACTGGACAACTGTTGGTGCATGTTCAATGATTACTTAATTGTATGTTAGGAACGTATGATAGACACTGCTGAAACTGGACAACTGCTGCTGCATGTTCCTTGATTACTTGCATTGCTCAGGACCGCTGTGAGCGACAGATTGCATTACTTACTTGCACATGTTTTGGTACTTATTGGTGATTGATACTGACTTGTATGGAAACATCTGCTGCTGCATGTTCTTTGATTACTTAATTGTATGCTAGGAACGTATGCTAGACACTGCTGAAACTGGCCAACAGTTGTTGCGTGTTCATTGATTACTTAATTTCATGCTTGGAACGTATGATAGACACTGCTGTAACTGACTTGATTACTTAATTGTATGTTAGGAACGAATGATAGACAATGATGAAACTGAACAACTGCTGCTCCATGTTCCTTGATCACTTAATTGTATGCTAGGAACATATGATAGACTTTGTTGAAACTGGACAACTGTTGTTGCATGTTCCTTAATTACTTAATTGTATGTTAGGAACATATGATAGACATTACTGAAACTGGACAACTGCTGCTTTATGTTCCATGATTACTTAATAGTATGTTAGGAACGTATGATAGACTCTACTGAAACTGGACAACTGCTGCTACATGATCCTTGATTACTTGCATTGCTTAGGACCGCTGTGAGTGACAGATTGCATTACTTACTTTCATATGTTTCGGTACTTATTGGTGGTTGTTACTGACTTGTATGGAAACATCTGCTGCTGCTTGTTCCTTGATTACTTAATTGTATGTTAGGAACGTATGATATACACTACTGAAACTGGACAACTGCTGTTGCATGTTCCTTGATTACTTAATTGTATGCAACTGTTGTTGCTTGTTTCTTGATTACTTGCATTGCTCAGGACCGATGTGAGTGACAGATTGCATTACTTACTTGCCTATGTTTCGGTACTCATTTGTGATTGCTACGGACTTGTATGGAAACATATGCTGCTGCTTGTTCCTTGATTACTTAATTGTATGCTAGGAACGTATGATAGACACTGATGAAACTGGACAACTGTTGCTACATGTTCCTTGATTACTTAATTGTATGTCAGGAACGTATGATAGACACTACTGAAACTGGACAACTGTTGGTGCTTGTTTAATGATTACTTAATTGTATGCTAGGAACGTATTATACACACTGTTGAAACTGGACAACTGTTGGTGCATGTTCATTGATTACTTATTGTATGCTAGGAACGTATGATAGACACTCTTAAAACTGGACAACTACATTACTTACTTGCACATGTTTCGGTACTTATTGGTGATTGTTACTGACTTGTATGGAAACATCTGTTGCTGCCTGTTCAATGATTACTTACTTGTATGTTAGGCACGTATGATAGACACTACTGAATCTGGACAACTCCTGCTTCATGTTCCTTGATTACTTAATTGTATGCTAGGAACGTATGATAGACATTGTTGAAACTGGACAACTGTTGGTGCATGTTCAATGATTACTTAATTGTATGTTAGGAACGTATGATAGACACTGCTGAAACTGGACAACTGCTGCTGCATGTTCCTTGATTACTTAATTGTATGCTAGGAACGTATGATAGACACTGCTGAAACTGGCCAACTGTTGTTGCATGTTCATTGATTACTTAATTGTATGCTTGGAACGTATGATAAACACTGCTGTAACTGACTTGATTACTTAATTGTATGTTAGGAACGTATGATAGATACTGATGAATCTGGACAAGTCCTGCTTCATGTTCCTTGGTTACTTAATTGTTTGTTAGGAACTCATGATAGACACTGTTGAAACTGGACAACTCCTGCTTAATGTTCCATGATTTCTTAATTGTATGTTAGGAACGTATGACAGACACTGCTGAAACTGGACAACTGTTGTTACATGTTCATTGATTACTTAATTGTATGTTAGGAACGTGTGATAGACATTGTTGAAACTTGACAACGGCTGCTACATGATCCTTGATTAGTTGCATTGCTCAGGACCGCTGTGAGTGGCAGATTGCATTACTTACTTGCATATGTTTTGGTACTTATTTGTGATTGTTACTGACTTGTATGGAAACATCTGCTGCTGCTTGTTCCTTGATTACTTTATTTTATGTTAGGAACGTATGATAGACACTGATGAAACTGGACAACTGTTGTTGCGTGTTCCTTGATTACTTGCATTGCTCAGGACCGCTGTAAGTGACAGATTGCATTACTTACTTGCATATGTTTCGGTACTTATTGGTGATTGTTACTTTCTTGTATGGAAACATCTGCTGCTGCTTGTTCCTTGATTACTTAATTGTATGTTAGGAACGTATGATAGACACTGATGAAACTGGACAACTGCTGCTGCATGTTCCTTGATTACTTAATTGTATGCTAGGAACGTATGATAGACATTGTTGAAACTGGACAACTGTTGTTGCATGTTCCTTGATTACTTATATGTATGTTAGGAACGTATGATAGACACTACTGAAACTGGACAACTCCTGCTGCATGTTCCTCGATTACTTAATTGTATGTTAGGAACGTATGATAGACACTACTGAAACTGGACAATTGCTGCTACATGATCCTTGATTACTTGCATTGCTCAGGACCGCTGTGAGTGACAGATTGCATTACTTACATGCATATGTTTCGGTACTTATTGGTGATTGTTACTGACTTGTATGGAAACATCTGCTGCTGCTTGTTCCTTGATTACTTAATTGTATGTTAGGAATGTATGATAGTCACTACTGAAACTGGACAACTGCTTCTGCATGTTCCTTGATTACTTAATTGTATGCAATTGTTGTTGCATGTTCATTGATTACTTGCATTGCTCTGGACCGATGTGAGTGACAGATTGCAATACTTACTTGCATATGTTTCTGTACTTATTTGTGATTGCTACGGACTTGTATGGAAACATCTGTTGCTGCTTGTTCCTTGATTACTTAATTGTATGCTAGGAACGTATGATGGACACTGATGAAACTCGACAACTATTGCTACATGTTCCTTGATTACTTAATTGTATGTTAGGAACGTATGATAGACACTACTGAAAAAGGACAACTGCAGGTGCTTGTTTAATGATTACTTAATTGTATGCTAGGAACGTATGATAGACACTGTTGAAACTTGACAACTGTTGGTGCATGTTCATTGATTACTTAATTGTATGCTAGGAACGTATGATAGACAATCCTGAAACTGGACAACTGCATTACTTACTTGCACATGTTTCGATACTTATTGGTGGTTGTTACTGACTTGTATGGAAACATCTGTTGCTGCCTGTTCAATGATTACTTAATTGTATGTTAGGAACGTATGATAGACACTACTGAATCTGGACAAGTCCTGCTTCATGTTCCTTGATTACTTAATTGTATGCTAGGAACGTATGATAGACATTGTTGAAACTGGACAACTGTTGGTGCATGTTCAATGATTACTTAATTGTATGCTAGGACCGTATGATAGACACTACTGAAACTGGACAACTGCTGCTGCTTGTTCCTTGATTACTTAATTGTATGGTAGGAACGTATGATACACACTGCTGAAACTGGACAACTGCTGCTGCATGTTCCTTGATTACTTGCATTCCTCAGGACCGCTGTGAGTGACAGATTGCATTACTTACTTGCATATGTTTCGGTACTTATTGGTGATTGTTACTGACTTGTCTGGAAACAATTGCTGCTGCATGTTACTTGATTACATAATTGTATGCTAGGAACGTATGATAGACATTGTTGAAACTGGACAACTACTGCTGCATGTTCCTTGATTACTTAATTGTATGTTAGGGACGTATGATAGACACTCATGAAACTGGACAACTGCTGCTGCATGTTCCTTGATTACTTAATTGTATGCTAGGAACGTATGATAGACACAACTGAAACTGGACAACTGCTACTGCATGTTCCTTGATTACTTAATTGTATGTTAGGAACGTATGATAGACATTGCTGAAACTGGACAACTGCTGCTGCATGTTCCTTGATTACTTGCATTGCTCAGGACCGCTGTGAGTGACAGATTGCATTACTTACTTGCACATGTTTCGGTACTTATTGGTGATTGTAACTGACTTGTATGGAAACATCTGCTGCTGCATGTTCCTTGCTTACTTAATTGTATGCTAGGAACGTATGATAGACACTGCTGAAACTGGCCAACTGTTGTTGCATGTTCATTGATGTGATCACACCCGATGAATGTGTGATAGATCACGACTGCCTGATCGTTCTAATGGTTGTTTCAAGTAAATTGGATAGGACCGCGACCGGTTGTCTATAAACGAGACAAGAACCTTGGTATAAGTGGAACCGCGACCCGTTGCCTATATACGAGGCAAGAACTTTGGTATAGAGAACGCCACAATCAACCCCACCAAGTTGATTGATAAGTTTCGAACGCCACAAGCTAAAACACTCGATAAGTTCTAAAAGTTCGTAAGGAACAATAAGAGTTAAAAACTCACAATTTTACTCAAAGTGAAGGATGATTGAAATGGTTACATTGAGTGCCTATTTATTGGAAAAAATATAAGACCAACTACTTATCTAGATAAGTTACACAAGCTATCAAATAAGCAAGACTACTTATCAAAAGGGCATTATTGACATTTCACCACTTGAAGCTTCTAGTAGGTATTAATCATGCAAGTAACTTCTATCCCTTTATCTCCTCCAAGTAAATGGCCATAATGTTGAGAAAACCTTCAAAATGCCTAGAATTTAATCTTTGACAAGTTCATTAACATGGACACCTTTATGGGCAGATTCATGGACGTGGCTAAGAACATATTTTGGGCCTTTTTTATTCTTGAAAATATAGGAAAAAGGCTAAGGTTGAAGTGGGCTTTTATTTCACTCAAATTGGGCTTAATATGAGGAAGTTATGGCCAAAACAATGCACATGGGTGGGCTTGGCCGAATTTTATTTATTTCTGGCTTTTTTGATTAAAGTGAGAACTTGGGCTCCGAAACTTGGACTAATATTAGCGTTCAACTTGGATCAACATTAGGAAGCGTGCTTGGTTGTTTTGCGAACAAACGGGAGCTTGATTCCGACAATATTTAATCATTCCATTGAGAGCATCCTGGAACATCTTGGATTTTGATCTTGTGATAGGTCCGATCTTCCACCTTAACGGATCTTCGTCATCTCGGTCCTTGGACAGGTTCACATCATTCCCCTCCCCTTGAAAGTGATTTGTCCTCAAATCTTCACCTGCATCTAACAGAGTCAAGTCAGTTACATTAAAAACATCATGAACATTATACTCATCTGGAAGATCAAGTTTGTAAGCATTGTCATTGATTTTCTGCAACACTTGAAATGGTCCATCTCCTCTTGGCATTAACTTTGACTTCCGTTTTGTTGGAAACCGTTCCTTCCGCAAATGAAGCCACACCCAGTCTCCTGGTTCAAAAATAACCTTTCTTTTTCCCTTGTTTGCTTGTTATTCATACTTCTTGGTGCGCTCTTCAATGTTATGTTTTGCCTGCTCATGGATTTGCTTGACAAATTCCGCCTTCTTCTTGCCATCTAAATTTAAATGCTCATTCACTGGCAAAGGAGTTTAATCCATAGGAGTTAATGGCTTAAATCCATACACAATCTCGAAAGGTGAAAACTTAGTAGCAGAATGCACATTTCGATTATATGCAAACTCAACATGGGGTAAGCATTGCTCCCAAGTTTTCACATTTCTTCCCACTATTGATCTCAATAAAGTACCAAGTGTACGATTCACAACTTCAGTTTGTCCATCCGTTTGGGGATGACAAGTTGTAGAAAACAAAAGCTTTGTTCCCAATTTTCCCCACAACGTTTTCCAAAAGTAACTTAAAAACTTTGTGTCCCGATCCGAGACGATAGTTCTTGGCATGCCATGCAATCTAACCACTTCTTTGAAAAACAAATCTGAAATATGTGAGGCATCATTGGTTCGATTGCATGGAATGAAATGCGCCATTTTCGAAAACCGATCAACAACCACAAATATCGAATCTTTGCCATTTTTAGTTCTTGGCAATCCCAACACAAAATCCATAGAAAGATCAACCCATGGTTCACTTGGTATAGGCAGAGGAGTGTATAAACCATGAGGTTGAACCTTTGATTTGGCTTGTTTACAAACAATGCACTTTTCACAAACTTTTCCAACATAAACTGATGTGATCTCACCCGATGAATGTGTGATAGATCACGATTGCCCGATCGTTCTAATGGTTGTTTCAAGTAACTTGGATAGGACCGCGACCCGTTGTCTATAAAGAGACAAGAACCTTGGTATAAGTGGAACCGCGACCCGTTGCCTATATACGAGGCAAGAACTTTGGTATAGAGAACGCCACAATCAACCCCACCAAGTTGATTGATAAGTTTTGAACGCCACAAGCTAAAACACTCGATAAGTTCTAAAAGTTCGTTAAATAACAATAAGAGTTAAAAACTCACAATTTTACTCAATATGAAGGATGATTGAAATGGTTACATTGAGTGCCCATTTATAGGAAAAAAAAATATAAGACCAACTACTTATCTAGATAAGTTTCACAAGCTATCACGATAAGCTATCAAATAAGCAAGACTACTTATCAAAAGGGCATTATTGACATTTCACCACTTGAAGCTTCTAGTAGGTATTAATCATGCAAGTAACTTCTATCCCTTTATCTCCTCCAAGTAAATGGCCATAATGTTGAGAAAACCTTCAAAATGCCTTGAATTTAATCTTTGACAAGTTCATTAACATGGACACCTTTATGGGCAGATTCATGGACGTGGCTAAGGACATATTTTGGGCCATTTTTATTCTTGAAAATATAGGAAAAAGGCTAAGGTTGAAGTGGGCTTTTATTTCACTCAAATTGGACTTAAAATGAGGAAGTTATGGCCAAAACAATGCACATGGGTGGGCTTGGCCGAGTTTTATTTATTTTTGGGCTTTTGTGGATTAAAGTGTGAACTTGGGCTCCAAAACTTGGACTAATATTAGTGTTCAACTTGGATCAACATTAGGAAGAGTGCTTGGTTGTTTTACGAACAAACGGGAGCTTGATTCCGACAATATTTAATCATTCCATTGAGAGCATCCTGGAACATCTTGGATTTTGATCTGTGATAGGTCTGATCTTCCACCTTAACGGATCTTCGTCATCTCGGTCCTTGGACAGGTTCTCATCATTCCCCTCCTCTTGAAAGTGATTTGTCCTCAAATCTTCACCTGCATCAAACAGAGTCAAGTCAGTTACATTAAAAACATCATGAACATTATACTCATCTGGAAGATCAAGTTTGTAAGCATTGTCATTGTTCTGCAACACTTGAAATGGTTCATCTCCTCTTGGCATTAACTTTGACTTCCGTTTTGTTGGAAACCGTTCCTTCCGCAAATGAAGCCACACCCAGTCTCCTGGTTCAAAAATAATCTTTCTTTTTCCCTTGTTTGCTTGTTGTTCATACTTCTTGGTGCGCTCTTCAATGTTGTGTTTTGCCTGCTCATGGATTTGCTTGACAAATTCCGCCTTTTTCTTGCCATCTAAATTCAAATGCTCATTCACAGGCAAAGGAGTTAAATCCATAGGAGTTAATGGCTTAAATCCATACACAATTTCGAAAGGTGAAAACTTAGTAGCAGAATGCACATTTCGATTATATGCAAACTCAACATGGGGTAAGCATTGCTCCCAAGTTTTTACATTTCTTCACACTATTGATCTCAATAAAGTACCAAGTGTACGATTCACAACTTCAGTTTGTCCATCCGTTTGGGGATGACAAGTTGTAGAAAACAAAAGCTTTGTTCCCAATTTTTCCCACAACGTTTTCCAAAAGTAACTTAAAACTTTGTGTCCCGATCCGAGACGATAGTTCTTGGCATGCCATGCAATCTAACCACTTCTTTGAAAAACAAATCTGAAATATGTGAGGCATCATTGGTTCGATTGCATGGAATGAAATGCGCCATTTTCGAAAACCGATCAACAACCACAAATATCAAATCTTTGCCATTTTTAGTTCTTGGCAATCCCAACACAGAATCCATAGAAAGATCAACCCATGGTTCACTTGGTATAGGCAGAGGAGTGTATAAACCATGAGGTTGAACCTTTGATTTGGCTTGTTTACAAACAACGCACTTTTCACAAACTTTTCCAACATAAACTTTCATTTTTGGCCAAAAGAAATGTTCCTGCAAAATATTCAATGTTTTTGCCATACCAAAATGACCCATAAGGCCTCCACCATGTGCCTCCCAAACCAAAAGTTCATGTAAAGAAGTGTTTGGAATGCCAAGCTTTGATTCTTTGAACAAAAACCCATCATGTATGAAAAACTTTTCAAAAGAGCCCTTTTCACAACTTTGAAAAATCATACCAAAATCCACATCTTCACGATACAACTCTTTGATTTGTTCAAAACCCAGAATTTTAGAGTCAAGAGAAGAGAGTAAAGAGTACCTTCGTGAAAGTGCATCAGCCACAATATTTTCCTTACCTTTCTTGAATCGGATGACATATGGAAATGTCTCAAGAAACTCCATCCACCTAGCATGTCTCTTGTTGAGCTTTTGTTGTCCTTTTAGAAACTTCAAGGACTCATGATCAGAATGAATGACAAACTCCTTGGTCCATAAATAGTGTTGCCAAGTTTTTAGTGCTCGAACCAAGGCATACATCTCTTTGTCATATGTGGGATAGTTTAAAGTTGCACCACTTAACTTTTCACTAAAATATGCCAATGGTTTTCCTTCTTGCATTAAAACCGTACCAATTCCAACACCCGATGCATCACACTCGATCTCAAAAGTTTTATCAAAATTTGGCAAAGAAAGTAAACGATGATACGCAGGAAATATAAAGTAGAAAACAAACCAATAGAACCTGGCTTTGATACCAAATGATGTGATCTCACCCGATGAATGTGTGATAGATCACGACTGCCCGATCGTTCTAATGGTTGTTTCAAGTAAATTGGATAGGACCGCGACCCGTTGTCTATAAACGAGACAAGAACCTTTGTATAAGTGGAACCGCAACCCGTTGCCTATATACGAGGCAAGAACTTTGGTATAGAGAACGCCACAATCAACCCCACCAAGTTGATTGATAAGTTTCGAAGGCCACAAGCTTAAAACACTCAATAAGTTCTAAAAGTTCGTAAGGAACAATAAGAGTTAAAAACTCACAATTTTACTCAAAATGAAGGATGATTGAAATGGTTACATTGAGTTCCTATTTATTGGAGAAAATATAAGACCAACTACTTATCTAGATAAGTTGCACAAGCTATTACGATAAGCTATCAAATAAGCAAGACTATTTATCAAAAGGGCATTATTGACATTTCACCACTTGAAGCTTCCAGTAGGTATTAATCATGCAAGTAACTTCTATCCCTTTATCTCCTCCAAGTAAATGGCCATAATGTTGAGAAAACCTTCAAAATGCCTTGAATTTAATCTTTGACAAGTTCATTAACATGGACACCTTTATGGGCAGATTCATGGACGTGGCTAAGGACATATTTTGGGCCTTTTTTATTCTTGAAAATATAGGAAAAAGACTAAGGTTGAAGTGGGCTTTTATTTCACTCAAATTGGGCTTAAATTGAGGAAGTTATGGCCAAAACAATGCACATAGGTATGGGCTTGGCCGAATTTTATTTATTCTTGGGCTTTTGTGGATTAAAGTGAGAACTTGGGCTCCAAAACTTGGACTAATATTAGTGTTCAACTTGGATCAACATTAGGAAGCGTGCTTGGTTGTTTTGCGAACAAACGGGAGCTTGATTTCAACAATATTTAAACATTCATTGAGAGCATCCTGGAACATCTTGGATTTTGATCTTGTGATAGGTCCAATCTTCCACCTTAACGGATCCTCGTCATCTCGGTCCTTGAACAGGTTCTCATCAATCATTGATTACTTAATTGTATGCTAGGAACGTATGATAGACATTTTTGAAACTGGACAACTGTTGTTGCATGTTCATTGATTACTTGCATTGCTCAGGACCGCTGTGAGTGACAGATTGCATTACTTACTTGCATATGTTTCGGTACTTATTGGTGATTGTTACTGACTTGTATGGAAACATCTGTTGCTGCATGTTCCTTGATTACTTAATTGTATGCTAGGAACGTATGATAGACACTACTAAAACTGGACAACTGCTGCTGCATTTTCCTTGATTACTTAATTGTATGCAAGGAACGTATGATAGACACTGCTGAAACTGGACAACTGTTGTTGCATGTTCCTTGGTTACTTATTTGTATGTTAGGAACGTATGATAGACACTCCTGAAACTGGACAACTGTTGTTGAATGTTCCTTGATTACTTAATTGTATGTTAGGAACGTATGATAGACACTACTGAAACTGGACATTTGCTGCTACATGATCCTTGATTACTTGCATTGCTCAGGACCGCTGTGAGTGACAGATTGCATTACTTACTTGCATATGTTTCGGTACTTATTGGTGATTGTTGCTGACTTGTATGGAAACATCTGCTGCTGCTTGTGTAACAGCCCGTAATTTATTAAATATAAATTACAGCATCAAACTTTGAATATTTAAGCGATTTTGTCCAGTTATTAGTAATTAACTGAAATCATGCATTATAAATAGTTAATTATATTAAGTTATAATTAATTATGAAATCTTGCCCCAATTTAGCTGAAATAAATTTAATAATTAAATTTAGCTAATTGACAATTAAAGACGTGAAATTGACGAAATGGACTAAAATGAATAAAATTATTCTAAAAAGATAATTCTAGCAAATTTAGAACCTCCTTGCTATTATTTTCAAATGAAAATGCAAATTTGACTCATTAAGAGTAAAAATGGTCAAATACTGAAATTTAGTAGAAAAATCAGATATTTCTAATTTCCTACAAATGGAGCCTCCCATCTCCTTTCCTTAGTTTAGAAAGATTCTGAATTCTCTCTCTCTCTCTCTCTACAACCTCATCTTCTCTCTAACTTTTCTCCTAAACGGTTCATCGGATTCTCGTGATTTTTACGTCATCGGATAGATATCGTCGAGCTCTTCAATAATCTGCCATTGCATGTTTGATTTCATTCTAATTTGAGGTAAGTTCAACCCCTTTTTCTTCCTTTTGTTTCGGTTTTGAAGAGCAAACTCGAAATTGCTCAAATTCTCTTCATTTAAAGTTGATTTGTTCACGTTTAGGACCTGATTTTGCTCGAAAAACATCTAAACTCAAAAGCTATAGCTTGGACAAAGGTTAGTAACTGTTTCTCCCTCATTTATGTTCAAGTTTAGTTGTTTAAGACCTGGAATACTGATGAACAAATGAGCAAATTCGAGAAAATTATGAACAAACTCGAATTCATCCTCAGAATAGGTTCGAAATTGATTACATTTATGACTTTTGGCATCCAAACTCACTAGACTCGAAGGTGCTGTTTCGAATCTATCTCCCTAGGCTCGAATGTGTTGTCTTCGAATCTATCCCCCTAGACTCGAATGTGCTGTCTTCGAATCTATCCCCCTAGACTCGAATGTGTTGTCTTCGAATCTATCCCCCTAGACTCGAATTAAGGCTGTTTCAAATCTGTCTCCTTAAATTCGAATTGGTTATATTCGAATCTGGTTTAGTTCCAAGCCAAAGATAAATTCCTAAATCAGATTAAGTTATTGATCAACCATATGTTATGTGTAACTGTAATTGAAAGTATCTTATGATTATGATAAAACTCACAAGTTTCAAGATACATAACTATTTTATGCACAACTAATTTAACAGGCCCTGTATGAACCCTTAGAATTTGTATGTCATGATTCACCTTGCTAGTAATATGGTTGGCTTTGTTTCAAGGCCATATATCTGTAATTATATGGATCATATTAATCTGATAAGAATTCTAGGATATACCCTGGTATGGACTTAAGGGAGTTCCTGTTGACTTAATTGATCAATGATAAGAATAGACTCACTTTGGGACGATAGGAACTACCACAGACTCGACAACAAGAAATGACAATAACCTGATTATATAATTAGGGTTATATAGGTCATGTTACAATCTCGACATTAATATACTAGACTTGAAACTGAACTGCAGGAACCGGCCGATTTGACAGAGTAAATTGGACGGCTTAATTCGTTAAGCACTAACTGACTAAGTTACCTTGCTCAGGACTACTGTGAGTGACAGATTACATTAAATACCTGCATATATTTCGATACTTTTTGGTGATTGTTATTGAATTGTATGGAAGCATTTGTTATTACTGCCTGTTCTTGAAATACTTATTGTATGATAGGAACTTACTATTGACATTAGTTGAAACTAGATACCTGAAATGTCTTGGACTGCATGTTCACTTTTACATTTTATGTAAATACTTAACATGCTTACTGTTCACTTGATTGCTGATAATTTCACATCTGCATAATGCATAAATTGCTCTGACCGAATGCGAGATCTCCATTCACAGGAAGGAATTCTGCAGATTCCTTTCCTATTTGACTTGTTTCCATACACTTTCCGTAGGGTTTCGGCCTTATACTTGGAAATACAGATTTGGGTTGATTCCCAAATCATTTGCCGTCTCTGACGTGTTGACTTGCCGACATGAGCTGATAGTATGTTATATATGTGTGGTAACTTATGGTACTCTGTTAACTCACTAAGCAATGTTAGCTTACTCTGTCATGACAACTCTCTTTACAGGAAAAGCTGATAAGGCCAAGACTATAGCAGGTAGTTCGTCCCAAGCTAAGTGAACGTTGATACTTGAGGAATACAGACTTTTGGACTTATTGCTGATGCCTATTTTGTAATGATTATTGCGGTCTCGGGTAGCTTGTTCAATCTTCCGCACTCTGATTGAAGATTTTAGAAGCTAGATTAGACCACCATCATATCTTTAATATATTTTGTAATTAAGTATCTTGTAGCTTTTATATCAGGTAAGTGGACCTGTGGTATCAGACAATAGTAATATTTATTACTTAATGGAATGTACTTAAAGAAATTATGACGTGTACTGTTTGTGGTAACTCGGGTGTTACAGCTTGTTCCTTGATTACTTAATTGTATGTTAGAAACGTTTGATAGACACTACTGAAACTGGACAACTGCTGCTGCATGTTCCTTGATTACTTAATTGTATGCAATTGTTGTTGCATGTTCATTGATTACTTGCATTGCTCAGGACCGACGTGACTAACAGATTGCATTACTTACTTGCATATGTTTCGGTACTTATTTGAGATTGCTACGGACTTGTATGGAAACATCTGCTGCTGCTTGTTCCTTGATTACTTAATTGTATGCTAGGAACGTATGATAGACACTGATGAAACTCGACAACTGTTGCTACATGTTCCTTGATTACTTAATTGTATGTTAGGAACGTATGATAGACACTACTGAAACTAGGAACAACTGTTGATGCTTGTTTAATGATTACTTAATTGTATGCTAGAAACGTATGATAGACACTGTTGAAACTGGACAACTATTGGTGCATGTTCATTGATTACTTAATTGTATGCTAGGAACGTATGATAGACACTCCGGAAACTGGACAACTGCATTACTTACTTGCACATGTTTCGGTACTTATTGGTGATTGTTACTGACTTGTATGGAAACATCTGTTGCTGCCTGTTCAATGATTACTTAATTGTATGTTAGGAACGTATGATAGACACTACTGAATCTAGACAACTCCTGCTTCATGTTCCTTGATTACTTAATTGTATGCTAGGAACGTATGATAGACATTGTTGAAACTGGACAACTGTTGGTGCATGTTCAATGATTACTTAATTGTATGCTAGGAACGTATGATAGACACTACTGAAACTGGACAACTGCTGCTGCTTGTTCCTTGATTACTTAATTGTATGGTAGGAATGTATGATACACACTGCTAAAACTGGACAACTGCTGCTGCATGTTCCTTGATTACTTGCATTCACAGGACCGCTGTGAGTGACAGATTGCATTACTTACTTGCATATGTTTCGATACTTATTGGTGATTGTTACTAACTTGTATGGAAACAATTGTTGTTGCATGTTCCTTGATTACTTAACTGAGTGCTAGGAACGTATGATAGACGTTGTTGAAACTGGACAACTGTTGCTGCATGTTCCTTGATTACTTAATTGTATGTTAGGGACGTATGATAGACACTCATGAAACTGGACAACTGCTGTTGCATGTTCCTTGATTACTTAATTGTATGCTAGGAACGTATGATAGACACTACTGAAACTGGACAACTGCTGCTGCATGTTCCTTGATTACTTAATTGTATGTTAGGAACGCGTGATAGACACTGCTGAAACTGGACAACTGCTGCTGCATGTTCCTTGATTACTTGCATTGCTCAGGACTGCTGTGAGTGACAGATTGCATTACTTACTTGCACATGTTTCGGTACTCATTGGTGATTGTAACTGACTTGTATGGAAACATCTGCTGCTGCATGTTCCTTGCTTACTTAATTGTATTCTAGGAACGTATGATAGACACTTCTAAAACTGACCAACTGTTGTTGCATGTTCATTGCTTACTTAATTGTATGCTAGGAACGTATGATAGACATTATTGAAACTGGACAACTGTTGTTGCATGTTCATTGATTACTTGCATTGCTCAGAACCGCTGTGAGTGACAGATTGCATTACTTACTTGCATATGTTTCGGTACTTATTGGTGATTGTTACTGACTTGTATGAAAACATCTGTTGCTGCATGTTCCTTGATTACTTAATTGTATGCTAGGAACGTATGATAGACACTACTAAAACTGGACAACTGCTGCTGCATTTTCCTTGATTACTTAATTGTATGCTAGGAACGTATGATAGACACTGCTGAAACTGGACAAATGCTTCTCCATGATCCTTGATTACTTGCATTGCTCAGGACCGCTATGAGTGACAGATTGCTTACTTACTTGCATATGTTTCGTTACATATTGATGATTGTTACTGACTTGTATGGAAACATCTGTTGCTGCTTGTTCCTTGATTACTTAATTGTATGTTAGGAACGTATGATAGACACTACTGAAACTGGACATCTGCTGCTGCTTGTTCCTTGATGACTTAATTGAATGTTAGGAACGTATGATAGACATTGTTGAAACTGGACAACTACTGCTGCATGTTCCATGATTACTTAATTGTATGCTAGGAACGTATGATAGACACTGTTGAAACTGGACAACTTCTGCTGCATGTTCCTTGATTACTTGCATCGCTCAAGACCGTTGTGAGTGACAGATTGCATTACTAGTTGCATATGTTTCGGTACTTATTGTTGATTGTTACTGATTTGTATGGAAACATCTGTTGCTGCATGTTCCTTGATTACTTAATTGTATGCTCGGAACGTATGATAGACACTACTAAAACTGGACAACTGCTGCTGCATTTTCCTTGATTACTTAATTGTATGCTACGAACGTATGATAGACACTGCTTAAACTGGACAACTGCTGCTCCATGATCCTTGATTACTTGCATTGCTCAGGACCGCTATGAGTGACAGATTGCTTACTTACTTGCATATGTTTCGGTACTTATTGATGATTGCTACTGACTTGTATGGAAACATCTGTTGCTGCATGTTCCTTGATTACTTAATTGTATGTTAGGAACGCACGATAGACACTGCTGAAACTGGGCAACTGTTGTTGCATATTCATTGATTACTTACATTGCTCACGACCACTATGAGTGACAGATTGCATTAGTTACTTTCACATGTTTCGGTACTTATTGGTGATTGTTATTGACTTGTATAGAAACATCTGCTGCTGCTTGTTCCTTGATTACTTAATTGTATGTTAGGAATGTATGATAGACACTGCTGAAACTGGACAACTCTTGCTGCAGGTTCCTTGATTAATTGCATTGCTCAGGACCGTTGTGAGTGACAGATTGCATTACTTACTTGCATATGTTTCGCTATTTATTGGTGACTGCTACTGACTTGTATGGAAACATCTGTTGCTGCTTGTTCTTTGATTACTTAATTGTATGTTAGGAACGTATGATCGACACTACTGAAATTGGACATCTGCTGCTGCTTGTTCCTTGATTACTTGCATTGCTCAGGACCCTTGTGAGTGACAGATTGCATTATTTACTTGCATATGTTTTGGTACTTATAGGTGATTGTTACTGACTTGTATGGAAACATCTGTTGCTGTCTGTTCCTTGATTACTTAATTGTATGTTAGGAACGTATGATAGACACTACTGAAACTGGACAACTGTTGCTGCCTGTTCCTTGATTACTTAATTGTATGTTAGGAAGGTATGATGGACACTACTGAAACTGGACAACTGCTGCTGCATGTTCCTAGATTACTTATATGTATGCTAGGAACGTATGATAGACATTGTTGAAACTGGACAATTGTTGGTGCATGTTCAATGATTACTTAATTGTATGCTAGGAACGTATGATAGACACTACTGAAACTGGACAACTGCTGCTGCTTGTTCCTTGATTACTTAATTGTATGGTACGAATGTATGATACACACTGCTAAAACTGGACAACTGCTGCTGCATGTTCCTTGATTACTTGCATTCACAGGACCGCTGTGAGTGACAGATTGCATTACTTACTTGCATATGTTTCGGTACTTATTGGTGATTGTTACTAACTTGTATGGAAACAATTGCTGCTGCATGTTCCTTGATTACTTAACTGAGTGCTAGGAACGTATGATAGACGTTGTTGAAACTGGACAACTGCTGCATGTTCCTTGATTACTTAATTGTATGTTAGGGACGTATGATAGACACTCATGAAACTGGACAACTGCTGCTGCATGTTCCTTGATTACTTAATTGTATAATAGGAACGTATGATAGACACTACTGAAACAGGACAACTGCTGCTGCATGTTCCTTGATTACTTAACTGTATGTTAGGAACGCGTGATAGACACTGCTGAAACTGGACAACTGCTGCTGCATGTTCCTTGATTACTTGCATTGCTCAGGACCGCTGTGAGTGACAGATTGCATTACTTACTTGCACATGTTTCGGTACTTATTGGTGATTGTAACTGACTTGTATGGAAACATCTGCTGCTGCATGTTCCTTGCTTACTTAATTGTATGCTAGGAACGTATGATAGACACTGCTGAAACTGACCAACTGTTGTTGCATGTTCATTGATTACTTAATTGTATGCTAGGAACGTATGATAGACATTATTGAAACTGGACAACTGTTGTTGCATGTTCATTGATTACTTGCATTGCTCAGGACCGCTGTGAGTGACAGATTGCATTACTTACTTGCATATGTTTTGGTACTTATTGGTTATTGTTACTGACTTGTATGAAAACATCTGTTGCAGCATGTTCCTTGATTACTTAATTGTATGCTAGGAACGTATTATAGACACTACTAAAACTGGACAACTGCTGCTGCATTTTCCTTGATTACTTAATTGTATGCTAGGAACGTATGATAGACACTGCTGAAACTGGACAAATGCTGCTCCATGATCCTTGATTACTTGCATTGCTCAGGACCGCTATGAGTGACAGATTGCTTACTTGCATATATTTCGTTACATATTGATGATTGTTACTGACTTGTATGGAAACATCTGTTGCTGCTTGTTCCTTGATTACTTAATTGTATGTTAGAAACGTATGATAGACACTACTGAAACTGGACATCTGCTGCTGCTTGTTCCTTGATGACTTAATTGAATGTTAGGAACGTATGATAGACATTGTTGAAACTGGACAACTGCTGCTGCATGTTCCTTGATTACTTAATTTTATGCTAGGAACGTATGATAGACACTGTTGAAACTTGACAACTTCTGCTGCATGTTCCATGATTACTTGCATCGCTCAAGACCGTTGTGAGTGACAGATTGCATTACTTACTTGCATATGTCTCGGTACTTATTGTTGATTGTTACTGACTTATATGGAAACATCTGTTGCTACATGTTCCTTGATTACTTATTTGTATGCTAGGAACGTATGATAGACACTACTAAAACTGGACAACTGCTGCTGCATTTTCCTTGATTACTTAATTGTATGCTACGAACGTATGATAGACACTTCTGAAACTGGACAACTGCTGCTCCATGATCCTTGATTACTTGCATTGCTCAGGACCGCTATGAGTGACAGATTGCTTACTTACTTGCATATGTTTCGGTACTTATTGATGATTGCTACTGACTTGTATGGAAACATCTGTTGCTGCATGTTCCTTGATTACTTAATTGTATGTTAGGAACGCAAGATAGACACTGCTGAAACTGGACAACTGTTGTTGCATGTTCATTGATTACTTGCATTGCTCACGACCTCTGTGAGTGAAAGATTGCATTAGTTACTTTCACATGTTTCGGTACTTATTGGTGATTGTTATTGACTTGTATAGAAACATCTGCTGCTGCTTGTTCCTTGATTACTTAATTGTATGTTAGGAATGTATGATAGACACTGCTGAAACTGGACAACTCCTGCTGCATGTTCCTTGATTAATTGCATTGCTCAGGACCGTTGTGAGTGACAGATTGCATTACTTAGTTGCATATGTTTCGCTATTTATTGGTGATTGCCACTGACTTGTATGGAAACATCTGTTGCTGCTTGTTCCTTGATTACTTAATTGTATGTTAGGAACGTATGATCGACACTACTGAAACTGGACATCTGCTGCTGCTTGTTCCTTGATTACTTGCATTGCTCAGGACCGATGTGAGTGACAGATTGCATTACTTACTTGCATATGTTTTGGTACTTATTGGTGATTGTTACTGACTTGTATGGAAACATCTGTTGCTGTCTGTTCCTTGATTACTTAATTGTATAAGGAACGTATGATAGACACTACTGAAACTGGACAACTGTTGCTGCCTGTTCGTTGATTACTTAATTGTATGTTAGGAACGTATGATGGACACTACTGAAACTGGACAACTGCTGCTGCATGTTCCTAGATTACTTATATGTATGCTAGGAACGTACTTATTGGTTATTGTTACTGACTTGTATGGAAACATCTGCTGCTACATGATCTTTGATTACTTGCATTGCTCGGGACTGATGTGAGTGACAGATTGCATTACATACTTGCACATGTTTTGGTACTTATTGGTGATTGTTACTGACTTGTATGGAAACATTTGTTGCTGCATGTTCCTTGATTACTTAATTGTATGTTAGGAACGTATGATAGACACTACTGAAACTGGACAACTGCTGCTCCATGTTCCTTGATTACTTGCATTGCTCAGGACCGATGTGAGTGACAGATTGCATTATCAACTTGCATATGTTTCGGTACTTATTGGTGATTGTTACTGACTTGTATGGAAACATCTGCTGCTGCTTGTTCAATGATTAATTAATTGTATGCTAGGAACGTACGACAGACACTGATAAAACTGGAAAACTGTTGTTGCCTGTTCCTTGATTACTTGCGTTGCTCAGGATCGATGTGAGTGACAGATTGCATTACTTACTTGCATATGTTTCGGTACTTATTTGTGATTGTTACTGACTTGAATGCAAACATCTGCTGCTGCTTGTTCCTTGATTACTTAATTGTATGTTAGGAACGTATGATAGACATTGTTGAAACTGGACTACTGATGTTGCATGTTCATTGATTACTTGCATTGCCTAGGACCGCTGTGAGTGACAGATTGCATTGCTTACCTGCATATGTTTTGGTACTTATTGGTGATTGTTACTGACTTGTATGGAAACGTCTGTTGCTGCCTGTTCCTTGATTACTTAATTGTATGTTAGGAACGTATGACAGACGCTACTGAAACTGGACAACTGTTGCTGCCTGTTCCTTGATTACTTAATTGTATGTTAGGAACGTATGATAGACACTACTGAAACTGGACAACTGCTGCATGTTCCTAGATTACTTATATGTATGCTAGGAACGTATGATAGACATTGTTGAAACTGGACAACTGCTGCTGCATGTTCCTTGATTACTTAATTGTATGCTAGGAACGTATGATAGACATTGTTGAATCTGGACAACCGTTGTTGCATATTCATTGATTACTTGCATTGCTCAGGACCGCTGTGAGTGACAGATTGCATTACTTACTTGCACATGTTTCGGTACTTATTGGTTATTGTTACTGACTTGTATGGAAACATCTGCTGCTACACGATCTTTGATTACTTGCATTGCTCAGGACCGATGTGAGTGACAGATTGCATTACATACTTGCACATGTTTCGGTACTTATTGGTGATTGTTACTGACTTGTATGCAAACATCTGTTGCTGCCTGTTCCTTGATTACTTAATTGTATGTTAGGAACGTACGATAGACACTACTTAACTGGACATCTGCTGCTGCTTGTTCCTTGATTACTTGCATTGCTAAGGACCGATGTGAGTGACAGATTGAATTACTTACTTGCATATGTTTCGGTACTTATTGGTGATTGTTACTGACTTGTATGGAAACATCTGTTGCTGCCTGTTCCTTGATTACTTAATTGTATGTTAGGAACGTATGATAGACACTACTGAAACTGGACAACTGTTTGCTGCCTGTTCCTTGATTACTTAATTGTATGTTAGAAACGTATGATAGACACTACTGAAACTGGACAACTGCTGCTGCATGTTCCTATATTACTTATATGTATGCTAGGAACGTATGATAGACATTGTTGAAACTGGACAACTGCTGCTGCATGTTCCTTGATTACTTAATTGTATGCTAGGAACGTATGATAGACATTGTTGAAACTGGACAACCGTTGTTGCATATTCATTGATTACTTGCATTGCTTAGGACCGCTGTGTGTGACAGATTGCATTACTTGCACATGTTTTGGTACTTATTGGTGATTGTTACTGACTTGTATGGAAACATCTGCTACTACATGATCTTTGATTACTTGCATTGATCAGGACCGATGTGAGTGACAGATTGCATTACATACCTGCACATGTTTCGGTACTTATTGGTGATTGTTACTGACTTGTATGGAAACATTTGTTGCTGCATGTTCCTTGATTACTTAATTGTATGTTAGGAACGTATGATAGACACTACTGAAACTGGACAACTGCTGCTGCATGTTCCTTGATTACTTGCATTGCTCAGGACCGATGTGAGTGACAGATTGCATTATCTACTTGCATATGTTTCGATACTTATTGGTGATTGTTACTGACTTGTATGGAAACATCTGCTGCTGCTTGTTCAATGATTAATTATTTGTATGCTCGGAACGTACGACAGACACTGATAAAACTGGAAAACTGTTGTTGCCTGTTCCTTGATTACTTGCGTTGCTCAGGATCGATGTGAGTGACAGATTTCATTACTTACTTGCATATGTTTTGGTACTTATTTGTGATTTTTACTGACTTGAATGGAAACATATGCTGCTGCTTGTTCCTTGATTACTTAATTGTATGTTAGGAACGTATGATAGACATTGTTGAAACTGGACTACTGTTGTTGCATGTTCATTGATTACTTGCATTGCTTAGGACCGCTGTGAGTGACAGATTGCATTGCTTACCTGCATATGTTTCGGTACTTGTTGGTGATTGTTACTGACTTGTATGGAAACATCTGTTGCTGCCTGTTCCTTGATTACTTAATTGTATGTTAGGAACGTATGACAGACACTACTGAAACTTGACAACTGCTGCTGCATGTTCCTTGATTACTTAATTGTATGCTAGGAACGTATGATAGACATTGTTGAAACTGGACAACAGCTGCTACATGATCCTTGATAACTTGCATTGCTCAGGACCGCTGTAAGTGACAGATTGCATTACTTAGGGCCTGTTTGTTTACTTTTTTCATTAAGTTCTGTTCACATTAAGTTGTCTGTCTGGATTAAGTTGGCTGTCTTGAAAAATCTTTCATTGTTTGTTTCATATGCTGAATGAACCATATGAATAAAACAAATTTACTAATTTATCCTTTAACTTAATTTTGCTAAATAAAAAATAGGCATATGTTAAAGTATTTAATATGAATATTTATAAATTTTCATTACTGAAATATACATATGGTAAAAGTATTTCATATATACAATTATATTTTGTTGGTAGTTGGCACTTGGCACCTTATTTTCACCACATGGTATGCCATAATGCATGTAGACCCATCAAAATAACCACAAACCTGAAACATTGAAAATCATATTTTCAAAAAATAAAACTACGCCTGCACAGTAGAAAAAGCACAATTGTAGACCTAGAAAATGGCAGAAAAAAGCAAAGGGGAGAGAAACCACAATAGTTGCAGAACATGGATGGTTAGGCGAACTTTGAAGAAACAAGTGAGAAGAAGATGAGAAGGAATCTCAACGAAATCTGGACTCAAATAACAAGAACTTGACTGAATCTCAACGGCAATGGATATGGTGATTTTTTAAGGAGAAGGAAGAAGGTTGGTGGTTGTGGAGGTGGAGGTGGAAACCAACTGGTAGTTTTCCGTTTGAGGGAAGAAAGAAGGCAATGAGTATTTAAAAAACTCCGCAAGCTAGTACGGACTATGACGGTGGACTGGTGGTGGTGGATTCCGACGCCATAGACAAAGGAGGTGTGATGTCCGAGATTCACTGAGGAAGAAAAGGAATAAGGTTGGTCTTCAGGGATAGGCCCATGGAAGAAAGAAGGGGCAAAGGAGGAATAAAATGACTGAATGTGGACAACTAAAGGTGTGTGACTTATCAGTTTCACTACCCGAGAGGGTTGACTGAATGATTAAGTTACCTGCCAAACAACACTATATTTGAAGTGCTGACCGTGTTTTTGTATATTCAGTCTATTAAGTTGTTATCAAACACCCCCTTACTTGCATATGTTTTGGTACTTATTGGTGATTGTTACTGACTTGTATGGAAACATCTGTTGCTGCTTGTTCCTTGATTACTTAATTGTATGTTAGGAACGTATGATAGACACTACTGAACCTAAACATCTGTTGCTGCCCGTTCCTCGATTACTTAATTGTATGTTAGGAACGTATGATAGACACTGTTGAAACTGGACAACTGTTGTTGCATGTTCATTGATTACTTGCATTGCTCATGACCGCTGTGAGTGACAGATTGCATTACTTATTTGCATATGTTTCAGTACTTATTTGTGATTGTTACTGACTTGTATGAAACATCTGTTGCTGCCTGTTCCTTGATTAATTAATTGTATGTTAGGAACGTATGATAGACATTACTGAAACTGGACAACTGCTGCTACCTGTTCCTTGATTACTTAATTGTATGTTAGGAACGTATGACAGACACTACTGAAACTGGACAACTGCTGCTGCATGTTCCTTGATTACTTCTTAATTGTATGCTAGGAACGTATGATAGACATTGATGAAACTGGACAACTGTTGTTGCATGTTCATTGATTACTTGCATTGCTTAGGACCGCTGTGAGTGACAGATTGCTTACTTACTTGCATATGTTTCGGTAATTATTGGTGATTGTTACTGACTTGTATGGAAACATCTATTGCTGCCTGTTCCTTGATTACTTAACTGTATGTTAGGAACGTATGATAGACACTGATGAAACTGGACAACTGCTGTTGCATGTTCCTTGATTACTTAATTGTATGCTGGACGGTTTGGTAGAGCAACCCCTGGAATGAAATCAATGCGATGCTCGATCCCTCGTAAAGGTGGTAAACCACTTGGTTCTTCCTTTGGGAAGACATCTTGGTATTCCTGCAAAATATTCACAACAAAACTTGGCGGATTGTTGGTTAGTTTTTCAGCATATGTACAAGCTTCCTTGAATACCAACACTATCACTCTTTTTTTTTCGTCAATCGCTCTCTTAACTTCACTCGTTTTTGCAAAGAAATTCTTCTTGACACACTCTCTTTTTTCATCATCATTTGTCTCACTTTTCTCGCCCTCAACACTCTTTGCTTTATTTTTACCGCTCATTTTTTTCTCTTTGCACTCATTATTTTTCCTCTCATCCTCCCAAGCTCGCCTTGATGTGATCATTTTAATTTGGTCCTCCTGCACTTGTTGTGGGGTTAGCGAGACAAGAATTACTTTCTTTTCATGATCTTTCAGCATATATTGATTAAGAAAGCCATCATAGATAACTTTCCTATCAAATTGCCAAGGTCTACCAAGTAGTATATGACTTACTTGCATTTGAACCACGTCACACATCACTTCTTCTTTGTACTTTCCGATGGAAAATGTGATCAAGGCCTGTTTAGTCACCTTCACTTCGCCACATTCATTCAACCATTGAAGCTTATATGGGTGTGGATGCTTCAACGTGCGCAAATTCAGCTTCTCAATTACCTCGTTACTCACAACATTGGTACAACTCCCACCATCAATAATGAGGCTACATACTTTACCTTGCACCAAACATCGCGTATGGAAGATATTTTCTCGTTGTTGTGTGTCTTCCACCTTGGCTTGTATGTTTAAAACTTTCTTGACCACCAAGAGCTCTCCGCTTTCTGCCTCGGTTTGCTCCAAGTCCTCTTCATCATCCGAAACATCCTGCTTTTCATTTTCAGACTCTATTTCACCACTTTCATGAAGAATCATAACTTTTTTGTTTGGGCATTGTGAAGCAATGTGCCCCACACCTAGACAACGAAAACATTTAATTTCACGAGTTCGTGTAGGGGTAGAAACGATACCTTTGCCTTTGCCCATTTCCCTACCTTTTGTGGCATCATCTTGGTTCTTTAAAGGTGTAGAAAAGGTACCTTTAGATGTCTCCCCTTTTGGCCTATGAGAATATTGAGAGTTGGACGTACTTCCCTTAGAAAAAATATTTCTTCTCCTCAATTGTCTTTCAACTTTCATGGCCGTATGAACCATCTCTTCAAGGTCTAAACAATATTGCAACTCCGCGACATTAGAAATATCTTGATTCAAGCCACTCAAGAATCTTGCCATTGTTGCTTCCCTATCTTCTTCAATATTTTCTCTAATCATGGCAATCTCCATCTCTTTGTAATATTCATCCACAGACTTTGCTCCCTGATTCAAAGATTGTAATTTGCGATACAAGTCCCGAAAATAGTGAGAGGGAACAAACCTTTTACGCATAACAGCCTTCATTTCAACCCATGTAGAAATAGGTCTTTCTCCATTTCTTCTTCGGTTGGTTACTAATTGATCCCACCATACTATAGCGTAATCTGTGAATTCAATTGCTGCTACTTTCACCTTTTGATCCTCGCGATAATTATTACATGCAAAAATCAGTTCAACCTTTTTTTCCCAGTCCAAATACGCTTCTGGATCACTCTTTCCTTGAAATTGTGGAATTCTCATCTTAATGTTGTTGAGTCCTCTATTAGCACCATGGTTTCTTCTATGCCTCCTTCTTTCAGATCCTCTATCCCATTCATCACTTCGAGCGTCATCTTCATGATTTTCATCAGAAACTTGTGATGGTGGTGGAGCATGAGGTCCACGTGCCTCCAATCTATCCATTCTTTCATGGATTTGATTAAACTCGTCCGTCATTAAACGTCGCATTTCAGCCATGAGAGCTTGGACTTGAAGGTTAGGGAGGGGTTGATTATCTTCCATCTTTTAATCTGTAAAAACAAGAGTAAAAAAAATATTTCCTCTCCTCACTCCCTTACGTGTTTCACTCAAGAGATGTCACTCAACGCTCGTGTCTCACACAAAAAAATAATCGGCTTTTACCCTCAAGTGTTCTCACAACTCAATGCCTTTTACCTCTCTATTCCTTGTGGAGCTCAATTGGTAAAAGAACAAATCAAATTAGAGCACAAAACTGAAAGTGTTCAAGAAAATCCTTTAGAACTTAATTTGATACCAACGAGTTTAGAACTTTTAAAGAAGATGGGATTAAAAAAAAAAAAAAAGTAAGGTGAGGAGAAACAAAGTACTAACCAATGAGAAGAAGTTGGAACAAAAAAGGATATAGAAGATAAATTATTGATTTTCAAGCACACGTGTTCATATAAACTTCTTTTCTTTAATTTCTTTTTTTTTTTTGCAACCTTTTTCTTTAATTTTTTTTTGTTGCACTTTTTTATGCTTTTTTTTGTTGCACTTTTTTATGCTTTATTTCGCTCTTCTTTTTTTTTGCTCTTTTTTTTTGTTGAACAACGTGACTTTTTTTAATATGACAAAACTAGAAAAATGTAAAAGATAAGATGATGAGAAAGATAGGCAAACACAATGATAAGATCAAAATGTAAAAACAACTTAAGAATCGAACCTTTGTATCTCTGATACCAAATGATACGAAACGTTGACCCGCAAGTTAAATGTAACTTGGAACCTTCGAATAGGATAGGATAGTCGTCAAAGTACCCGATAATTGGGACTCCAACACGCCTAGAGCAAGTCCTTGACCCGTTAGTTACAAGAACTAAGAACCAAAGGAATACGAGAACGCCACAAGAATGTGCTCACAATCTTGATAAGTTCTTGAACTATGAACTCTCCAACAAAGAACAAAGCTCACAAAGATGAGTAAAACTCAGAAGAAAGATATATATTTCTCAAGTGAATTGATTTGAAAGTACATAGGAAGCCATCTATTTATAGGCTTCAAAAACCAACTCAAAAGACACTAATTAAATTCAATGGATTAAAGAAGGGACTTTAATCCATGACTCTTGACATTTTGTCTTCAATTGGTAGATAATTCTAGAACTCTTAAACTAAAAAAACGGATTAGGCATTTCTAGGCCTTTATTGGACTCAAATAAACTTCTAATGGACTTCAAAATACATCCATTCTACCACTTGGGCTTAGTACTAGCCCATAATATCTCAAAGACCCAAGAAAATGCAACTTTTGGGCTTTTATGCTTCCATATTAGGATCCAATGTTTTAAGTCTAGTAACATGCTTCATCACTTGCGGTTGAGCATCGTCTTTGCATTCAGACTCTTGAATATCAACAACTAAGCTCGTAAAAACTTCTTTGATCTTCTTTGCTCGTCCTCTTGTCATTGGGCCTTCACGTATTTCCATGACATCTTTGGAATGGTTTGATGATCCTCCATCATTCTCTCCCCCTTGAAAAGGATTCGTCCACGAATCATCACCTAGATCAAAAGGAGACAAGTCAGAAACATTGAATGTTAAACTAACTTGATACTCACCTCGAAGATCTAGCTTGTAAGCATTGTCGTTGATCCTTTCGAGCACTTGATATGGTCCATCTCCTCTAGGTTGCAATTTGGATCTTCGTTTGGTAGGAAATCTATTTTTTCTCAGGTGCAGCCATACCCAATCTCCAGCTTCAAACACTATCTTTTTCCTGCCTTTGTTTGCTTGTTTTGTGTATTGTTCTGTCCTTTTCTCAATATTGAGTCTTACCTTTTCGTGTAATTGCTTCACGAATTTTGCCTTCCGCTTTAAAACTAGATCGTTCTTCGATGGGAAGAGGAACAAGGTCAAGAGGACTCAATGGATTGAATCCGTAAGCAACTTCAAAAGGAGAAAATTTAGTAGCAGAATGAACACTCCAGTTGTAAGCAAACTCTGCAAAAGGCAAACAATTCTCCCAAGTTCTCAAGTTCTTCGGAATAATCACTCGAAGTAATTGGGACAAGGTTCGATTAACCACTTCTGTTTGCCCATCGGTTTGGGGGTGACTTGTGGTAGAAAACAAAAGTTTGGTACCCAACTTACTCCAAAGAACACGCCAGAAATGACTCAGAAACTTGACATCCCTATCACTTACTATGGTCCGCGGTACACCATGCAAACGAACAATCTCTTTGAAAAACAAGTCTGCAACATGTGAAGCATCGTCAGTCTTCTTACACGCAATGAAGTGTGCCATCTTAGAGAATCGATCAACCACCCACAAACACAGAATCATGACCATTCTTTGTTCTAGGCAACCCAATCACAAAGTCCATGGAGATGTCAACCCATGGTTGCTGAGGAATTGGCAGTGGCATATACAAACCATGAGGCTTGGATTTTGACTTGGCTTGTTTACATGGCACACATTTTTCACAGATCTTCATAACATCTTCTCTCATCTTAGGCCAATAGAAATGTTCCTTCAAAATATCCAATGTCTTTTGGACACCAAAATGGCCCATCAACCCTCCACCATGAGCCTCACGTACAAATAGCTCCCGTATAGAACACTTTGGAATGCATAACTTGTTTTCTTTAAACAAATAACCATCATGCCTATAAAACTTATCAAATGAAGCATGTTCACAAGCAGCGTATAAGGAAGCAAATTCAGAATCATCTTTGTACATTTCTTTAAGTGATCCAAACCCAAGAAGCTTAGAACTTAATGTGGTGATAAGAGTATGACGTCTAGACAATGCATCAGCCACAATGTTTTCTTTACCCTTTTTGTATTTGATCACATAAGGAAATGACTCAATGAACTCAACCCATTTGATATGCCTCCTACTCAAATTTGCTTGCCCCTTAAGGTACTTAAGAGACTCATGATCCGTATGAACCACAAATTCCTTAGGCCTTAAGTAATGCTGCCACGTTTGCAAAGATCTAACCAATGCATAAAGCTCTTTTTCATAAGTGGAATAATTCAAGTGAGCCCCCTTTAATTTTTTACTAAAATATGCAATTGGTCTACCTTCTTGAATCAAAACAGCCCCAATACCCACCCCGGATGCATCACACTCAAGTTCAAACATTTTATTAAAATTAGGCAATGCAAGAATAGGAGTAGATGTCAACCTTTCTTTCAGCAATTGAATGCAGCTTCTTGCCTTTCTCCCCAATGAAAACTAACTTCCTTCTTCACAAGTTCATTAAGGGGGGCATCTATGGTACTGAAGTCACGAACAAACCTTCGATAAAAACTTGCAAGCCCATGGAAGCTTCTAACTTGGGACACTGTTGTTGGAGTTGGCCATTCTTTGATTGCCTTGACTTTCTCGTCATCCACCTCAATTCCCTGGCCACTTACAACAAAACCAAGAAAAACAACCTTATCCATGCAAAATGTGCACTTCTTTAAGTTAGCAAATAATGACTCTTTTCTTAAAGTTTTCAAAACAAGACGCAAATGTTCCAAGTGAACTTCAACATTAATGCTATAAATCAGGATATCATCAAAATAGACCACGACAAACTTACCAATGTACTCTCGTAAAACATGATTCATTAACCTCATGAATGTACTCGGAGCATTAGTTAGTCCAAAGGGCATAACTAACCACTCATACAAACCAAACTTTGTTTTAAAAGCTGTTTTCCATTCAATCCACCTTCAATTAAATTCGAATTTGATGAGATACCAATTTTCAAAAATCAATTTTTGAGGAGATTTTAGCACCATGCCACTCATCCAACATATCATCTAACGTTGGGAATAGGGTAGCGCTACTTAACCGTTATTTTTTGATGGCTCTAAACAGTGCCCCATACACATTCTCTATTCACGCTGACTTCTTGGGTACCAACAATGGACCGGTACAGCACAATGGACTTCTGGTTCGATTCTTCCTCTTGAAGCAAATTCCTCCACTTGCCTTTGGATTTCTCGTGTTCTGACTCGGGATTAGCTCTATAGGCGCTGGACGGTTTGGTAAGAGCAGCCCCTTTGATGAAATCTATGCGATGCTCGATCCCTCATAAAAGGTGGTAAAACCACTTGGTTCTTCCTTTGGGAAGACATCTTGGTATTCCTGCAAAATATTCACAACAAAAACTTGGCGGATTGTTGGTTAAGTTTTTTTCAGCATATGTACAAGCTTCCCTTGAATACCGAACACTATCACTCTTTTTTTTCGTCAATCGCTCTCTTAACTTCACTCGTTTTTGCAAAGGAATTTCTTCTTGACACACTCTCTTTTTTCATCATCATTTGTCTCAGCTTTGTCTCACTTTTCTCGCCCTCAACACTCTTTGCTTTATTTTTACCACTCATTTTTTTCTCTTTGCACTCATTATTTTTCCTCTCATCCTCCCAAGCTCGCCTTGATGTGATCATTTTAATTTTCCTCCTGCACTTGTTGTGGGGTTAGCGAGACAAGAACTACTTTCTTTTCATGATCTTTCAGCATATATTGATTAAGAAAGCCATCATAGATAACTTTCCTATCAAATTGCCAAGGTCTACCAAGTAGTATATGACTTACTTGCATTGGAACATCGTCACACATCACTTCGTCTTTGTACTTTCCGATGGAAAATGTGATCATGGCCTGTTTAGTCACCTTCACTTCGCCACATTCATTCAACCATTGAAGCTTATATTGGTGTGGATGCTTCAACGTGCGCAAATTCAGCTTCTCAATTACCTCGTTACTCACAACATTGGTACAACTCCCACCATCAATAATGAGGCTACATACTTTACCTTGCACCAAACATCGCGTATGGAAGATATTTTCTCTTTGTTGTGTGTCTTCCACCTTGGCTTGTATGTTTAAAACTTTCTTGACCACCAAGAGCTCTCCGCTTTCTGCCTCGGTTTGCTCCAAGTCCTCTTCATCATCCGAAACATCCTGCTTTTCATTTTCAGACTCTATTTCACCACTTTCATGAAGAATCATAACTTTTTTGTTTGGGCATTGTGAAGCAATGTGCCCCACACCTAGACAACGAAAACATTTAATTTCACGAGTTCGTGTAGGGGTAGAAACGATACCTTTGCCTTTGCCCATTTCCCTACCTTTTGTGGCATCATCTTGGTTCTTTAAGGGTGTAGAAAAGGTACCTTTAGATGTCTCCCCTTTTGGCCTATGAGAATATTGAGAGTTAGACGTACTTCCCTTAGAAAAAATATTTCTTCTCCTCAATTGTCTTTCAACTTTCATGGCCGTATGAACCATCTCTTCAAGGTCTAAACAATATTGCAACTCCGTGACATTAGAAATATCTTGATTCAAGCCACTCAAGAATCTTGCCATTGTTGCTTCCCTATCTTCTTCAATATTTGCTCTAATCATGGCAATCTCCATCTCTTTGTAATATTCATCCACAGACTTTGCTCCCTGATTCAAAGATTGTAATTTGCGATACAAGTCCCGAAAATAGTGAGAGGGAACAAACCTTTTACGCATAACAGCCTTCATTTCAACCCATGTAGAAATAGGTCTTTCTCCATTTCTTCTTCGGTTGGTTACTAATTGATCCCACCAGACTATAGCGTAATCTGTGAATTCAATTGCTGCTACTTTCACCTTTTGATCCTCGCGATAATTATTACATGCAAAAATCAGTTCAACCTTTTTTTCCCAGTCCAAATACGCTTCTGGATCACTCTTTCCTTGAAATTGTGGAATTCTCATCTTAATGTTGTTAAGTCCTCTATTAGCACCATGGTTTCTTCTATGCCTCCTTCTTTCAGATCCTCTATCCCATTCATCACTTCGAGCGTCATCTTCATGATTTTCATCAGAAACTTGTGATGGTGGTGGAGCATGAGGTCCACGTGCCTCCAATCTATCCATTCTTTCATGGATTTGATTAAACTCGTCCGTCATTAAACGTCGCATTTCAGCCATGAGAGCTTGGACTTGAAGGTTAGGGAGGGATTGATTATCTTCCATCTTTTAATCTGTAAAAACAAGAGTAAAAAAATATTTCCTCTCCTCACTCCCTTACGTGTTTCACTCAAGAGATGTCACTCAACGCTCGTGTCTCACACAAAAAAATAATCGGCTTTTACCCTCAAGTGTTCTCACAACTCAATGCCTTTTACCTCTCTCTTCCTTGTGGAGCTCAATTGGTAAAAGAACAAATCAAATTAGAGCACAAAACTGAAAGTGTTCAAGAAAATCATTTAGAACTTAATTTGATACCAACGAGTTTAGAACTTTTAAAGAAGATGGGATTAAAAAAAAAAAAAAAGTAAGGTGAGGAGAAACAAAGTACTAACCAATGAGAAGAAGTTGGAACAAAAAAGGATATAGAAGATAAATTATTGATTTTCAAGCACACGTGTTCATATAAACTTCTTTTCTTTAATTTCTTTTTTTTTTTTGCAACCTTTTTCTTTAATTTTTTTTTGTTGCACTTTTTTATGCTTTTTTTTGTTGCACTTTTTTATGCTTTATTTCGCTCTTCTTTTTTTTTGCTCTTTTTTTTTGTTGAACAACGTGACTTTTTTTAATATGACAAAACTAGAAAAATGTAAAAGATAAGATGATGAGAAAGATAGGCAAACACAATGATAAGATCAAAATGTAAAAACAACTTAAGAATCGAACCTTTGTATCTCTGATACCAAATGATACGAAACGTTGACCCGCAAGTTAAATGTAACTTGGAACCTTCGAATAGGATAGGATAGTCGTCAAAGTACCCGATAATTGGGACTCCAACACGCCTAGAGCAAGTCCTTGACCCGTTAGTTACAAGAACTAAGAACCAAAGGAATACGAGAACGCCACAAGAATGTGCTCACAATCTTGATAAGTTCTTGAACTATGAACTCTCCAACAAAGAACAAAGCTCACAAAGATGAGTAAAACTCAGAAGAAAGATATATATTTCTCAAGTGAATTGATTTGAAAGTACATAGGAAGCCATCTATTTATAGGCTTCAAAAACCAACTCAAAAGACACTAATTAAATTCAATGGATTAAAGAAGGGACTTTAATCCATGACTCTAAACATTTTGTCATCAATTGGTAGATAATTCTAGAACTCTTAAACTAAAAAAACGGATTAGGCCTTTATTGGACTCAAATAAACTTCTAATGGACTTCAAAATACATCCATTCTACCACTTGGGCTTAGTACTAGCCCATAATATCTCAAAGACCCAAGAAAATGCAACTTTTGGGCTTTTATGCTTCCATATTAGGATCCAATGTTTTAAGTCTAGTAACATGCTTCATCACTTGCGGTTGAGCATCGTCTTTGCATTCAGACTCTTGAATATCAACAACTAAGCTCGTAAAAACTTCTTTGATCTTCTTTGCTCGTCCTCTTGTCATTGGGCCTTCACGTATTTCCATGACATCTTTGGAATGGTTTGATGATCCTCCATCATTCTCTCCCCCTTGAAAAGGATTCGTCCACGAATCATCACCTACATCAAAAGGAGACAAGTCAGAAACATTGAATGTTGAATTAACTTGATACTCACCTGGAAGATCTAGCTTGTAAGCATTGTCGTTGATCCTTTCGAGCACTTGAAATGGTCCATCTCCTCTAGGTTGCAATTTGGATATCCGTTGGTAGGAAATCTATTTTTTCTCAGGTGCAGCGATACCCAATCTCCAGCTTCAAACACTATCTTTTTCCTGCCTTTGTTTGCTTGTTTTGTGTATTGTTCTGTCCTTTTCTCAATATTGAGTCTTACCTTTTCGTGTAATTGCTTCACGAATTCTGCCTTCCGCTTTCCATCTAAACTAGATCGTTCTTCGATGGGAAGAGGAACAAGGTCAAGAGGACTCAATGGATTGAATCCGTAAACAACTTCAAAAGGAGAAAATTTAGTAGCAGAATGAACACTCCTGTTGTAAGCAAACTCTGCAAAAGGCAAACAATTCTCCCAAGTTCTCAAGTTCTTCAGAATAATCACTCGAAGTAATTGGGACAAGGTTCGATTAACCAATTCTGTTTGCCCATCGGTTTGGGGGTGACTTGTGGTAGAAAACAAAAGTTTGGTACCCAACTTACTCCAAAGAACACGCCAGAAATGACTCAGAAACTTGACATCCCTATCACTTACTATGGTCCGCGGTACACCATGCAAACGAACAATCTCTTTGAAAAACAAGTCTGCAACATGTGAAGCATCGTCAGTCTTCTTACACGCAATGAAGTGTGCCATCTTAGAGAATCGATCAACCACCACAAACACAGAATCATGACCATTCTTTGTTCTAGGCAACCCGATCACAAAGTCCATGGAGATGTCAACGCATGGTTGCTGAGGAATTGGCAGTGGCATATACAAACCATGAGGCTTGGATTTTGACTTGGCTTGTTTACATGGCACACATTTTTCACAGATCTTCATAACATCTTCTCTCATCTTAGGCCAATAGAAATGTTCCTTCAAAATATCCAATGTCTTTTGGACACCAAAATGGCCCATCAACCCTCCACCATGAGCCTCACGTACAAATAGCTCCCGTATAGAACACTTTGGAATGCATAACTTGTTTTCTTTAAACAAATAACCATCATGCCTATAAAACTTATCAAATGAAGCATGTTCACAAGCAGCGTATAAGGAAGCAAATTCAGAATCATCTTTGTACATTTCTTTAAGTGATCCAAACCCAAGAAGCTTAGAACTTAATGTGGTGATAAGAGTATGACGTCTAGACAATGCATCAGCCACAATGTTTTCTTTACCCTTTTTCTATTTGATCACATAAGGAAATGACTCAATGAATTCAACCCATTTGATATGCCTCCTACTCAAATTTGCTTGCCCCTTAAGGTACTTAAGAGACTCATGATCCGTATGAACCACAAATTCCTTAGGCCTTAAGTAATGTTGCCATGTTTGCAAAGATCTAACCAATGCATAAAGCTCTTTTTCATAAGTGGAATAATTCAAGTGAGCCCCCTTTAATTTTTTACTAAAATATGCAATTGGTCTACCCTCTTGAATCAAAACAGCCCTAATACCCACCCCGGATGCATCACACTCAAGTTCAAACATTTTATTAAAATTAGGCAATGCAAGAATAGGAGTAGATGTCAACCTTTCTTTCAGCAATTTGAATGCAGCTTCTTGCCTTTCTCCCCAATGAAAACTAACTTCCTTCTTCACAAGTTCATTAAGGGGGGCAGCTATGGTACTGAAGTCACGAACAAACCTTCGATAGAAACTTGCAAGCCCATGGAAGCTTCTAACTTGGGACACTGTTGTTGGAGTTGGCCATTCTTTGATTGCCTTGACCTTCTCGTCATCCACCTCAATTCCTTGGCCACTTACAACAAAACCAAGAAAAACAACCTTATCCATGCAAAATGTGCACTTCTTTAAGTTAGCAAATAATGACTCTTTTCTTAAAGTTTCCAAAACAAGACGCAAATGTTCCAAGTGAACTTCAACATTAATGCTATAAATCAGGATATCATCAAAATAGACCACGACAAACTTACCAATGTACTCTCGTAAAACATGATTCATTAACCTCATGAATGTACTCGGAGCATTAGTTAGTCCAAAGGGCATAACTTACCACTCATACAAACCAAACTTTGTTTTAAAAGCTGTTTTCCATTCATCACCTTCATTAATTCGAATTTGATGATAGCCACTTTTCAAATCAATTTTTGAGAAGATCTTAGCACCATGCAACTCATCCAACATATCATCTAACCTTGGAATAGGGTAGCGATACTTTACCGTTATTTTTTTGATGGCTCTACTGTAACATCCAATTACCACAAACAGTACACGTCATAAATAATTCATTTGATTAAGTAATAATAATTGTTTGATACCACAGGTCCCACAGCAAGAATACTAAATTACAACAATATTAAAATCAAGTGGTGGTCTAACTAGCTTCTAAATCTTCAATCAGAGTGCGGAAGACTGAACAAGCTACCCGAGACCGCATCATCTTACAAAATAGGCATCATCAAAAGTCCAAAGGTCTGCTATTCATCAAAATCCAGATTCACTTAGCCTGGGACGAACTACCTGCTATGATCTTGCCTTTGTCAGCTTTTCCTGAAAAAGAATTGTCATGACAGAGTAAGCTAACAAAGCTTAGTGAGTTAACAGAGTTCCACTAGTTACCACACACATATAACATACTATCAGATCCTGTCGGCAACACGTCAGAGACGGCAAATAGGTTGGGAGACAACCCGGTCAGTATTCCCATATGTAAGGCCGAAGCCCTACGGGAAGTGTATGGAAACAAATCAGATAGGAAAGGAATCTGCAGAATTCCCTCCTGTGAATGGAGATCTCACATTCGGTCCTGTCGGATAATGCAATATGCAACGGCAAGTATATAAACAGTCAAGTAAGCAGTAAGCATGATGCGTATTTACATAAAATGTAAAAGTGAACATGCAATCAAGGCATTTCAAGTGTCTAGCTCAGTAATGTCAAAAATACGTTTCTATGATACAATATAGTATTAAAGAAACATGCAGCAATCAATCAGAAGTTTCCATACAGTCATTACATTCACCAATAAGTATCGAAATATAGGCAAGTAATTAATGAAATCTGTCACTCACAGTGGTCCGTAGTCAGATAATGCTTAATGAATTAAGCGGTTCAGTTTACTCTGTCAATCGACGGGTTCCTGCAGTTCAGTTTCAAGTCTGGCATATTAATGTCAAGTCTGAGTCATAATCTATATGACCCTAGTTATATATTCAGTTTATTGTCAATTCTGGCTGTCGGGTCTGGGATAGTTCCTATCGTCCCAAGGTGAGTCTATTCTTATCAGATTAATACGATTCATCTAATTACAGATGTGTGGCCTTGAACAATCGTATTACTTAGCAAGTTGAACAGGTCATACACATTCCAAAGGTTCGTACAGAGTCTATTAATTCATTTGTGCATAAAATAGATATGCAACTTGAACTTGTGAGTTTTATCATAATCATATTATACTTTTAATTATAATAGGTTGATTAATCACTTAATCTGATTTTAGGAATTTTAACTTTGGCTAGGAACAAACTCAGATTCGAATTTTAGGGAGTTAGATTCGAACCACCCTATTTCGAATCTATAGATTCGAATGCATACATAGCTAGATTCGAATGCATACATTCGAGACTAAGGAGATAGATTCGAGGCTATATAGACTCGAATCCCACACACAGACTCGAGACATGCATATAGATTCGAAATCAGGCTTAGACTCGAAGCACATAGATTCGAACATACACACCCTCGAATCTAGGTGATTAGATTCGAGACATGCATATAATTCGAGTCTAGATGAATCTCTCGAATCTGATCATCTTGTTCATCGGTTTTCCAGGTTCTAACAACTAAACATGAGCATAAATGACAGAGAAATGGTTACTAACCTTCGTCCAAGCTATAGCCTTCGACTATGGATGATTTCCAAGCAAGAACAGGTCCTAAACGGGGGCAAATCGGCTTCAAATGAAGGAAAAATGAGCAAACTCGAAAATGCTCATTCAAAACCGAACCAAAAGTCAGAAAAATGGTCGATCTTACCTCAAATCCGGACGAAATCAAACAAGAAATGGTAGATTCGTGAAGAGCTCGACGATCTCTATCCGATGGCGTATGAATCACGAGAATCCGACGGTTCAATTAGGAGAAAAGCTAGAGAGAAGGGGTAATCTTAGAGAGAAGGAGGAGAATTCTAGTTTCCAAACCTAAGAAATGAGGAGGGGAGCCCATATTTATAGGAAAATAGGGAGAAAATCAGATTTTCTACTGAATTATCCGGAATTGACCAACTTTATTTCTCAACAATCCGACTTGCATAAATGTCTTTTAGTCACATTTTTATTCATTTTAGTCCGTTTCGTCACTTTCAGTCTTTAATTTGCCATTTAGCTGAATTTTAATTATTAATTTTATTTCAGCTAATTTTGGGCAACTTTTCATAATTAATTATAACTTAATATAATTAACTATTTAAGATTCATGTTTTCAGTTAATTACTAATATTTGGATAAAATTGCTTTATTATCAAAAGTCTGATGCTGTAATTTATATTTAATAAATTACGGGCTGTTACATCTACAGTCCATACACATTCTCCATTCACCTGACTTCTTGGGTACCACAATGACCGGTACAGCACATGGACTCATGGATTCTCGAATTCTTCCTCTTGAAAGCAAATCCTCCAATTGCCTTATCAATTGTAGCTGATCATGGGCTTCTTGCAGAATCGCTGGTCCAGAGATCGGCCGTTCACCTGTTTCCCTCCAACAGGTTGGGGTTCTGCATCGTCGTCCGTACAAAAGCTGATATGGAGGCATACCAATAGTCGAGTGATAACTATTGTTATAAGCAAACTCCACAAACGGCAGGTGAGTATCCCAACTTCCACCGAGATCAATCACACAAGCACGTAACATATCTTCTAAGGTCAAAATTGTCCTCTCACTTTGCCCATCAGTTCCTGGATGATAAGCGGTGCTCATCTTAAGTTCAGTTCCTAGTCCATTCTGAAAAGCCTTCCAAAAACGAGAAGTAAATCTGCTGTCACGGTCCGATACTATAGACAATGGCACACCATGTCTAGTCACTATTTCCTTTACGTACAATTCCGCTAACTTTTCGAGGCGTTCATCTTCACGTATGGGTAGGAAATGGGCTGACTTAGTAAGTCGATCCACTATTACCCATATAGAGTCATGATTCCGCTTAGTCCTGGGCAGCTTCGTCACAAAGTCCATGGTTATATGGTCCCACTTCCATTCCGGGATCGGCAATGGTTGTAGTTCTCCATACGGCTTCTGATGTTCAGATTTGACTTGTAAACAAGTCATACAATTTTCTACATATTGCCCCACGTCCTTCTTCATTCCAGGCCACCAATATTCCGTCCTCAAATCTTGATACATTTTAGTAGAACCAGGATGTATCGAAAATTTCGACATATGAGCTTCCGACAGAATTTAATGCCGAATACCTCCTAGTCTGGGAACCCATATTCTATCCAAGAACCGTCTAAGACCGCTATTATCAAGAGTCAGCTGGGTCAGATAAGTAACCATGCGTTCAGATTTCAAGTTCTCATCCCGAATGGCTTCGGTTTGAGCGGCAATAATCGACTCAGTCAAGGCAGACTCCAAAACAACAGAAGTCAAAGCATAACATCGGGTATAATGGTCTTGTCGGGTTTTGCGGCTTAAGGCATCTGCTACAATGTTTGCTTTACCTGGATCCAATGTTTTAAGTCAAGAAAATGCAACTTTTGGGCTTTTATGCTTCCATATTAGGATCCAATGTTTTAAGTCTAGTAACATGCTTCATCACTTGCGGTTGAGCATCGTCTTTGCATTCAGACTCTTGAATATCAACAACTAAGCTCGTAAAAACTTCTTTGATCTTCTTTGCTCGTCCTCTTGTCATTGGGCCTTCACGTATTTCCATGACATCTTTGGAATGGTTTGATGATCCTCCATCAGAACGTATGATAGACACTGGTGAAACTGGACAATTGTTGTTGCATGTTCATTGATTACATGCATTGCTCAGGACCGCTGTGAGTGACAGATTGCATTACTTAGTTGCATATGTTTCGGTACTTATTTGTGATTGTTACTGACTTGTATGGAAACATCTGTTGCTGCCTGTTCCTTGATTAATTAACTGTATGTTAGGAACGTATGATAGACACTACTAAAACTGGACAACTGCTGCATGTTCCTTGATTACTTAATTGTATGCTAGGAACGTATGATAGACATTGTTGAAACTGGACAACTGTTGTTGCATGATCCTTGATTACTTGCATTGCTCAGGACCGCTGTGAGTGACAGATTGCTTTCTTACTTGCATATGTTTGGTACTTTTTGGTGATTGTTACTGACTTGTATGGAAACATCTGTTGCTACTTGCTCCTTGATTACTTAATTGTATGCTAGGAACGTATGATAGACATTCTTGAAACTGGACAACTGTTGTTGCATGTTCATTGATTACTTGCATTGCTCAGGACCGCTGTGAGTGACAGATTGCATTGGTTACTTGCATATGTTTCGGTACTTATTGGTGATTGTTACTGACTTGTATGGAAATATTTGCTGCTGCATGTTCCTTGATTACTTAATTGTATGTTAGGAACGTATGATAGACACTACTGAAACTGGATAACTGCTGCATGTTCCTTGATTACTTAATTGTATGCTAGGAACGTATGATAGACATTGTTGAAACTGGACAACTGTCGTTGCATGATCCATGATTACTTGCATTGCTCAGGACCGCTGTGAGTGACAGATTGCTTTCTTACTTGCATATGTTTGGTACTTTTTGGTGATTGTTACTGACTTGTATGGAAACATCTGTTGCTACTTGCTCCTTGATTACTTAATTGTATGCTAGGAACGTATGATAGACATTCTTGAAACTGGACAACTGTTGTTGCATGTTCATTGATTACTTGCATTGCTCAGGACCGCTGTGAGTGACAGATTGCATTAGTTACTTGCATATGTTTTGGTACTTATTGGTGATTGTTACTGACTTGTATGGAAACATCTGTTGCTGCCTGTTCCTTGATTACCTAATTGTATGTTAGAAACGTATGATAGACACTACTGAAACTGGACAACTACTACTACATGTTCCTTGATTATTAATTGTATGCTAGGAACGTATGATAGACATTGTTGAAACTGGACAATTGTTGTTGCATATTAATTGTTACTTGCATTGCTCAGGACCGCTGTGAGTGACAGATTGCATTACTTACTTGCCCATGTTTCGGTACTTATTGGTGATTGTTACTGACTTGTATGGAAACATCTGCTGCTACATGATCCTTGATTACTTGCATTGCTCAGGACCGATGTGAGTGACAGATTGCATTACAAACTTGCACATGTTTCGGTACTTATTGGTGATTGTTACTGACTTGTATGGAAACATTTGTTGCTGCATGTTCCTTGATTACTTAATTGTATGTTAGGAACGTATGATAGACACTACTGAAACTGGACAACTGCTGCTGCATGTTCCTTGATTACTTGCATTTCTCAGGACCGACGTGAGTGACAGATTGCATTATCTACTTGCATATATTTCGGTACTTATTGGTGATTGTTACTGACTTGTATGGAAACATCTGCTGCTGCTTGTTCAATGATTAATTAATTGTATGCTAGGAACGTACGACAGACACTGATGAAACTGGACAACTGTTGTTGCCTGTTCCTTGATTACTTGCGTTGCTCAGGACCGATGTGTAACATCCGGCACTAAACCAGGTTAGCGACAAAGCTCTAATCTACATTTAATAGTCAATTATAGCCTAATCAATGGTCATTAGAAATTAATCAAGTGATTAACAAGGTTTATTAGAAAATTCAACTCAATTAGAATCAAATTCATCGGTGCGATGAATCGGGAAATCAATTAATCCGATCAATTTACGATATAAAGGACTAATTCAACTAAGTACATAATTAAACTATGATTAGTGACACTAATCATACACTAATACAATTACTTAACATTAATTATGCAAGACTAAAAGAAATGATTAAAACAATGCATCCAAAAGTATTTATGAATTTACAAGAAAAGGGAAATACAAGAATACATTTCTAAATACTTTTATACAAAAAAATAAATGAAAATACACCAATAATACCTCCCTTAGGCCAGCCAATAGGAAGGACAAAAGGACCTTGAAATAATTTATTTTACTCAACATATCAAAATCAAATCCTCTTTATTTCAATTCATCCAAGATTTGCACTATTCTTCATCATTTCACCATCTTTTCAAGATCCAATTTTCCCTATAAATAGAGAACATTTCCATTCATTTTAATCACACCAAAACCCTTCTATTCTCTCTTCAAAAACCGGCCATAAGCCCTCCCAAAGCCAAAAACCTTCAATTATTGGTGTTCTTGAAGTATTTCAAGTGTTCTTCATATTTTGAAGTGTTCTTGGTGCAACTTTTGCAATAGTTTCAACTTCTTCTCATTTGCATTCTTATAAAACATCAAAGTAAGTAAATACTAACTTGTTTCATCTTATATTTATGTTTATATAAGTCTTGCATAATATATATAATCACCTACAACAACAAGTTTCATAAAAACTCAAGTTTATAAGTTTCTAGTTCTTATTTTTAAGTTGTTTCTTTAAATGTGTTTATGAATATGTGAACACATTATAAAAGTGTTAATATTATGAAAACATGTGATATAAATGTGTTTTTATAACTATTATGACTTTTATACAAGTAGTCTTTGAATAAACAACAAGAATCATAAGTTGTTGTAAGTTTATAAACTACGGATTTTCGGCAGAAAATTAATATCGACTTTGAAAAATCATAACTAATTCATAACTCAACGAAATGAGTTGATTCTTGTCTCAAAAGTTTGATCTATGTCTTACCTATAGATCTGCAAATTTTCATGATTTATTTTGAAGTTTAAGACCTCCAGAAATTATTTGGGAAACCGAAAGTTTGACAGCTCAAAAATGGCCAACATAGCGTTCTTAACGAGCTTTTTCACCAACCTAAACAACTCGAAAAAGGGCCGTTCTTGATTCTAAAAATCCTTTGTATATAGTAGTTTAATGTCCTAGAAAACCAAAGTCTAAAACATTTTTGGAGCTTGGTCAAAAACAGCCTCAAAGTAGGCCGAAAAACCTCCGAAAAAGCTGGAAAATTATATATATATAAACTTGACGTTTTAAGCGTATTTTATTTATAAACTTGTAATGTTGGGTGATTTAAGACATAAAAAATCTAAATATATATATATATCATCATATATTAGAGATATTAAGTCTTTATTATCATTTAGGACCCGTTTAATCTCGCTCGGTGCATCATCGTTCATTTTACGCTAAAAAGCACTATACGCTAGTTATTACCACTACACGCTCGGTGAGTTCTCATAGCCCCTATTTTCACACTGTTATGTTTTGGGGATGAAATACATGCTTCGTTTTTATATGGACACGGAAACAACTTCATTTCTATTATGTATTACACATTGGGTTCCATTAGCTCTGATATCATGAACCGTTAATTGCATTTATTTGTAAGCGCGAATATATTGTGGATAGATCTATTGGGAGTCATGTCCCCCACTCGGGTTAGTTGGTTTGGCTAACGGCGGGTGCATATATACTCAACAAACGGTATTACGTATGGGAATACTGCACAGAGCAAACTTATGTTAAATTAAGCTTCGGTTGCATGATGGTTTATATGTAATACATAACAAGGAATTTATGATTTATAAATTCAACCTTTATTATTATTGTCCATACAAGTCAGATTTACGTGTAAACCTATGAGCTCACCAACAATTTTTGTTGACGTATTTTAGCGTGTATTTTCAGGAAATTAAGGCAAGTATGTGTCAGACGTATTTTACTTTCAAGCTTCCGCATCCATGGAGTCGCATGCATATTCAGTTTATCGGAGATTTAGCTGCATTATTTTGAATATTTAATTATGTAATTAAAATACTGTATTTGTGCGAACTTCACTTCTCATTTCAGACTCTGTAAAACATTTCTATGCTTTAAAGCTTTATCAATGTATTTTAAAAACGTCCATATAGTGGTCGTTCATTATGATTATGGTTACGCTTCCGCACTCGTCACGCCTCGCTGCCAACCGGGGTAGCAGGGTGTGACAGATTGGTATCAGAGCCATAGTTATAGTGAACTAGGTTGCATCAGTACCCTAGACTATAACTGCACATAAAATTTACTGATTTTAAAAATATTTTGTAACTAACTAAAAGACTATGAATGGACCTTGATAGCAGAAATCATGTCCCATCCGGAAACCATCATCTTATCGGATTCAGAGGAGGAGTACACTCCTGTGAGCCCCACGGCCACTGAGATTTTCCCCGAAGAAGAAACATCGGAAGAAGAGGACCCCTCGGAAGATCCAATGGAGGAGACAGAAGAGGAGCCGATGGAGGAAGAAGATCCATTGCCCCCAACGGTCCCTGCTCGCGTTCCATACCACCCAGCCGAGCCGTCATATAAGCCGTATAGGCCTTACCCTAACGGCCCCAAAATGTTGTACACACCCCGAAAGCGGGTGAACCCACCAAGAAGGGAGTCTATTCCTGTCCCGACTCCCCAGCCCAATCCCCCACCACCACATCGACGGGTAGACGCCCGGCGATGGGGCTGGATACCGGAGACCCTCCGCGAATGGAGGCAGATGGAGGGAATTCCTGCCAACTTCAAGATAGGAGGACCATCCTCCGCACCTGTCCCGTCACTCACCCAAGAGCCTACCGAACAAACCGTACCACACTTGATAGCACGGTCGGCCAGGCATGATCACCAAATCCGGTCCCTTAACCTAACTATCGGAGAGATGACCGCTCGTTTAGAGCGGGAGGAGTTGCAAAACTCCAACTTCTATTGGGCCAATCAGCACGCCCTTGCTATTCAACAGAATGGCCTGAATGAGCTTCGGCAGCAACTAGCCGAAAGCCAAGCTCGGATCGAGGAGCTGACTCAGCGCCTCAACGCGATGGAAAATGGAGAGACCCCTGATCACTCCCACACTTAGTGCACTTCTATCTATCTTTGTAATAGTAGGAAAAATATCATGTAATAGTATAGGACAAAAATTTTCGGGTAATAACTCGCCCCTAATGTAAGAAAATTTCGAATGATTAATGAAAAATTGCAAGTTATTTATGAAATTGTGTTTGATGATTATAGTATTGTGCTTTAAGGAAAATTTACCTCTTTAAGATTCAACTTCTTACACTATGCTTTTTCTTTAAAATTTTAAGATAATGCCGCCGAAACGAGCAATGAACGCTGCTGACATTGAAGAGCTAGTCGCACAAAGAGTGGCTGCCGCTATAGCCACGTATGAGGCAAATAGGAATAGCTCAGCTAATGGAGATGGTGGTGCTAGCCGCAGCATGGGAGGAACTGAAATCCACGCAAAAGGTTGTGGAATTAAAGGATTTTTAAGTTGCAAACCCCGGTACTTCAACGGAACCGAAGGAGCCGTTGGCTTGATACGATGGTTTGAGAAGTTAGAATCTGTCTTTCGTGTCAGCGGATGTGCTGAAGGAGATAAGGTGAAGTTCGCTACTCACACTCTACAAGGTAGCGCCCTCACATGGTGGAATTCCTATGTCCAGTCTGTAAGTATTGATGAAGCCTACCAGCTCACATGGTCCGCGTTGAAGCAAATGATGACAGACGAGTACTGTCCGAGAAACGAACTCCAGAAGATGGAATCGGAGTTCTGGAACCTGACGATGAAGGGAACGGATGTAGCGGGGTACACCAACCGATTTCATGAAATGAGTATTCTGTGCCCCCAGATGGTGACCCCGGAGTACAAGAAGATCGAACGTTACATTTGGGGACTCGCTCCTCAAATTCAAGGTAATGTCACTGCCTCCAACCCATCCACCATACAGGATGCCATCAGGATGGCCAACAATCTGATGGATCAAGTGTCCCGGAGGAATGAAGCCAAAGCCGGGGAAAATAAGAGAAAGTGGGAAGACAAGTCTGGGAAGAGTACGGATTCACAATCCAAGAAGCCCGAGACCATCAAGGCCTACGCAGCAGGAACTGAGTCAAGGAAAGGCTACACGGGCACCAAGCCTTTCTGCGCCCAATGTACCTTTCACCACAACAAAGGTCCCTGCCCAACTTGTGGAAAATGTAAACGTGTTGGCCATATGACCAAAGACTGTAAGTTTGGAGCCTCGGGTGGCAGTGGCGGAAATCAAAAAGGCTTCTTTGAATGTGGAGTTACTGGGCACTTCAAGAGTGAGTGCCCGAAGTTAAAGAATGGTGGAGGAGCTCAGGGGAGAGCTTTTGTGTTAGGAGCAGGAGACGCTCGTCAAGATCCCCACGTAGTATCAGGTACGTTTCTTTTAAATGACATTTATGCTTACGTACTCTTTGATACTGGGGCTGATAGGAGCTTTATATCTGATAAGTTTAGTAACCAATTGAACGCCGCTTCTTTTCCCTTAGACAACTCTTATACTATAGAACTGGCTGACGGTAAAATAATAGAGGCAAGTAGTATCATTAAGGAATGCACACTGAAGCTGGCAGATCATCCCTTTAAGATAGACTTGATGCCTATAGAACTCGGAAGTTTTGATGTAGTAGTTGGTATGGATTGGTTGTCACACAACCATGCCGAGATTTTGTGTGGTAAGAAAGTGGTACGGATACCATTCCATAAGAAGAAATTCCTAACAGTCCAAGGAGAAAGAAAGAACCGACAGTTGAATGTCATATCCGGCCTAAGAACATTAAAGTGCCTTAGGAAAGGTTGTCATGCAGTACTGGTGCAAATCGTAGAAAAAGAGTTGGAGGAGAAGCGACTCGAGGATATTCCAGTGGTTTGTGACTATCCGAAGGTCTTCCCGGAAGATTTGCCTGGACTTCCGCCAACTAGGCAAGTAGAGTTTCAAATCGATTTGGTGCCAGGAGCTGCACCGGTCGCAAGGGCCCCATATAGACTCGCCCCTTCTGAAATGCAAGAGCTATCCAATCAATTACAAGAGTTGATGGATAAAGGATTCATTCGACCAAGTTCCTCACCTTGGGGAGCTCCGGTCTTGTTCGTTAAAAAGAAAGACGGATCCTTCAGAATGTGCATAGACTACCGAGAACTAAACAAGTTAACAGTAAAGAACCGCTACCCTCTCCCCAGAATTGATGACCTGTTTGACTAACTACAGGGATCTAGCTTCTACTCTAAGATTGATCTACGATCCGGTTATCATCAAGTAAAGGTTCGGGAAGAAGACATTCCCAAGACAGCATTCAGAACTCGATATGGACATTACGAATTCCAGGTAATGCCATTCGGTTTGACTAACGCACCAGCCGTATTCATGGATCTCATGAATCGAGTGTGTAAACCGTATCTGGACAAGTTTGTAATAGTGTTCATAGACGATATTCTCATCTATTCCAGAAATAAGGAGGAGCATGAACACCACCTCAAGCTGATCTTGGAGTTGTTAGAGAAGGAACAGTTGTACGCCAAATTTTCAAAATGTGAATTTTGGTTGCGAGAAGTTAAATTCCTTGGACATGTGATCAACAGCCAGGGAATCCAAGTTGATCCATCAAAAATCGAGGCCCTAAAGAACTGGGCGACTCCTAGAACCCCCACGGAAATCCGCCAATTTCTAGGACTTGCCGGTTATTATAGGCGATTTATCGAAAACTTCTCAAAGATAGCAGGTTCCTTAACAGAATTAACTCGGAAGGATGTGAAGTATATCTGTGGTGAAGAGCAAGAAAAGGCGTTTCAGCAGTTAAAGCAAAGATTGTGTAGTGCACCAATTCTTTCCTTACCTGAAGGGACTGAAAATTTTGTGGTCTACAGTGATGCCTCACACAATGGATTAGGTTGTGTGCTCATGCAAAGGGATAAAGTCATTGCCTACGCATCACGACAGCTCAAAATTCACGAGGTGAATTATACGACTCATTACTTAGAGCTTGGAGCAGTGGTGTTTGCTCTCAAAATATGGAGGCACTACCTGTATGGAACTAAGTGCACGGTGTTCACAGACCATAAAAGTCTTCAGCATATTCTGAACCAGAAAGAGTTAAATATGAGGCAGCGTCGTTGGGTTGAACTACTTAGCGATTATGACTGCGAGATTCGTTATCATCCGGGGAAGGCGAATGTCGTGGCTGATGCCCTAAGCCGAAAGGAACGGGTTAAACTATTAAGAGTCCGAGCTTTGGTCATGACTATACAGTCAAACCTAAACTCTCAAGTCCGCAAAGCTCAAGAAGAAGCAGTCAAGGAGGGTAATCTACTGGATGAAGCCTTGAGAGGTATGGATAAGCAGTTTGAAATCAAGCCAGATGGATGTCGATACTTCATGGGCAGAATTTGGTTACCAAAACTCGGAGGAGTAAGGAAGCTGGTCATGGATGAAGGACATAAGACAAGATATGCTATCCATCCAGGGTCAGATAAAATGTATCACGACTTGAAAGGAATGTACTGGTGGCCAAATATGAAGGCTGACATTGCTACCTACGTCAGCAAGTGCTTAACATGTTTGAAGGTTAAAGCTGAGCACCAAAAACCATCAGGATTGCTAGTTCAACTAGAAATACCCCAGTGGAAATGGGAAAACATCACCATGGATTTCATCACCAAGTTGCCAAAAACTTCTGGAGGTTATGACACTATTTGGGTGATTGTGGATCGACTTACCAAAACCGCACATTTCCTTCCAATCAAGGAGACTGATAAGATGGATAAGTTGACACGAATCTATCTTAAAGAAGTCGTCTCAAGGCATGGAGTGCCAGTATCAATTATATCGGACAGGGACAGCCGGCTCACATCAAGATTTTGGCAGTCATTGCAAGAAGCACTGGGTACACGCCTAGATATGAGCACAGCCTATCACCCGCAAACGGATGGTCAGAGTGAAAGGAAGATTCAGACGTTGGAAGACATGTTAAGGGCATGTGTCATCGATTTTGGCAAAAGTTGGGACAGGCACCTGCCATTAGTCGAGTTTTCCTATAACAACAGCTACCACTCGAGCATTAAGACCGCCCCATTCGAGGCACTCTACTGGCGAAAGTGTCGATCACCTCTTTTTAACAGCCCGTAATTTATTAAATATAAATTACAGCAGCAGACTTTGGATAATAAAGCAATTTTAATCCAAATATTAGTAATTAACCGAAAATGTGAATCTGTAATAATTAATTATATTAAGTTATAATTAATTATGAAAAGTTGCCCAAAATTAGCTGAAATAAAGTTAATAATCAAAATTCAGCTACTTGACAAATTAAAGACTAAAAGTGACGAAACGGACTAAAATGAATAAAAATGTGACTAAAAGACAAATATGCAAATCGGATTGTTGGGAATAAAAGTTGGTCAATTCCGGAAAATTCAGTAGAAAATCTGATTTTTCCCTATTTTCCTATAAATAGGGCATTCCCCCCTCATTTCTTAAGTTTGGAAGACTTGAAACTCTCTCTCTCTCTCTCTCTAAGACTTCACCTTCTCTCTAGCATTTCTCCTAAACGATCCGTCGGATTCTCGTGATTTTTACGCCATCGGTTAGAGATCGTCGAGCTCTACACGAATCTATCATTGCATGTTAGATTTCGTCCGGATTTAAGGTAAAATCGACCCTTTTTCTGACTTTTAGTTCGGCTTTGAGGAGAAAATTCGAGTTTGCTCAAATCCCCTTCATTCAAAGCTGATTTACTCTTGTTTAGGACTTGTTCTTGCTTGGAAATCATCCATAGTCAAAGGATATATCTTGGACGAAGGTTAGTAACCATTTCTCTGTCATTTATGTTCATATTTAGTTGTTAAAACCTGGAAAAACGATGAACTAGAAGAACAAACTCGAGAGATCCATGAACAGACTCGAATTCACTAGACTCGAATTGTATGGTTTCGAATCTATGAAATCGAATCTGTCCCCCCCCCTAGACTCGAGATGTGCTTCGACTCTATGTGTATATTTCGAGTTTATGTCCCTTGTTCGAGTCTGTGCATGCCTTAGAATCTATTAGCTTCGAATCTAATTCCTAGAATCGAAAATTGGTTGCTTCGAATCTGTGTGGGCTTTCGAGTCTATGCATAGTTCGAACCTAATCTCTTTTATGTGTGTCTCGAATCTACCCATTAGATTCGAAGGGTCCCCCTCTCGAATCTGCCTATCCCTATATGAATTTGCCATAATCAAATCTGGTTCTTGTTCCAAACCTAAGATTAATTCAGATTAAGTTATTTAAACAACCTATTATAATTAAAAGTATAATATGATTATGATAAAACTCACAAGTCAAGATGCATATTTATTATATGCACAAATAAATTAACCGACTCTGTACGAACCCTTAGAATGTGTATGTCCTATTCACCTTGCTAAGTAATACGATTGGCTTTGTTTCAAGGCCACACATCTGTAATTAGATGGATCGTATTAATCTGATAAGAATAGACTCACCTTGGGACGATAGGAACTACCTCAGACTCGACAGCCAGAATTGACAATAACCTGAATATATAGCTAGGGTTATATAGATTATGTCACAGACTTGACATTAATATGCCAGACTTGAAACTGAACTGCAGGAAACCGCCGATTTGACAGAGTAAACTGAACCGCTTAATTCGTTAAGCATTATCTGACTACGGACCACTGTGAGTGACAGATTTCATTAATTACTTGCATATATTTCGATACTTATTGGTGAATGTCATCGACTGTATGGAAACTTCCGATTGTTGCTGCATGTTTCTTTAATACTATATTGTATCATAGAAACGTACTTTTGACATTACTGAAGCTAGACACTTGAATTGCCTTGATTGCATGTTCACTTTTACATTTTATGTAAATACTTATCATGCTTACTGCTTACTTGACTGTTGATATACTTGCCGCTGCATACTGCATTATCCGACAGGACCGAATGTGAGATCTCCATTCACAGGAGGGAATTCTGCAGATTCCTTTCCTATTTGACTTGTTTCCATACATTTCCCGTAGGGCTTCGGCCTTACACAGGGGAATACAAACTGGGTTGTCTCCCAACCTTTTTGCCGTCTCTGACGTAGTGACTTGCCGACAGGAGCTGATAGTATGTTATGTGTGTGTGGTAACTAATGGAACTCTGTTTACTCACTAAGCAATGTTAGCTTACTCTGTCATGACAACTCTTTTTCAGGAAAGGCTGATAAAGGCAAGACCATAGCAGGTAGTTCGTCCCAGGCTAAGTGAATCTGGACTTTGATGAATAGCAGACTTTTGGGACTTTTGTTGACGCCTATTTTGAAAAGATGATGCGGTCTCGGGTAGCTTGTTCAGTCTTCCGCACTCTGATTGAAGATTTAGAAGCTAGTTTAGACCACCATTTGATCTTTAACTTATTGTTGTAATTAAGTATTCAGGCTGATGGACCTGTGGTATCAAACAATTAGTAATATTTATTACTTAATGAAATGAAATTTTATGACGTGTACTGTTTGTGGTAACTTGGATGTTACAAAGTTGGTATCAGAGCAGCAGTTTAATCATCGGATTGGCCACCCGATACTTAAACTACTGGTATGGTATGGACTATGTGACTCTGAATTCCCGAACAAGTCACCGAGGCCTAGGGTAACTTAATTAGTAAAGGACTACCCACACAACTTGACCTAAGATAGGCAAATGATGACTGATAGGATGGGGGAGGGATTGACTGCTTGATACTGACTTGACTTTGACTTGACTTTGTGAGCCTGACTGACTGCCTTCATATCTATGAATTTAGATATGATTATCTGACGTAGGTATTATGACTCGAAATGTGCTTAATTGAATCAGGAAATAATAGTTATTTCCTTTATATTTTCAGCCAATGGCTGATAAGAATTCAAATGTTGCTGGTACCTCGACTGTTGGTAAAGCTACTGATGCTGCAGCTGATCAACACAAAGAATCTGTTCATGTAGAGGACTTAGGCACTGGCCCTGAAAATACTGCTAATGATTCAAGCAGTACTGCCACGCCTGTGCCTCCCCAGCAGGCTCAATTGATTGATCTCGTTCATAAGTTGAATGAGGATAACCGTAGGCAAATGCAGCTTATGATGGATAGGAATCGACTGCAGACTGATATGGCGGTTGAAGACCGATTTAAGGAAATTAAGGATTTACTGACTAAGGGTAAAGCGGTAATGCAGGCTGATGAGGAAAACCAGCGTGAAATTGAATTTAAGCGTCGGGAAGAAGAACTTAGGTTGAGAGAACTTAAGTTACAGGAGCTAGAGTTGAAATATAGGGAAGAGATGTTGGCGAAGCCCAAAAAGGATCGGAAGAGGAAACATAGACAGGAGCCCTCTGATGACAGTGAGACTGATTCCTCTGACCATCATGTTAAGGTGGGACGAGAGTGTACGTTCGTAGACTTTAAGAAATGTGGGGCTCGTACGTTTGCGGGGTCATCGGATCCGGTTAAAGCCATGGATTGGGTTGCGAATGTGGAGAAAGCGTTTAAACTCTCCAAGTGTGGTGAAAAAGACAAGGTTACGTTTGCAACGGGAATGTTGGAAGATGGAGCCGGCCGTTGGTGGAAGTCTATCACAAATCCCATGTCTGATGCAATGGAGAAATCCATTACTTGGGATCAATTCAAGATTCATCTGAAGGAGAAATACTGCCCTTAGGATGTTAAGCGCCAGATGGAGAAAACCCTGCTATCGTTTCAGCAAGGTACAAGATCTGTAACAGACTATGAGCTGGAATTTACCAGGCTCTCGCTATTATCTGATCATCCTGTGGACACTGATGAAAGGAGAAGGGATTTGTTTGTGGATGGTCTGGATCGAGAAATTCGAAAGTTTGTGAAATCTGGCAGACCGAGAAGTTATATAGAAGCAGTTGAAATTGCTAGGGTAGGTGAGCTTGAAATCTATCCGGAGCGAGCGTGCCCTTTTATTGCTAAATCTAGTAAGAAGGAAAAATCTGAGAAAGCTGGGAAGGAGAAAAAGAATGAAAGTTCAAGGAAAGGAGATAAGCAGTCTTCTAAGAAGGCTAAATCTTATGCTGTGACCTCGGCGCCAAAGCCTGCTTGTCCACGCTGCAAGCAAATTCATGAAGGAAAGTGCGATCCTGCGTTCGTTAAGTGCTACTGCTGCAGACAGAATGGTCATGATCGGTCAGAATGTCCCAGGCGCAGTGAGGCTTGCCGAAACTGCATTACGTTGGGGCACCATGCTAAAGACTGTACCCGGCCCCGATTTGTTCCTCCGCCTGCATCTTCACCTCAGCAATCAGTCAAAGGTTCTTCTGCCCCGAGGAATCAACCAAGATCTTTCCAGATGACAGCCGAAGAGGCAAAAGAAACTGCTGATGTCGTCATGGGTACATTTCTTGTTAACTCTATGCCTGCTTTAATCCTATTTGACTCTGGCTCTAATCTGTCATATGTGTCTGAAAAGTTTGCTAAACAGTTTGATTTTGCCCCTGTAATGTTACCTGCACCCTTAGACATAGAAACTGCTAGCTCGAATTTTGTGACCGTGAATAGAGTCTTTCGTTCCTGTAAGGTAGTGATTGATGACCTCTCCTCGGACGTTGACCTGATACCGATGTGGATTAGAGAATTCGATGTTATTATAGGAATGGACTGGCTTATGACGAATAATGCTGAAATCCTTTGTGCTAAAAGGATAATTAGAATTAGAACCCCCGAAGGAAGTGAACGTTATGTTTATGGCGATAAAAAGACTCGAAATTTAGGTCTCATCTCTGTAATGAAAGCCCGAAAGTGCCTAACCAAAGGTTGTTCCGCCTATTTAGCCTATGCCATAGATGCTAAAGAAGTTAAAAAGATCGTATCTGAAGTACCTGTAGTCCAAGAATTCCCTGACGTATTTCCGGATGACATCTCTGGTTTGCCACCAGATCGTCAAATCGAATTCCATATTGACCTTGTACCGGGTGCTGCTCCTATCGCGAAAGCTCCTTACCGTCTTGCTCCAAATGAAATGAAGGAAATGATGAGTCAGTTGCAGGAATTATTGGAAAAAGGGTTTATTCGTCCGAGTACTTCTCCTTGGGGTGCTCCGGTTCTTTTCGTTAAGAAGAAGGATGGTACCTTTCGCATGTGTATCGATTATCGGGAGTTAAATAAGGTAACTATTAAGAACCGATACCCTCTGCCTAGAATTGATGACTTGTTTGACCAATTGCAAGGGGCTAGCTACTTCTCAAAGATTGATCTTCGATCTGGATATCATCAACTCAAGGTATTTGAGTCTGACGTACCGAAGACTGCATTTCGTACTCGATATGGCCATTTTGAATTCCTAGTAATGCCGTTCGGTCTCACAAATGCCCCGGCCGCATTTATGGACCTCATGAATAGGGTATGTAGACCAATGCTGGATAAATCAGTGATAGTTTTCATTGATGACATCTTGATTTACTCTAAGTCTGAATCTGACCATGCGATGCATTTGCGAGAACTGCTAGAATTGTTACGAAAGGAGCGACTCTACGCAAAGTTTTCCAAATGTGAATTCTGGTTACGCCAGGTGCAATTTTTAGGACATATTGTCTCAGGTGAGGGAATAGCCGTAGATCCATCAAAGGTTGATGCGGTTCAGAAGTGGGAAGCGCCGAAAAACGTATCTGAAGTTCGAAGCTTCTTGGGTTTAGCGGGCTATTACCGAAGATTTATTCGTGATTTCTCCAAGGTTGCAGTGCCTTTAACCAGTCTGACGAAGAAGGAGGTTAAGTTTGAATGGAATGAATCCCAAGATCGAGCCTTTGAGACTCTGAAGCGTAAACTAATTGAAGCACCGATTCTGGCCTTACCTGAGGGTAATGATGATTTTGTAGTCTATAGTGATGCTTCTAAGATGAGATTAGGCTGTGTGTTGATGCAAAGGGATAAAGTAATTGCCTACGCATCAAGGCAGCTAAAGGCGCATGAGAAGAATTATCCGACGCATGATTTAGAACTTGCAGCCGTAACTTTTGCATTGAAGATTTGGCGGCATTATCTGTATGGGACTAGATGCAAGTTATATACAGATCACAAAAGTCTGAAGTATATATTTGACCAAAAAGAGCTGAATATGCGACAAAGGCGATCTATGGAATTGATTAAAGACTATGACTGTGAGATCCTTTACCATCCAGGTAAAGCAAACATAGTAGCAGATGCCCTAAGCCGCAAAACCGGACCAGACCATTATACCCGATGTTATGCTTTGACTTCTGTTGTTTTGGAGTCTGCCTTGCCTGAGTCGATTATTGCCGCTCAAACCGAAGCCATTCGGGATGAGAACTTGAAATCTGAACGTATGGTTACTTATGTGACCAAGCTGACCCTTGATAATCGTGGTCTTAGACGGTTCATGAATAGAATATGGGTCCCTAGATTAGGAGGTATTCGTGATCAAATTCTGTCGGAGGCTCATATGTCAAAATTTTCGATACACCCTGGTTCTACTAAAATGTATCAAGACTTGAGAACGCAATATTGGTGGCCTGGAATGAAGAAAGACGTAGGACGATATGTGGAAAATTGCATGACTTGTTTACAAGTCAAATCGGAACATCAGAAGCCGTATGGGGAACTACAACCATTGCCAATCCCAGAATGGAAGTGGGACCACATAACCATGGACTTTGTGACGAAGCTGCCCAGGACAAAGCGGAATCATGACTCTATATGGGTAATAGTGGATCGACTTACTAAGTCAGCTCATTTCCTACCCATACGTGAAGATGAACGCCTCGAAAAGTTAGCTGAATTGTACGTAAAGGAAATCGTGACTAGACATGGTGTGCCATTGTCTATAGTATCGGACCGTGACAGCAGATTTACTTCTCGTTTTTGGAAGGCTTTTCAGAATGGACTAGGAACTGAACTTAAGATGAGCACCGCTTATCATCCAGAAACCGACGGGCAAAGTGAGAGAACGATTTTGACCTTAGAAGATATGTTACGTGCCTGTGTGATTGATCTCGGTGGAAGTTGGGATACTCACCTGCCGTTTGTGGAGTTTGCTTATAACAATAGTTATCACTCGACTATTGGTATGCCTCCATATCAGCTTTTGTACGGACGTCGATGCAGAACTCCAACCTGTTGGAAGGAAACAGGTGAACGCCCGATCTCTGGACCAGCGATTTTGCAAGAAGCCCATGATCAGCTACAATTGATTCGGCAGCGGATACAGACTTCTCAAGACAGACAAAAGAAGTATCACGATAGAAGACGTAAGCCAATTGCGTTTGAAGTTGGAGATAAAGTGTTGCTGAAGGTCTCGCCAAGAAAAGGAATAGTAAGGTTCGGCAAACGGGGGAAGTTGAGTCCTCGATTTGTTGGTCCTTTTGAAATTCTCGAGCGTATAGGATTGCAAGCCTACAGATTAAAGCTGCCTGCCGAAATGACTGGGATTCATGATGTATTTCATGTGAGTAATCTTCGAAAGTGTTTAGTTGATGCTGAAGCTGCGATTCCATGGAAAGAAGTGCAAATTGACGAGCAGTTGCGATACGAAGAAGAGCCTGAGCGTATAATCGATCATAAGGTTTCGAAATTGCGCAACAAGGAAATCCCAATGGTGTTAGTTCAATGGAAATATCATAAGGGATCTGCGCAAACTTGGGAACGAGAAGACGAGATTAGGCAGAAGTATCCGAAGTTATTCCTGTTTTAGTCGATTCCGAGGACGGAATCAATTTAACGGGGGAAGATTGTAACAGCCCGTAATTTATTAAATATAAATTACAGCAGCAGACTTTGGATAATAAAGCAATTTTAATCCAAATATTAGTAATTAACCGAAAATGTGAATCTGTAATAATTAATTATATTAAGTTATAATTAATTATGAAAAGTTGCCCAAAATTAGCTGAAATAAAGTTAATAATCAAAATTCAGCTACTTGACAAATTAAAGACTAAAAGTGACGAAACGGACTAAAATGAATAAAAATGTGACTAAAAGACAAATATGGAAATCGGATTGTTCGGAATAAAAGTTGGTCAATTCCGGAAAATTCAGTAGAAAATCTGATTTTTCCAAATTTTCCTATAAATAGGGCATTCCCCCCTCATTTCTTAAGTTTGGAAGACTTGAAACTCTCTCTCTCTCTCTCTCTCTCTAAGACTTCACCTTCTCTCTAGCATTTCTCCTAAACGATCCGTCGGATTCTCGTGATTTTTACGCCATCGGTTAGAGATCGTCGAGCTCTACACGAATCTATCATTGCATGTTAGATTTCGTCCGGATTTAAGGTAAAATCGACCCTTTTTCTGACTTTTAGTTCGGCTTTGAGGAGAAAATTCGAGTTTGCTCAAATCCCCTTCATTCAAAGCTGATTTACTCTTGTTTAGGACTTGTTCTTGCTTGGAAATCATCCATAGTCAAAGGATATATCTTGGACGAAGGTTAGTAACCATTTCTCTGTCATTTATGTTCATATTTAGTTGTTAAAACCTGGAAAAACGATGAACTAGAAGAACAAACTCGAGAGATCCATGAACAGACTCGAATTCACTAGACTCGAATTGTATGGTTTCGAATCTATGAATTCGAATCTGTCCCCCCCCCCCCTAGACTCGAGATGTGCTTCGACTCTATGTGTATATTTCGAGTTTATGTCCCTTGTTCGAGTCTGTGCATGCCTTAGAATCTATTAGCTTCGAATCTAATTCCTAGAATCGAAAATTGGTTGCTTCGAATCTGTGTGGGCTTTCGAGTCTATGCATAGTTCGAACCTAATCTCTTTTATGTGTGTCTCGAATCTACCCATTAGATTCGAAGGGTCCCCCTCTCGAATCTGCCTATCCCTATATGAATTTGCCATAATCAAATCTGGTTCTTGTTCCAAACCTAAGATTAATTCCTAAATCAGATTAAGTTATTTAAACAACCTATTATAATTAAAAGTATAATATGATTATGATAAAACTCACAAGTCAAGATGCATATTTATTATATGCACAAATAAATTAACCGACTCTGTACGAACCCTTAGAATGTGTATGTCCTATTCACCTTGCTAAGTAATACGATTGGCTTTGTTTCAAGGCCACACATCTGTAATTAGATGGATCGTATTAATCTGATAAGAATAGACTCACCTTGGGACGATAGGAACTACCTCAGACTCGACAGCCAGAATTGACAATAACCTGAATATATAGCTAGGGTTATATAGATTATGTCACAGACTTGACATTAATATGCCAGACTTGAAACTGAACTGCAGGAAACCGCCGATTTGACAGAGTAAACTGAACCACTTAATTCGTTAAGCATTATCTGACTACGGACCACTGTGAGTGACAGATTTCATTAATTACTTGCATATATTTCGATACTTATTGGTGAATGTCATCGACTGTATGGAAACTCCCGATTGTTGCTGCATGTTTCCTCACAGCGGTCCTGAGCAATGCAATTAATCAATGAACATGCAACAACAGTTGTCCAGTTTCAACAATGTCTATCATACGTTCCTAGCATACAATTTAGTAATCAAGGAACATGCAGCAGCAGTTGTCCAGTTTCAGCAGTGTCTATCATACGTTCCTAGCATACAATTAAGTAATCAAGGAACAAGCAGCAGCAGATGTATCCATACCAGTCAGTAACAATCACCAATAAGTACCGAAACGTATGCAAGTAAGTAATGCAATCTGTCACTCGCAACGGACCTGAGCAATGCAAGTAATCAAGGATCATGCAGCAGCAATTGTCCAGTTTCATCAGTGTCTATCGTACATTCCTAGCATACAATTAATTAATCAAGGAACATGCAGCAGGAGTTGTCCAGTTTCAGTAGTGTCATACGTTCCTAACATACAATTAATTAATCATTGAACAAGCATCAGCAGATGTTTCTATACAAGTCAGTAACAATCACCAATAAGTACCGAAACATATGCAAGTAAGTAATGCAATCTGTCACTCACAGGGGTCCTAAGCAATGCAAGTAATCAAGTAACATGCAGCAGCAGTTGTCCAGTTTCAGTAGTGTCTATCATACGTTCCTAGCATACAATTAAGTAATCAAGGAACATGCAGCAGCAGATGTTTCCATACAAGTCAGTAACAATCATCAATAAGTACCGAAACATGTGCAAGTAAGTAATGCAATCTGTCACTCACAGCGGTCCTGAGCAATGCAAGTAATCAAGGATCATGTAGCAGCAGTTGTCTAGTTTCAGCAGTGTCTATCGTACGTTCCTAGCATACAATTAAGTAATCAAGGAACATGCAGCAGCAGATGTTTCCATACAAGTCAGTAACAATCACTAATAAGTACCGAAACATATGCAAGTAAGTAATGCAATCTGTCACTCACAGCGGTCCTGAGCAATGTAAGTAATCAATGAACATGCAACAACAGTTGTCCAGTTTCAACAATGTCTATCATACGTTCCTAGCATACAATTAAGTAATGAAGGAACATGGTGCAGCAATTGTACAGTTTCAGTAATGTCTATCATACGTTCCTAGCATACAATTAAGTAATCAAGGAACATGCAGCAGCAGTTGTCCAGTTTCAGTAGTGTCTATCATACGTTCCTAACATACAAATAAGTAATCAAGGAACAGGCAGCAACAGATATTTCCATACAAGTCAGTAGCAATCACAAATAAGTACTGAAACATATGCAAGTAAGTAAGCAATCTGTCACTCACAGCGGTCCTGAGCAATGCAAGTTATCAAGGAACATGCAGCACAGATGTTTCCATACAAGTCAGTAACAATCACCAATATGTACCGAAACATATGCAAGTAAGTAATGCAATCTGTCACTCACAGCGGGCCTGAGCAATGCAAGTAATCAATGAACATGCAGCTGTAGTTGTCCAGTTTCAGCAGTGTCTATCATACGTTCCTAGCATACAATTAAGTAATCAAGGAACATGCAGCAGCAGTTGTCCAGTTTCAGGAGTGTCTATCATACGTTCCTAACATACAATTAACTAATCAAGGAACAGGCCGCAACAGATGTTTCCATACAAGTCAGTAACCATCACCAATAAGTACCGAAACATATGCAAGTAAGTAATGCAATCTGTCACTCACAGCGGTCCTGAACAATGCAAGTAATCAATGAACATGCACCAACAGTTGTCCAAATTCATCAGTGTCTATCATACGTTCCTAACATTCAATTAAGTAATCAAGTTACAGGCAGCAACAAATGTTTCCATACAAGTCAGTAACAATAACCAATAAGTACCGAAACATATGCAAGAAAGTAATGCAATCTGTCAGTCACATCGGTCCTAAGCAATGAAGTAATCAAGGAACATGCAGCAGCAGTGATCTAGTTTTAGTGTGTCTATCATACGTTCCTAACATACAATTAAGTAATCAAGGAACAAGCAGCAGCAGAGTTTCCATACAAGTCAGTAACAATCACCAATAAGTACCGAAACATATGCAAGTAAGTAATGCAATCTATCAGTCATAGCGGTCCTGAGCAATGCAAGTAATCAAGGATCATGAAGCAGGAGTAGTCCAGATTCATCAGTGTCTATCATATATTCCAAACAAACAATTAAGTAATCAAGGAACATGCAGCAACAGATGTTTCCATACAAGTCAGTAACAATTACCAATAAGTACTGAAACATATGCAAGTAAGTAAGCAATCTGTCACTCACAGCGGTCCTGAGCAATGCAAGTAATCAATGAACATGCAACAAAAGTTGTCCAGTTTCAACAATGTCTATCATACGTTCCTAGCATACAATTAAGTAATCAAGGAACAGGCAGTAGCAGTTGTCCAGTTTCAGCAGTGTCAATCATACGTTCCTAGCATACAATTAAGTAATCAAAGAATAGGCAGCAACAGATGTTTCCATACAAGTCAGTAACAATCACCAATAAGTACCAAAACATGTGCAAGTAAGTAATGCAATCTGTCACTCACAGCGGTCCTGAGCAATGCAAGTAATCAATGAACATGCAACAACAGTTGTCCAGTTTCAACAATGTCTATCGTACGTTCCTAGCATACAATTAAGTAATCAAGGAACATGCAGCAGCAGTTGTCTAGTTTCAGCAGTGTCTATCATACGTTCCTAGCATACAATTAAGTAATCAACTAACATGCAGTAGCTGTTGTCCAGTTTCAGTGTGTCTATCATACGTTCCTAACATACAATTAAGTAATCAAGGAACAAGCAGCAGCAGATGTATCCATACAAGTCAGTAACAATCACCAATAAGTACCGAAACGTATGCAAGTAAGTAATGCAATCTGTCACTCGCAACGGTCCTGAGCAATGCAAGTAATCAAGGATCATGCAGCAGCAATTGTCCAGTTTCATCAGTGTCTATCGTACATTCCTAGCATACAATTAATTAATCAAGGAACATGCAGCAGGAGTTGTCCAGTTTCAGTAGTGTCAATCATACGTTCCTAACATACAATTAATTAATCATTGGACAAGCATCAGTAGATGTTTCTATACAAGTCAGTAATAATCACCAATAAGTACCGAAACATATGCAAGTAAGTAATGCAATTTGTCACTCACAGGGGTCCTGAGCAATGCAAGTAATCAAGGATCATGTAGCAGCAGTTGTCCAGTTTCAACAGTGTCTATCATACGTTCCTATCATACAATTAAGTAATCAAGGAACATGCAGCAGCAGTTGTCCAGTTTCAGTAGTGTCTATCATACGTTCCTAGCATACAATTAAGTAATCAAGGAACAGGCAGCAACAGATGTCTCCATACAAGTCAGTAAAAATCATCAATAAGTACCGAAACATGTGCAAGTAACTAATGCAATCTGTCACTCACAGCGGTCCTGAGCAATGCAAGTAATCAAGGATCATGTAGCAGCAGTTGTCCAGTTTCAGCAGTGTCTATCATACGTTCCTAGCATACAATTAAGTAATCAAGGAACAGGTAGCAACAAATATTTCCATACAAGTCAATAACATCACCAATAAGTACCGAAACACGTGCAACTAAGTAATGCAATCTGTCACTCACAGCAGTCCTGAGCAATGCAAGTAATCAATGAACATGCAGCAGCAGTTGTCCAGTTTCATCAGTGTCTGTTATACGTTCCTACCATACAATTAAGTAATCAGGGAACAAGCAGCTACAGATATTAGGTAATCAGGGAACAATCTGTATCAGCCCGTAATTTATTAAATATAAATTACAGCACCAAACCATGGGTATTTAAATGATTTTGACTAAAGTATTGGTAATTAGCTGAAAACATGCATTATAGATGGTTAATTATATCAAGTTATAATTAATTATGAAAAACTTGCCCAAAATTGGCTGAAATAAATTTAAATAATTAAATTTAGCTAATTGACAAATTAAAGACTTGAAAATGACAAAATGGACTAAAATGAATAAAATTAGACTAAAAAGATAATTCTAGCAGAACTAGAACCTCCTTGCTATTATTTGCATCTGAAAATGCAAATCAGACTCGTTAAGAGTAAAAGCGGTCAATTCCTGAAATTTAGTAGAAAAATCAGATTTTTCTCTATTTCCTATAAATAGAGCCTCCCATCTCCTTTCCTTTGTTTAGAAAAAATTCAGAATTTTCCTCTTGAGACTCTCTCTCTCTACAATCTCAACTTCTCTCTAACTTTTCTCCTAAACGGCTCATCGGATTCTCGTGATTTATACGTCATCGGATAGATATCGTCGAGCTCTACAATAATCTGCCATTGCATGTTTGATTTCGTTCTGATTTGTGGTAAGTTCGACCCTTTTTCTCTCTTTTTGTTCCGGTTTTGAGAGCAAATTCGAATTTGCTCAATTCCTCTTCATTCGAAGTTGATTTGCTCTCGTTTAGGACCTGATTTTGCTTGGAAAACGTCTATAATCATCTAAACTCGAATGCTATAGCTTGGACAAAGGTTAGTGTCGATTTCTCCCTCATTTATGTTCAATTTTAGTTGCTGCTGTATTTGAACCCAAAGACCCAAAATATTGATGTTTGGATAGGTAATAAACTCAAAAATGTGTGAGAAATGAACCTGAAATGAACCTATAAATGTTCCTTGACGTTTTAGGGAATTTAAACTATGAATGCATGCTTAAATGATGAACAAGAAGAACAAATTCGAGAATATCATGAACAAACTCGAATTCATCATCAGATTAGGTTCGAAATTGATTACATTAATGACTTTTGGTATCCAAATACACTAAATTCGAAACCTCAAACTCGAAAGGCCCTAAACTCGAATTGGCTATGTTCGAATCTGTCTCCCTAAACTCGAATTGGCTATGATTCGAATCTGTCTCCCTAAACTCGAATTGGCTATGTTCGAATCTGGTTTAGTTCCAAGCCAAAGATAAATTCCTAAATCAGATTAAGTTATTGATCAGCCTTATGTTATGCATAACTGTAATTGAAAGCATCTTATCTTACGATTATGATAAAACTTACAAGTTTTCAAGATGCATAACCATTTATGCTCAACTAATTTAACAGACACTATATGAACCCTTATAAAATTGTATGCCATGATTCACCTTGCTAGTAATATGATTGGCTTTGTTTCAAGGCCATATATCTGTAATCATATGGACCATAGTAATCTGATAAGAACTCTAGGATATACCCTGGTATGGACCTAAGGAGCTCCTGTTGACTTAATTGATCAATGATAAGAATAGACTCACTCTGGGACGTTAGGAACTACCACAGACTCGACAACAAGATATGACAATAACCTGATTATATAATTAGGGTTATATAGGTCATGTTACAAACTTGACATTAATATACCAGACTTGAAACTGAACTGCAGGAACCAGCCAGTTTGACAGAGTAAATTGGACAGCTTAATTCGTTAAGCACTAACTGACTAAGTTACCTTGCTCAGGACTACTGTAAGTGACAGATTACATTAAGTACATGCATATATTTCAATACTTATTGGTGATTGTTACTGAATTGTATGGAAACATTTGCTATTGATGCCTGTTTCTTGAATACTTATTGTATGATAGGAACTTACTTTTGACATTATTGAAATTAGATATCTGATATGCCTTGAACTGCATGTTCACTTTTACTTTTTATGTAAATACTTAACATGCTTGTTGATTACTTGTTGTTGAATCATTTGCATCTGCATACTGCATTTACTGTTCTGACCGAATGTGAGATCTCCATTCACAGGAAGGAATTCTGCAGATTCCTTTCCTATCTGACTCGTTTCCATACACTTCCCGTAGGGCTTCGGCCTTACACCTGGGAATACTGATTTGGATGATTACCCAAATCTTTTGCCGACTCTGACGTGTTGACCTGCCGGCATGAGCTGATATTATGTTATATATGTATAGTAACAAATGGAACTCTGTTAACTCACTAAGCAATGTTAGCTTACTCTGTCATGACATCTCTCTTTACAGGAAAAGCTGATAAGGACAAGACCATAGCAGTTAGTTCGTCCCAGGCTAAGTGAATTTGGATTCTTGATGATTGCAGACTTTTGGACTTATTGCTGATGCCTATTTTGTAAAGATTATTGCGGTCTCGGGTAGCTTGTTCAATCTTCCGCACTCTGATTGAAGGTTTTAGAAGCTAGATTAGACCACCATCATATCTTTAATATATTTTGTAACTAAGTATCGTAAAGCAACTTCAATCAGGTATTTGGACCTGTGGTATCAGACAATAGTAATATATATTACTTTATGAAATGTATTTTAAGAAATTATGACGTGTACTGTTTGTGGTAACTTGGGTGTTACACAATCTGTCACTCACAGCGGTAATGAGCAATGCAAGTAATCAATGAACATGCAACAACAGTTGTCTAGTTTCAATAGTGTCTGTCATACGTTCCTAGCATACAATTAAGTAATCAAGGAACATGCAGCAGCAGTTGTCCAGTTTCAGTATTGTCTATCATACGTTCCTAGCATACAATTAAGTAATCAAGGAACAGGCAGATGTTTCCATAGAAGTCAGTAACAATCACCAATAAGTATCAAAACATCAGCAAGTAAGTAATGCAATCTGTCACTCACAGCGGTCCTGAGCAATGAAAGTAGTCCATTAACATGCAACAACAGTTGTCCAGTTTCAACAATGTCTATAATACGTTCCTAGCATACAATTAAGTAATCAAGGAACATGAAGCAGGAGTTGTCCAGTTTCAGCAGTGTCTATAATACGTTCCTAACATACAATTAAGTAATCAAGGAACATGCAGCAACAGATCTTTCCATTCAAGTCAGTAACAATCACCAAAAAGTAACGAAATGCAAGTAAGAAATGCAATCTGTCACTCACAGCGGTCCTGTGCAATGCAAGTAATCAAGGTACATGCAGCAGCAGTTGTCCAGTTTCAACAGTGTCTATCATACGTTCCTAGCATACAATTAAGTAATCAAGTAACAGACAGCAATAGATGTTTCCATACAAGTCAGTAACAATCACCAATAAGTACCGAAACATATGCAAGTAACTAATGTAATCTGTCACTCACAGCGTTCCTGAGCAGTGCAAGTAATCAAGGAACATGCAACAACAGTTGTGCAGTTTCAACAATGTCTATCTAACGTTCCTAGCATACAATTAATTAATCATTGAACATGCAACAGCAGATGTCCAGATTCATCAGTGTCTATCATACGTTCCTAACATACAATTAAGTAATCAGGGAACAGTCAGAAATAGATGTTTCCATACAAGTCAGTAACAATCACCAATAAGTACCGAAACGTATGCAAGTAACTAATGTAATCTGTCACTCACAGCGTTCCTGAGCAATGCAAGTAATCAAGGAACATCTAACAACAGTTGTCCAGTTTCAACAATGTCTATCTAACGTTCCTAGCATACAATTAATTAATCATTGAACCTGCAGCAGTAGATGTCCAGATTCATCAGTGTCTATCATACGTTCCTAACATACAATTAAGTAATCAAGGAACATGCAGCAGCAGTTGTCCAATTTCAACAATGTCTCTCATACGTTCCTAGCATACAATTAAGTTATCAAGGAACATGCAGCAGCAGTTGTCCAGTTTCAGTAGTGTCTATCATACGTTCCTAACATACAATTAAGTAATCAAGGAACAGGCAGCAACTGATGTTTCTATACAAGTCAGTAACAATCACCAATAAGTACCGAAACATATGCAATTAAGTAATGCAATCTGTCACTCACAGCGGTCCTGAGTAATGCAAGTAATCAAGGATCATGTTACAACAGTTGTCCAGTTTCAGCAGTGTCTTTCATACGTTCCTAGCATACAATTAAGTAATCATTGAACAAGCAGCAGCAGATGTTTCTATACAAGTCAGTAGCAATCACCAATAAGTACCAAAACATGTGCAAGTAAGTAATGCAATCTGTCACTCACAGCGGTCCTGAGCAATGCAACTAATCAATGAACATGCAACAACAGTTGTCCAGATTCATCAGTGTCTATCATACGTTCCTAGCATACAATTAAGTAATCATTGAACAGGCAGCAACAGATGTTTTCATACAAGTCAGTAACAATCACAAATAAGTACCGAAACATATGCAAGTAAGTAAGCAATCTGTCACTCATAGCGGTCCTGAGCAATGCAAGTAATCAAGGATCATGTAGCAGCAGTTGTCCAGTTTCAACAGTGTCTATCATACGTTCCTAGAATACAATTAAGTAATCAAGGAACATGAAGTAGGAGTTGTCCAGTTTCAGCAGTGTCTATTATACGTTCCTAATATACAATTAAGTAATTAAGGAACAGGCAGCAACAGATGTTTTCATACAAGTCCGTAGCAATCACCAATAAGTACCGAAACATATGCAAGTAAGTAAGCAATCTGTCACTCACAGCGGTCCTGAGCAATGAAAGTAATCAAGGAACATGAAGCAGGAGTTGTCCAGTTTCATCAGTGTCTATCATACATTCCTAACATACAGTTAAGTAATCAAGGAACATGCAACAACATATGTTGCCATACAAGACAGTAACAATCACCAATAAGTACCGAAACATATGCAAGTAAGTAATGCAATCTGTGACTCACAGCGGTCCTGAGCAATGCAAGTAATCAAGGATCATCCAGCAGCAGTTGTCCAGTTTCAACAATGTCTATCGTACGTTACTAGCATACAATTAAGTAATCGAGGAACATGCAGCAGCAGTTGTCCAGTTTTAGTAGTGTCTATCATACGTTCCTAGCATACAATTAAGTAATCAATGAACATGCAACAACAGTTGTCCAGTTTCAACAATGTCTATCATACTTTCCTAGCGTACAATGCAAGTAATCAAGGAACATGAAGCAGGAGTTGTCCAGTTTCAGCAGTGTCTATCATACGTTCCTAGCATACAATTAAGTAATAAGGAACATGCAGCAATGCAAGTAATCAAGGATCATGCAGCAGCAGTTGTCCAGTTTCAGCAGTGTCTATCATACGTTTCTAGCATACAATTAAGTAATCAAGTAACAGGCAGCAACAGATGTTTCCATACAAGTTTCAACAATCACCAATAAGTACCGACACATGTGCAAGTAAGTAATGCAATCTGTCACTCACAGTGGTCCTGAGCAATGCAAGTAATCAAGGAACATGAAGTAACAGTTGTCCAGTTTCAGCAGTGTCTATCGTACGTTCCTAGCATACAATTAAGTAATCAAGGAACAAGCAGCAACAGTTGTCCAGTTTCAGAAGTTTCTATCATACGTTCCTAACATACAATTAAGTAATCAAGGAACATGCTTCAACAAATGTTTCCATACAAGTCAGTAACAATCACCAATAAGTACCAAAACATATGCAAGTAACTAATGCAATCTGTCACTCACAGCGGTCCTGAGCAATGCAAGAAATCAATGAACATGAAGCAGCTGTTGTCCAGTTTCAATAATGTCTATCATACGTTCCTAGCATTCAATTAAGTAATCAAGGAACATGCTTCAGCAGTTGTCCAGTTTCAGCAGTGTCTATCATATGTTCCTAGCATATAATTAAGTAATCATTGAACAAGCAGCAGCAGATGTTTCTATACAAGTCAATAGCAATCACCAATAAGTGCCGAAACATATGCAAGTAAGTAATGCAATATGTCACTCACATCGGTCCTGAGCAATGCTAGTAATCAAGGAACATGCAGCAGCAGTTGTCCAGTTTCAGCAGTGTCTATCATTCGTTCCTAACATACAATTAAGTTATCAAGGAACAGGCAGCAACAGATGTTTCCATACAAGTCAGTAACAATCACATATAAAGCAGTTGTGGTCCAGTTTCAGCAGTGTCTATTGTACGTTCCTAACATACAATTAAGTAATCAAGGAACAGGCATCAACAGATGTTTCCATACAAGTCAGTTACAATCACCAATAAGTACCGAAACATGTGCAAGTAAGTAATGCAATCTGTCACTCACATCGGTCCTGAGCAATGCAAGTAATCAAGGAACATGCAGCAGCAGTTGTCCACGAAACCCATTACATCATATTCGTAGCATACAATTAAGTAATCAAGGAACATGCTTCAGCAGTTGTCCAGTTTCAGTAGTGTCTATCATACAGTCCTAACATACAATTAAGTAATCAAGGAACAGGCAGCAACAGATGTTTCCATACAAGCCAGTAACAATCACCAATAAGTACCGAAACATATGCTAGTAAGTAATGCAATCCGTCACTCACAGCGGTCCTAAGCAATGCAAGTAATCAAGGTACATGAAGCAAGAGTTGTCCAGATTCATCAGTGTCTATCATACATTCCTAACATACAATTAAGTAATCAAGGAACAGGCAGCAACAGTTGTCCAGTTTTAACAATGTCTATCATACGTTCCTAGCATACAATTAAGTAATCAAGGAACATGCAGCAGCAGTTGTCCAGTTTAAGTAGTGTCTATAAACCGTTCCTAACATACAATTAAGTAATCAAGGAACAGGCAGCAACAGACGTTTCCATACAAGTCAATAACAATCACCAATAAGTACCGAAACATATGCAAGTAAGTAATGCAATCTGCCACTCACATCGGTCCTGAGCAATGCAAGTAATCTCTGAACATGCAACAACAGTTGTCCATTTTCATCAGTGTATATGTTCCTAACATACAATTAAGTAATCAAGGAACATGCATCAGCAGTTGTCCAGTTTCAGTAGTGTCTATCATACGTTCCTAACATACATTTAAGTAATCAAGGAACAGGCAGCAACAGATGTTTCCATACAAGTCAGTAACAATCACCAATAAGTACCGAAACATATGCAAGTAAGTAAGCAATCTGTCACTCACAGCGGATCTGAGCAATGCAAGTAATCAAGGATCGTGTAGAAGCAGTTGTCCAGTTTCAGCAGTGTCTATCATACGTTCCTAGCATACAATTAAGTAATCAAGGAACATGAAGCAGGAGTTGTCCAGTTTCAGCAGTGTCTATTATACGTTCTTAACATACAATTAAGTAATCAAGGAACAGGCAGCAACAAATGTTTCCATACAAGTCCGTAGCAATCACAAATAAGTACCGAAACATATGCAAGTAAGTAAGCAATCTGTCACTCACAGCGGTCCTGAACAATGCAAGTAATCAAGGAACATGAAGCAGGAGTTGTCCAGTTTCATCAGTGTCTATCATACATTCCTAACATACAATTAAGTAATCAAGGAATAGGGAACAACAGATGTTTCCATACAAGTCAGTAACAATCACCAATAAGTACCAAAACATATGCAAGTAAGTAATGCAATCTGTCACTCACAGCGGTCCTGAGCAATGCAAGTAATCAAGGATCATGCAGCAGCAGTTGTCCAGTTTCAACAATGTCTATCATACGTTCCTAGCATCCAATTAAGTAATCAAGTAAGATGCAGCAGCAGTTGTCCAGTTTTAGTAGTGTCTATCATACGTTCCTAGCATACAATTAAGTAATCAATGAAAATGCAACAAAAGTTGTCCAGTTTCAACAATGTCTATCATACGTTCCTAGCATACAATGAAAGTAATCAAGGAATATGAAGCAGGAGTTGTCCAGTTTCAGCAGTGTCTTTCATACGTTCCTAGCATACAATTAAGTAATCAAGGAACAGGCAGCAATGCAAGTAAGCAAGGATCATGCAGCAGCAGTTGTCCAGTTACAGCAGTGTCTATCATACATTCCTAGCATACAATTAAATAATCAATTAACAGGCAGGAACAGATGTTTCCATACAAGTTTCAACAATCACCAATAAGTACCGAAACATGTGCAAGTAAGTAATGCAATCTGTCACTCACAGCGGTCCTGAGCAATGCAAGTAATCAAGGAACATGAAGCAGGAGTTGTCCAGTTTCAGCAGTGTCTATCGTACGTTCCTAGCATACAATTAAGTAATCAAGGAACAGGCAGCAACAGATGTTTCCATACAAGTCAGTAACAATCACCAATCAGTACCGAAACATATGCAAGTAACTAATGCAATCTGTCACTCACAGCGGTCCTGAGCAATGCAAGTAATCAATGAACATGCAGCAGCAGTTGTCTAGTTTCAACAATGTCTATCATACCTTCCTTGCATACAATTAAGTAATCAAGGAACATGTCGCAGCAGTTGTCCAGCTTCAGCAGTGTCTATCATACGTTCCTAGCATACAATTAAGTAATCATTGAACAAGCAGCAGCAGATGTTTCTATACAAGTCAATAGCAATCACCAATAAGTACCGAAACATATGCAAGTAAGTAATGCAATATGTCACTCACATCGGTCCTGAGCAATGCAAGTAATCAAGGAAGATGCAGCAGCAGTTGTCCAGTTTCTGCAGTGTCTATCATTCGTTCCTAACATACAATTAAGTAATCAAGGAACAGGCAGCAACAGATGTTTCCATATAAGTCAGTAACAATCACAAATAAAGCAGTAGTTGTCCAGTTTCAGCAGTGTCTATCGTACGTTCCTAACATACAACTAAGTAATCAAGGAACAGGCAGCAACAGATGTTTCCATACAAGTCAGTTACAATCACCAATAAGTACCAAAACATGTGCAAGTAAGTAATGCAATCTGTCACTCACAGCGGTCCTGAGCAATGCAAGTAATCATGGAACATGCAGCAGCAGTTGACCACGAGACCCATTACATCATATTCTTAGCATACAATTAAGTAATCAAGGAACATGTAGCAGCAGTTGTCTAGTTTCAGTAGTGTCTATCATACAGTCCTAACATACAATTAAGTAATCAAGGAACAGGCAGCAACAGATGATTCCATACAATCCAGTAACAATCACCAATAAGTACCGAAACATATGCAAGTAAGTAATGCAATATGTCACTCACAGCGGTCCTGAGCAATGCAAGTAATCAAGGTACATGAAGCAAGAGTTGTCCAGATTCATCAGTGTCTATCATACATTCCTAACATACAATTAAGTAATCAGGGAACAGGCAGCAACAGTTGTCCAGTTTTAACAATGTCTATCGTACGTTCCTAGCATACAATTAAGTAATCAAGGAACATGCAGCAGCAGTTGTCCAGTTTCAGTAGTGTGTATCATATGTTCCTAACATACAATTAAGTAATCAAGGAAGATGAAGCAGGAGTTGTCCAAATTCATCAGTGTCTATCATACATTCCAAACATACAATTAACTAATAAAGGAACATGCAGCAACAGATGTTTCCATACAAGTCAGTAACAATCACCAATAAGTACCGAAACATATGCAAGTAAGTAAGCAATCTGTCACTCATAGCGGTCCTGAGCAATGCAAGTAATCAAGGATCATGTAGCAGCAGTTGTCCAGTTTCAGCAGTGTCTGTCATACGTTCCTAGCATACAATTAAGTAATCAAGGAACATGAAGCAAGAGTTGTTCAGTTTCATTAGTGTCTATTATACATTCCTAATATACAATTAAGTAATCAAGGAACAGGCAGCAACAAATGTTTCCATAGAAGTCCGTAGCAATCACCAATAAGTACCGAAACATATGCAAGTAAGTAAGCAATCTGTCACTCACAGCAGTCCTGAACAATGCAAGTAATCAAGGAACATGAAGCAGGAGTTGTCCAGTTTTAGTAGTGTCTATCATACGTTCTTATCATACAACTAAGTAATCAATGAACATGCAACAACAGTTGTCGAGTTTCAACAAATGTCTATCATATGTTCCTAGCATACAATGCATGTAATCAAGGAACATGAAGCATGAGTTGTCCAGTTTCAGCAGTGTCTTTCATACGTTCCTAGCATACAAATAAGTAATCAAGGAACAGGCAGCAATGCAAGGAATCAAGGATCATGCAGCAGCAGTTGTCCAGTTTCAGCAGTGTCTATCATACGTTCCTAGCATACAATTAAGTAATCAATTAACAGGCAGCAACAGATGTTTCCATACAAGTTTCAACAATCACCAATAAGTACCGAAACATGTGCAAGTAAGTAATGCAATCTGTCACTCACAGCGGTCCTGAGCAATGCAAGTAATCAAGGAACATGAAGCAGCAGTTGTCAAGTTTCAGCAGTGTCAATCGTACGTTCCTAGCATACAATTAAGTAATCAAGGAACAAGTAGCAGCAGATGTCCAGATTCATCATTGTCTATCTTATGTTCCTAACATACAATTAAGTAATCAAGGAACAAGCAGTAGCAGTTGTCCAGTTTCAGTAGTGTCTATCATACGTTCCTAACATACAATTAAGTAATCAAGGAACAAGCAACAACAGATGTTTCCATACAAGTCTGTAACAATCACCAATAATTACCGAAACATATGCAAGTAACTAATGCAATCTGTCACTCACAGCGGTCCTGAGCAACGCAAGTAATCAATGAACATGCAGCAGCTGTTGTCCAGTTTCAACAATGTCTGTCATACGTTCCTTGCATACAATTAAGTAATCAAGTAGGAACATGCAGCAGCAGTTGTCCAGTTTCAGCAGTGTCTATCATACGTTCCTAGCATACAATTATGTAATCATTGAACAAGCAGCAGCAGATGTTTCTATACAAGTCAATAGCAATCACCAATAAGTACCGAAACATATGCAAGTAAGTAATGCAATATGTCACTCACATCAGTCCTGAGCAATGCAAATAATCAAGGAACATGCAGCAGCAGTTGTCCAGTTTCTGCAGTGTCTATCATTCGTTCCTAACATACAATTAAGAAATCAAGGAACAGGCAACAACAGATGTTTCCATACAAGTCAGTAACAATAACAAATAAAGCAGTAGTTGTCCTGTTTCAGCAGTGTCTATCATACATTCCTAACATACATTAAGTAATCAAGGAACAGGCAGCAACAGATGTTTCCATACAAGTCAGTTGCAATCACAAATAAATACCGAAACATATGCAAGTAAGTAATGCAATCTGTCACTCACAGCGGTCCTAAGAATGCAAGTAATCAAGGAACATGAAGCAGGAGTTGTCCAGATTCACCAATGTCTATCATACATTCCTAACATACAATTAAATAATCAAGGAACAGGCAGCAACAGTTGTCCAGTTTTAACAATGTCTATCATACGTTCCTTGCATACAATTAAGTAATCAAGGAACATGCAGCAGCAGTTGTCCAGTTTCAGTAGTGTGTATCATATGTTCCTAACATACAATTAAGTAATCAAGGAAGATGAAGCAGGAGTTGTACAAATTCATCAGTGTCTATCATACATTCCTAACATACAATTAAGTAATAAAGGAACATGCAGCAACAGATGTTTCCATACAAGTCAGTAACAATCACCAATAAGTACCGAAACATATGCAAGTAAGTAAGCAATCTGTCACTCACAGCGGTCCTGAGCAATGCAAGTAATCAAGGATCATGTAGCAGCAGTTGTCCAGTTTCAGCAGTGTCTATCATACGTTCTTAGCATACAATTAAGTAATCAAGGAACATGAAGCAGGAGTTGTTCAGTTTCATTAGTGTCTATTATACGTTCCTAATATACAATTAAGTAATCAAGGAACAGGCAGTAACAAATGTTTCCATACAAGTTCGTAGCAATCACCAATAAGTACCGATACATATGCAAGTAAGTAAGCAATCTGTCACTCACAGCGGTCCTGAACAATGCAAGTAATCATGGAACATGAAGCAGGAGTTGTCTAGTTTCATCAGTGTCTATCATACATTCCTAACATACAATTAAGTAATCAAGGAACAGGCAACAACATATGTTTCCATACAAGTCAGTAACAATCACCAATAAGTACCGAAACATATGCAAGTAAGTAATGCAATCTGTCACTCACAGCGGTCCTGAGCATGCAAGTAATCAAGGATCATGCAGCAGCAGTTGTCCAGTTTCAACAATGTCTATCATACGTTCCTAGCATACAATTAAATAATCAAGGAACATGCAGCAGCAGTTGTCTTGTTTTAGTAGTGTCTATCATACCTTCCTAGCATACAATTAAGTAATCAATGAACATGCAACAACAATTGTCCAGTTTCAACAATGTCTATCATATGTTCCTAGCATACAATGCATGTAATCAAGGAACATGAAGCAGGAGTTGTCCAGTTTCAGCAGTGTCTTTCATACGTTCCTAGCATACAAATAAGTAATCAAGGAACAGGCAGCAATGCAAGTAATCAAGGATCATGCAGCAGCAGTTGTCCAGTTTCAGCAGTGTCTATCATACGTTCCTAGCATACAATTAAGTAATCAATTAACAGGCAGCAACAGATGTTTCCATACAACTTTCAACAATCACCAATAAGTACCGAAACATATGCAAGTAATTAATGCAATCTGTCACTCACAGCGGTCCTGAGCAATGCAAGTAATCAAGGAACATGAAGCAGTAGTTGTCAAGTTTCAGCAGTGTCAATCGTACGTTCCTAGCATACAATTAAGTAATCAAGGAACAAGTAGCAGCAGATGTCCAGATTCATCATTGTCTATCTTACGTTCCTAACATACAATTAAGTAATCAAGGAACAAGCCGCAGCAGTTGTCCAGTTTCAGTTGTGTCTATCATACGTTCCTAACATACAATTAAGTAATCAAGGAATAGGAAACAACAGATGTTTCCATACAAGTCTGTAACAATCACCAATAAGTACCGAAACATATGCAAGTAACTAATGCAATCTGTCACTCACAGCGGTCCTGAGCAATGCAAGTAATCAATGAACATGCAGCAGCAGTTGTCCAGTTTCAACAATGTCTGTCATACGTTCCTTGCATACAATTAAGTAATCAAGGAACATGCAGCAGCAGTTGTCCAGTTTCAGCAGTGTCTATCATACGTTTCTAGCATACAATTATGTAATCATTGAACAAGCAGCAGCAGATGTTTCTATACAAGTCAATAGCAATCACCAATAAGTACCGAAACATATGCAAGTAAGTAATTGATACGAAACATTGACCCGCAAGTTAAATGTAACTTGGAACCTTCGTATAGGATAGGATAGGCGTCAAAGTACCCGATAATTGGGACTCCAACACGCCTAGAGCAAGTCCTTAACCCGTTAGTTATAAGAACTAAGAACCAAAGGAATACGAGAACGCCATAAGAATGTGCTCACAATCTTGATAAGTTCGTGAACTATGAACTCTCCAACAAAGAACAAAGCTCACAAAGATGAGTAAAACTCTAAAGAAAGATATATATTTCTCAAGTGAATTGATTTGAAAGTACATAGGAAGCCATCTATTTATAGGCTTCAAAAACCAACTCAAAAGACACTAATTAAATTCAATGGATTAAAGAAGGGACTTTAATCCATGACTCTTGACATTTTGTCTTCAATTGGTAGATAATTCTAGAACTCTTAAACTAAAAAAACGGATTAGGCATTTCTAGGCCTTTATTGGACTCAAATAAACTTCTAATGGACTTCAAAATACATCCATTCTACCACTTGGGCTTAGTACTAGCCCATAATGTTTCAAAGACCCAAGAAAATGCAACTTTTGGGCTTTTATGCTTCCATATTAGGATCCAATGCTTCAAGTCTAGTAACATGCTTCATCACTTGCGGTTGAGCATCGTCTTTGCATTCAGACTCTTGGATATCAACAACTAAGCTCGTAAAAACTTCTTTGATCTTCTTTGCTCGTCCTCTTGTCATTGGGCCTTCACGTATTTCCATGACATCTTTGGAATGGTTTGATGATCCTCCATCATTCTCTCCCCCTTGAAAAGGATTCGTCCACGAATCATCACCTACATCAAAAGGAGACAAGTCAGAAACATTGAATGTTGAACTAATTTGATACTCACCTGGAAGATCTAGCTTGTAAGCATTGTCGTTGATCCTTTCGAGCACTTGAAATGGTCCATCTCCTCTAGGTTGCAATTTGGATCTTCGCTTGGTAGGAAATCTATCTTTTCTCAGGTGCAGCCATACCCAAACTCCAGCTTCAAACACTGTCTTTTTCCTGCCTTTGTTTGCTTGTTTTGTGTATTGTTCTGTCCTTTTCTCAATATTGAGTCTTACCTTTTCGTGTAATTGCTTCACGAATTCTACGTGTAAGAAGACTGACGATGTAGATGTTACTCATTGTCGAGGTGTAATTGTATCTTTAGTGTACTTAACGGCAAGTAGAACTTATATTATGTTCGATGCGTGTCTTTATGCGCGATATCAGGCAAATCCAAAGGAATCCCATTTGGCTGCTCCTAAAAGGATTCTAAGATATCTAAAGGGTACCCCAAATCTCGGTTTATGGTATCCTAGAGAATCAACTTTTACATTGACTACTTACTCTGATGCTAATTATGCAGGAGACAAAATGGATCGAAATAGTACATCGGGTGCAGTTCAAGTTCTCGGTAATCAACTTGTTTGCTAGTCGTCCAAGAAACAGCATTGCATCTCATTGTCAACAGTAGAGGCAGAATATGTAACTGTGTCGTCCTGTTGTTCTCAAGTGCTGTGGATGAATAGCCAACTCAGGGATTATGGGTTTACACCAGAAAAGATACTCATATATTGTGATTCACAGAGTGCAATTGCTATCGCATCAAATCCGGTTCAACATTAAAAAACCAAGCATATTGACATCCGATATCATTTGATAAAAGATCATGTAGAAAATAGAAATGTTGAATTATATTTTGTATCCACTGAATATCAGTAGGCAGATTTGTATACCAAACTGTTAATTGAAAAACGTTTTAATTTTTTGGTATACAAGTTAGGTATGTTGAATCGTTAGATTTAAACATTCAGTTTTTACTAAATATAATTTTACAATTTTACATATATTTGATATAATTTTAGTTAATGTCTTGTTCTTAAATAATCCTGATATTTTTATACTTATGTGATTTTGGATTGTGTTGTGGAGGGGGAGCTTATTGATTTTTTTTAACTTAGAAAGTTGTCTTTATGTGTTTAAGTGTAGGGAGAGTTTTTATTTTTAATTGTGTTATCATTTGAGGGGGAGCATTGAATTTCATCTGGTTTAAGTCTGCATAATTCAAGGGGGAGTAATTTTTTTTATTTTTAACTTTGTTTTTTGTATGTGTGTGAAATTTTTTTATGTGTTTAATTTTTTTTTTTTTTTGGGCTTTTAAAATTTTGTTTGTTATTGGGCTATTTTTTTTAAAAAAAAGGGGGGAAAGGTAAAAGAATGGGCCGGTATCCAAAACATTTAAATTAAAATATTGAATTCATTCAACACTTTTTCTGTTACTGTGCATCACTTCTTCCTTTCCTTTCTCTGCGAGCAAGAACCGACTGATCGTCTAAAACAAGCAAAATCACCCTTTTCCTTCTTTGGATTTCCGAATTCTATACAATATTTGAACGTTTTCCTTTTATTTTACTTGTTTCTAATGTGTATATGTTTGAAACTTTGTTACATATATGTTACTGTAACTGTCGGTTCTTAAACGTTTAAAATGAAAATTTTGATCTCATGGATTTGTGCTTAAATGTTAAAAATGATTGTTTGCTTATGTGTGAAATAATGAAATATTCATGGATCTCAAATTTCAAATCATATGGGTGTGTCAACAAGGTTTAATTCGAATTTTTGTATTCTTCTTTTCGAGGTTGTGTTCATACTGCTGTTTATTGAATTGTGCATTTTTTTATTGTTTTTAGCCATAAATCAGTAAAGGAATGTTGTTTAGAATAGGATTTTGAGTGTTGTAGTGTAATTTTTTCAGTGTCCAAGTGTCTATATATGTTTTTCATTGTTTTCAGTGTGTGCTAGACTTGGAATTATTTTTGTTTTAAATTTCGAATGATAGGATATTCGAAATGTGTCAAATGTTATTCGAATTTCAAACAATGTAATTCGAATTTCATCACTTGTACTTCAAATATTATTGTTTGATTTTCGAATTTCAGTTGATATCATTTGAAATGTTATCTATTTTATTCGAAATTTACTTCATTCTATTCGAAATTGATGTCCTGTCAAATCGAGATTCATTACTTATCCTTCGAGATACAGGATTAAGTACTCGAATTGTTGGCAATATTCTTCGAAATTCAATAATATATATTCGAAGTTTGTCATTCTTACATCCAAATGATTCCAATATCATTCGATTTTCATTCTGAATCAATCGAAATTCAATAAGAGATATTCGAGTTTTCTTGTATTTCATTCAAAATTCAAACCGAGACATTCGAATTTTATTCCATTTCATTCGATATTCATTCGAATTTCATTCCTTCTCATTCGAAAGTCTGTAAGAATGATTCGAAATTCATCCTGAGTAAGTTGAGATCATCATTCCTTATTCGAATTTTATTCTGTGGTTCTCGAGATTGCTATTATACACTATGAGATTAGTCTTTAATGTTTGAAGTTCATGCTACTTCATTCGAGATTCATATAGCAAGATTCAAAATTCATTTTCTGAATTTTTCTCTAAGAGTGGGAAATTTATTAATTTTTCAAAGAAAATGAACTTTTAACGGGTTAATTTTTCAAATCTATCTTTTATTAACATTAGTCCCTTAATGGTTGACTTTCGAGTCCTAACAGTAATACTTTAATATTATTGTCTGGAATTCCGATGCTGTAAATAATGAAATACAGATATTTTAACTTCCTATGATATGTTATTTTTCTTCATCTGTTTTGAATTTGTATTTACCTGCATTTTCTAACATTTTTTTTTATCTGTTTTGACACTTGTAAAACCCAAACACTTTCTCCTACTTTCCGAAAACTATCACAGGCTAGATTCTTCAGTCATCAAAGTTAGCCATCCTGTGGTTGTTGAGATATTGAAAGGTCATCCTCTAGGCTACCTATTGCAATATAAACCTACCATTCCTCTAATTTACCTCCATCAATTCTGGCATACCATCAAATTTATTCCTGATGTGGGTGACCATCATTTCAAAGTAACCGTCAACCAATTTTAAGCCAAAATCACCTTAGCCAGACTCTGACACAACTTGTTTTTGCCAAGAAAGATAGACGTGAATAGTTTTCTTGATCTAGTTGATTTTCAAGAATTTGTTTCCGAAGAACAAATGTGTAAGGACTTCATAATCTTGGCTACACAAAGCCTCTCCATAAGATATCCTTATTCCATCGCAATGGACTCAACGGAGAATGGTATACAGTATTTTGTATCTTGAATAGATGTATGACATCAAAACATACTGGAGTGGATAAAGGCAACATCATGCACTCCGCATTTTCCATGGAGTTGCTTTTAACAAACACTATGACTATGCATTATGCATATGGGACGACTTAAAGGAGGTGGTACTTGCAAATACTACCAACAGAGCTAGGAGGTTCGTACCTCTTCAATGGTTTATTCAAATTCTTATTCGATGGATATTGCGAGCAAACGACAAAATTTCCAAGAGGGCTAACTCACAAAGATACCCTGCTTATGTAATAATGAGCTTGTACAACAATCGAGAAGATCCAAATGCCATAATTCTGTCGATCCCTGAATCTATCTTGACGTATCTTGTTCTACTGGTCCAGTTAAGCAAGAACCAAGGAATCCTACCCAAGGAGCCACCCCGAGTGTGGTTTAGCAACATGGGGTTGCTGAACAGGGTCAATTATAGTTGAGGGAAAATATCGAGAGGGATGGTGATGGTGTTGAAAGAGAAGCATCTGCAAGAACCCTATCAGATGTAAGAGGAGATGGGGGTGGCGATGGTGATGACGGTGATGATGATGACGCTGGTAATGATGCTGAACCATATAGTCTTGTGAGAAGCAGAGTGAGGTCTGAGGGTGTTAAAGAAGTGACTGAGTGTGTGCTACCTAACCAGACAATCGGGAAGCCTCATACGTTGTTGACTCTCCTTTGACAGTTAACATTGAAGAAGCCAACATCCCACTGGTGATCGCACAGCCCCTAGCCACTCATCCTTTATCTCAACAATTGAATATTTCATTTTTTTTCATGGGGATTATACAAATTTTGACTCTGCACATGTCATAGAGCTAATATATACACATTCTAGGACACTAGAGTTGGTTGCATGTGTTGCAACAAGTACAGATGAACTTAGTGTCCCTATTGGAATACCGATAGTGCCGGTTGCATCCGTTGCCCCTTTACTGGGTAGAAGTCCTACCAGAGCAACCACTTTGCCAACTTTGAGTGTAGGCCACACAAAAGTTCTTTTACAAGTCTCACTGTTGTGACAACTGGTTATCTTCATGATCCAGGTGTTAATCTGTTACCCTTTGTTACTGATGAGAGACTAAATGATATCAAGGAGTCAAACAGAATGTGAATAATCTGTTTGAGATTTTGATGGAACAAATGTTAAGTATGCAAAGATTGTTGAAACGCAAAGCCACTGCCACTGAGCCTAAAACAGAAAAGTTTGATTCTAATGTGAAACTAAGGAGTTACTGCGAAGACCAGTTTGCCAATATGAACGAAAGGATGTCGAGTTTGGAAGCTACAGTGGTTAATGCTTTAGGTGCTTTATCAGAAAGATTTTCAAAGCTCAAAGAAACTTGCAAATTTCAAGCCTTTGGTTCGAAACGTAAACATGATGATCATGACTCCGATGATGATCATCATGAGGGGGAGAAGAGGAGGAGGCTACATGATTCAAATAAACAATTTGTTGTGTATGGAGTTAAACAGACAGATGAACATATTTCTGAATCTAGTGGAGCTACAACTGACGAATCAGTTGCAACTCAACGTGGTCTCGGATTGATTCTATATGAAGATGTACCAGAAACTGTGAGTATGCAAACTGATTTTGAATCCCACTTTGAAAATATGGTGAATCTGATAAAGAAGATGAGACTTTTCAGATAGAAGGGGTTAAGGCAGAGATAAATGTATCTGAAGCTGTGTTTGAAAAGTTTGAATTTGCTGAATCTTCTATGATTGCTGAGAAAATTGTTGAAGAAGACGAGTTAGTTGATGAGATTCTTAAAGATAACGTAATAGAAACTAAACAAAGACCAATGGTTGAAAAGCCTGTGGTTCCTGAGTATGATGGTACGTTGTCTCAGTTGTTCGAGCTTCAGTATAATCCTGAAACAAGGAAATTGATGAAGACTGTGATGAGATATGATGTCATCAATAAGAATATGTGACAGTGAAGGTTGAAGAAGAAGAAGAAGTTCCGTTGATTTTCATGGGTGAGCTAGAATCTGTTTTAGAACTTAAAGTATCAGATGAAGAGTTAATGGACAAATTTCTAGCTGAGTTTGTGCTAGCTGATGAGTCTGAAAGAGAGCAGAATTTGTGTATGGCAGTACAAGGAAAGTTGAGGAAGGAAATTGATTATATGTTGAGTTTGTTGGATAAGGAGGAGTTTAATAAAAAGATGAATAAAGATAAGAAGCCTAAAACTTACAAAACATCAAAATGAAGAATACATCAAGAAAGGGAATAGATTGCCATTTTTGGAGGATTTGTGCAAATAAAATTTCTTTGTAAGAAGCAAGCTCTATTAACATTTTTGAAGTTGTTTAGAGTGATTGAGCCTAATATTCCACATCTTGTAAATATGCAAGTTTCCTACACAACAAGGCTCAACCATTCGAGAAAGTACATTATGGGAGAGAATAGTGGAGTTGAAGAGAATTGATAAAGACACATTTGTATATATATTCTATCCAGTTTTTACTATTCTCATAACTGATTAGAAAATCTACATGTTCAGTGAAGCAGACTTCTTTCATATGTTCATTTAAGAAAGGCGATGCGAATCACTAAGCTCAACAAGTATTCTGATGGAACCCTGAGAATGATATTGATGTCATTGAAGAGGATTCTTGATGAAGACAAGACGAAAAGGAAAAAGGATGCTATGTCGATGACGGAAAGGCTGATCACTGCCGATTTGTGTCAGAGATTGAAATACGTTTGAGTAGTCGTCGGGTTATAAGAAGATTTGAGAAGAAGCTGGGATATAGAGAAGGATACTAGGCTTCAAATCCATTAAAGGGGGAGAATGTTGGGAATGTATTTTTAGTTTATGGATTTAAAGTCTGGGGACTAAATATGTAATTTTGTGATAGTTGGTGTTTGGTATAACTAGGTCTTTCCAATGTAACAGTATATACGAGCTTCATTGTATTCAAATTGTATTTTTCCAGATCCTATCAGTACAATCATTTGGTTATTCGTTTAATCCTATTTTTGCCTCTTTAAATATTGATCCTACATTGGTTTTGATAATATCACATTCTTCACGTCCATCTGTAAAATTTTCCACTTACGAACAGATACTACTGCAATCAACGTACGAACATCAGTCATTTTAGGTACGGGAGCAAAAGTTTCTTCATAATCCATACCATATTCTTGTGAATACCCCTTAGAAATAAGACGGGCTTTATACCGGTTAACAAAACCATCAGACTCAGTCTTGATCTTGTAAACCAATCGACAACCAATAGTATTCTTTTCAGATGGCAACAGAACCAAATCTCATGTATGAGTCTGACAAAGAGCAGTCAATTCCTTAGCCATAGCATCCTGCCAAAGGGGATCAAAAAACAACCTCTCTAAATGAGTTGGGTTCAGACAAACGATTTATATTGGCAATGAACAAAGCAAAACAGGCAGAGTAAGACGAGTAAGCAAAATCAAGAAGTTTAGTAGACTTACAAGGACGAATAGACCTGCGTGTAGTAGGGACATCCGTATTCTCAACCGGCGATGGAGCGGACGTAGGCATAGGAGGAGCTACAGGTGTCTCTGTAACAGACTCATCCAATGTTGTAGTCGTCTCAGTTGTTGGTATATTAGATGTGTTGATTTAGCCATTAGACGTGGTATTAACAGTGTCATCATTAAAAGGATCAATAGAAAGGATATTAGATTGTGTCATGTCATGAGACTGTGCGGGAATCGAATAGAAAAGAATATGTTCCAAGAAAGTGACATTACGCGAAACTTGTAGATTTTGACTCACTAGATCAAAACAAAGATAACCATTTTGAGTAATCCCATATCCCAAAAAGACAAACAAAGCAGATCCAGCTGACAATTTATTACGTTCCACATGAGAACGAAGAACAAAACAAGCACAACCAAAAACACGTAAGGAAGTATAATCAGAGTTATGACCATAGAGTTTTTCAAAACGAGAGAGACCAGAATTATGAGCAGTTGGAATTCGGTTGATGACATAGACATCAGTGTGAATTGCTTCACCCTAGAACGTACTAGGTACCTTAGAAGACAATAACAAGGAACGAGCAGTCTCAACAAGATGATGATGTTTCCTTTCGGCAATGCCATTTTGTGAAGGAGTGTCAGTACACGAAGTTTCGTACAATGTCCCATCGGCTGCAAGTAACTGTGTGAGGTCTTTAGATGTATATTCTCCCCCTAAATCACATCTAAAACATTTGATGACAGCAGAGTGTTGGGTTTTAACAAGAGATCGAAACTCACTTTAATTAAAAATCAAATCAAATCTGTGTTTCATTAGATAAACCCAAGTATATCGAGTATAGTCATTAATAAACGAAACATAATATTTGGAACCTCCCTTAGAAGAAAGACGAGAGGGTCCCCATACATGATAGTGAATAAGATAAAAGGTGCGAAAGAACAAGTACTTTTATTAATATGTAAGGCAGAAAATTTGCAAGTTTACAACCACTACAGTCGGATATATCAGATTTGTTCAATTGACCTAAAGCACCTGTAGAGGCTAAGAACTGTAGACTAGATGCAGACACATAACCTAAATCAGAATGCCATAAATAAAAATCGGATGATAAACCACTTAAACGAAAAGAAGATAAATCAACATCGGAAGCAGGATCATCATATAACCTGAGATCATGTACAACATAGAGCTCGCCTAGCCTACGGCCTATCCCGATCACTGTCTGAGAACGTGGGTCTTGCACACAACAACTATTATCAGAAAAGAAAACCCAATAACCAGATTTACACAATCGACTATCTAATGCAAGATTCAAGGCAAGTTTCAGAACATAATACACATCAGAAAGAGACACATGAGGTGTGACAACAGAACCAACACCTTCCAATGGCATAGGTGTGCCACTAGCAGACATAATAGACATAGTCGAATTAGGAGATAGAGAAACAAATGAGGAGACGTATGATGAGATGCACTAGAATCTAATATCCATAAGAACAAAAGAATACTTAAATTATTATTAAAAGACAAACCTGATGGAGACGCTGACATGGATGACAAGGCAAGGAACTGTTTGAACTGCTCAATAATCAAATGATCCAATGCAACCATTGTGACCTCAAGTTAAACCACAATCAAAGAAACTTAACCCAATCGACAAACAATCAACGACGAACTACAAGCAAAACCCTTAGCCGTAATCAACAAAAGAACAGATGCATTAAACTAATGAACAGTGGTAAAAATATCCACAAACAAAACCTTAATAGCAACCAAATATCCAAACAAATTCAACCTCGAACTCTAGCGAAAACATGATCTTGCAAACTCACAAATAAGTACCTAGGAAAGAAATATGGCTCCACATAAATGAGTAAACATAAATGAGTAGAATATATACAACCAAAATATCGAGATGATCCAACGATGAAAACGCACAACGTTAATTTTGTCAACGCTATGCTGATTTGGCTCAACAGCCAATTTCGACGAGAAATAGGGCTTTGTAGAAGTGTTTAATCAACAATCCCAACGGTCAAATTAAAGGTGCATTTGTTGTCGACCTAAAGTACAAAAATCATGATGATCCAACGGTGTAAGAACCTAGAAAGTCGTTTTTTCACAGCAACACGAATACGGCCGAAAGTGTAAAAACGAAACCAGCAACTTCGACAACTAATAAGTCATCATAGAAAACATCAATTGATAATCCGAATGGTCAAACTAAATCATTATGTGTTGAAAACCTACCCACCAAATATCATGGCGATCCAACGGTGGACAGACCTAAAATGTCGTTTTTCCTACTGCTATGCGAATCTGGCCGAAAAAAAATCAAGGATCTTTTCGCGCTAACGGAGGCGATATAGACCTTACCGAAACTCTATATGAACACCAAAAACAAACTTTGGACGAATCTTCAAACATAAATTTGATCGCTCTGATATCATAATGACAAATATATCATCGAATTAGGGGTGACAATCTTGACCCAACGGACCAAACGGCCCGAATAGTTAAATGGACCCATTGTAAAAAAACTAATATAAAACATAATTTTTTTTAAAATTGAAAATTTATAAAACGATGTATTAAAAAAATTGTTCTTTAATTTCAAAATTATGTAAAATTTATGACTTTTTGACGTCAACCCGTTTGACCCATTTGCTTGAATGAGCTCAATTTGTCACCCCTACACCGAATGATTAAAAGATTTATTCTGCAAGCAAGAGAAGAATACAATACAACAAATTATAGCATAAATGTTATTCCTATACATAGAACAAAACACAAAACGCTAAAAGTCTGGTCGATAATGCCCAATAACATAAAGAGTCCCAAAGACTATAATTGCGCTAATATTTTTTATTGAGATAATGGAGATCAACATGATATCTTTAATGTCATTTTATTTCATGTTGTAGAAATCCATGAATAAATTGAATTTATCATAAACTGTTTCATAGCCACTTAGTGTCGTTTACTGTAGTGATGAATATAACAAATGTTAAACTAAATTCATAAGTATTTGTTTCGAACAAATATTGGATAGACCCATAATTATGACCGACCATTTTACGATTGACAATTCTATAATTAATTAAAATTAAAGAAATGAAAAAAACAAAGCTTTCTAATTAAAATAGTATAAATCTAAGAAGAAATGTCAAAAAGTATTAAGACCGTATACTGCATGTCATGTCGTTTGTATTAAGGATTCGTCGATTTTAAAAAGGGCTAAAGCCGTACAATAGCAGTATACTTTTTAAGGTGTATCAATATATTACGTATACTTTTATATTGTTAATATGATACATTTACTTTTTATGACCGGTTATTTCGTCTCACTTTGCACAGTTGTGGGAGAATCGTGGGTACGAACTTGTTTACCGTTGGATCTGCATGAAATTAGAGGAGAAGTTTCCCAACACATAGTTCTTCGATCTGGACGGTGGAGATCGTCAGTGGAAATTTCTACAGAGATCTATAGTTGTTTGAAGTTGGCTGTGCTGTGATTTCTCCTACCAGGTTATCACAAGGACAAGAGAGTGTATTTGATGCTTCAATTATGGAAATTTGAACATTAATAAAAAAAAGTTGCACTCTTAACAGGTTTAGCCAGTAACCGGTTACCAAAGGAATCATATTGGTATGAAAAAATATAGGTTACATATCAAATTTGAACGATTCAGATTATACACGTGTAATATGAATAATTAAAATAGTACATGTACCATATCGATACATTTTAAAAAGTACACAACTATTTTACGGGTTTAACCCTTTTAAAAAAGACGTGTACAAATGTAAATATGTAATTTACTCAAACAACCCTTCACGTCGTGACTCGTGAACTCATATTCAATTAAAACACATTTTTCCGAGTTTTAATAATTAATAACTAGTTTATAACCCACGTGTTACTTGAATATTTTTAATTAAATTTATTTATATAATATGTATATGAGTAAAAATAAAAACATACAAAAATAATAATTGTGTTTATTTCTTATTATTTACAGATTAAAAAATAGAGTATATTTATCTTTTTAAAAAATATTAAATTGTATTTATCTTTTATTTTTTATAAGTTGTAATTATCTTTTTGATGAATGTAGAGGTGACACGTGACATTTGATGTTTTCCTTTATTATACATAATAATAATAATTTCCACAACTAATTCAAATTATTACATTTGGATCTAATTATGATTATTATGGATAATAATGATAGATATTTGTTTTAGGTAAACATTGATTTTAAATGTTACAAAATCTAATTTATTACTAATTAATTAATGAAAAAAAATAAAGTCAAAATTTAATGCAATTAAGTTAAGGTGTTAAATTTGGAAAAAGATGTGGAAAAATAAAATTTTCTTGTATTATAGAAGTGACATGTGACATAAATTGTTTTGTTTTCTTATGATATATAGGTTAGTTAACCCATGTATTACATGGGTTGATTTAGAAAATACATATTTTTTATATTTAAATAATTTATTATAAAATTTATATATAATTAAAATAAAAAAAATTGAAAGCTAGTTAAATTAAAGATAAAAAAATACTTAGTTGTTTGATATTAATAAGAAAATATTATTATATTGTATTATTAAAAACAGATAATATGTGTTTGCAAAAAATGCTTCTTAAAAATTTTATTAACTTCAAATATGAAATATCAGTGTAAGAAACAAAAAAACTTCAATTATGTGAATGTATATATATTTTGGAAATGATAAAATATAAAAATGGAATATCTGAAAATCAGCACTCAAAATTTATCATATTCACAAATGAAGTTTTATCAATTGAATTTTAAATCTTGTTAGCAAAATAATTAACAAAAAAATTGTAACTTTATTTACTACACTTCTACATTTAAATTCAAATTTTTACATTTGAATTTAACTATGATTATTAAGGATAATAATGACACATATTTATTTTAGGTAAATATTAATTCATTAATGCAAAAATTAAAATCAAAATTTAATGTAATTTAGGTAATGTAGTAAATTTGGAAAATGAATTTAAAAAATGGCATATGTATAATTATTGATTTTAATTAAGGGTATAAGAGACATTTCATAAATAATTATAAGTTGTCATTAATCTGGACCATTGATTTTTTTCCATCCAATAGTCCAGAAACTCCAAATGGTTTTCTTATTATATATAGTATAGATAGATTGATATTTGTAATAATACCCAATGGTTCCCCCTTTTATGTTTGTGGATGGCCTTGACATTCTATTCTATACCTCCCTCTAACATTACCCAAAAAAAATTTTTAAAATTTTAAACCTCTTTTTATTAAGGGATATTTGTGCAAAATAACCTTCAAGTTGGAAAATTTTTGAAAACTCTCAATCATCTATAATCTATAAATACTAATAAAAGAGTAACTATACTCATTTCTTGTGAAGCCACATGTCATCACCATGAATCGACACGTGGCACTTATGGGTTTTGAAAATAATAAAGAAATTTAAATCATATCTATTCAAATCTAATATAATCTGCTTTTGAATTCAAATCAAACAAAATATAATACTTTACTAATTTATTAATTATAGTATAATATAATAAAAGTTAAAAAAAAATATAAGAAAATAATTACTATTCATATATATCTAGAAATATATAAAATTAATAGGTCATAATAAATGATATATCATTCTAGTATACTTTTGTTTAGAAAATAATATTTATATCTTCACCTCTTAATTTATTATATTTTATATATATTAAAAATATCCGCGTAATACGCAGGTAATAAACTAGTTTTTCATTACACAAAAACCCATAACTGACTGAAACTTATCAAAATGGAGATTTTTTTTCAAAAAAATGACTCGTTACCTAATGAATTTGTTGCAATCTGCTGACCAACCCTTCGTCTCCGACAAAATTTCTTTCCAACGAACTCACTTGTCTGTGTTTTATAATTTAAATTCACATTTTTTATTGAATTCTTTGTTCAAATCTGTGTTTTTTGTTGCAATTTATTTTTTCGGTGAAATTCCAATGGTCAATAATGAGTTGTCGACGGAGGCCTATAACTTTCAATCGGTTACAACCGGTAATATTCTGATTTCGTGACATTTTGCCGGTTTGGGGTTTTTGTGTAAAGAAAAATGGTCCAACTTGAAGGTTTTTTGCAACAAATATCTTTTTTATTAATTACACACCCTTCACGTATTATTGCTATGTTTGATAGAGAGCTTTTAGGAGCTTTTGATTTATAAAAGTTCTATTAAAAACTATAAACAATGTTTAGAAGGAAAGCAAAGAGCTTTCATTTTCTGAAAAAAAAAAAAAAAAACTTTTTTTATAAAACGATAGTAGAAGTAGCGTTTGAAAAGCTTTAGAGCTTCTGGTTAAACATAAGTACTCTTTTACACTTCTATTAATCATAAATTATCATCTTTAATTAATATTAATGTATTTTTATGTAATTTAATACTAAAAATTACAGCTACAACTACTTTTACCAAATACATTTATAAAACTAAAAGCTCCGACTCATTTAAAAAGCTTCAACTTTCTAAAGTTTCAGCTACTAAAAGCTCTACCTCTTTTAAAAAACACAAAGATACAGCTAATTTTGCTAAACATACTGTGATGGATTCTACATCAGTAACTACATGATTAAAGGTAATGAGAATATAAATGTACAGATAGTAGGATTATGGTACATATAGGATAGCAACGTCCAAAATTTAAGTTAAAAATATTATATTATAAACGGGTATTGTTAAATCAAACTTGTATAATAACAAACAAGTACAATTAATAAATTTATGTTTTATTAATTGTGTGCTAGAGTGACATACCCAAGTTTTAGTAATTAATTAAGTTTCAAAGTACTAGTAACAACTTTGTGTTCAAATGTTAGTAGTCTTCGTAACAAGTTGTGTTCAAAAAACAAGTACAATTAATAAATTAGTAGTAACAATGATGTCCTTTTAGCAAATCGTGTAGTCTTCGTAGTAATTCACTTGCCAATATCATGTTGGAAAAATTTAATGTCGGCAAGTTTTGTTGTTATCCAATCTGGGAAAAGCGAAACAACTTGGTGGGGGTTCATAAGAGATTTCTCTCCCTGATCATTCAAACTAAATGTTGGGATTCAAGTAAGTTCTCCCAACATGCGCTTAGCTTAGCCGAACACAGGTGCTTACGACTCCTTACTGCTTCGGACTCCAATCGTAATAATACCCAGGATTATATAGTTTTTTTTTTAGTGAAGAATATCATAGCAGCAACAATAATTTTAAAAAAAACCATTAACACAGCCGTTACAATCTTTTGTAACCGACATCGCATCAATGACCATCATTACAGGAGTTACGAAATTCGAAATTCAAACTGGCAAAATTAAAAGCTCCTAGCGACGATGTGTTCGACTAGGCGCGCGTGGGGAGAACATACTGGACCCCCACCATTTAGTTTGAATGATAAGAGCGAGAAATCTCTTATAAACCCCCCAACAAGTTGTTTCCCTTTTCCCATGTGGGATAACAACAAAACTTGTCAACACCAAATTTTCCAACAATCCCCCACCATGTTGGAAAGTTTTCTGTCATTCGCTTACGTAACATTACATAGGTGTCACGTAGATTAAACCTAGTTTAATGCAAGTGTACAAAGAGAAATCGATCCAACGGTATCCTTTGGATTTAAACCTAGTGACCCCTCCGGTTCATTTACACAAGTTACACAATATTTTGTTATTTCACTGAGCGCTAAGATGGCCATGCGCTATCAATCCTTATCATGACACTCTAAAAGACAACCACAATTCATCATTTAAGGCGGCACCACCTTTAGATCATATAGGCAAAGGTACACCACACCATTGTTAAGAGTTTTAACCCAACCTTTCCCCCGCGATGTACTATCTCTTCCACACATGAGTCTTATCAATTTGATAGTACCTTCTATTAGTTAAATGACTCATTATTGCCCATTAAACTTGAGATATAGGAGCACTATAATCAAGTTGGGTTTCCATCACTAACTAATTCTCTTGTGGTTTTAAACCCATGCCTCATGTGGTTCTTATAACCAAGTCTCTCGTCAGAGGCCTGGTTAAAGAATCTTCCAAGTTATTACTTGACTTAACAAAGACAACCTTGATGGTACCATTTTCAAGCAGTTGTCTCACATAGTTATGTCTAAGACCAACATGTCTAGACTTCCCATTCTAGACAACGTTATATATTCTGGATAGTGTGACCTCACTATCACAAAAATAGGTATATAAGGCATTGTAACATCCCACAATCGTATGTCCAATAGTAAATCTCTAATCCACTCTGCCTCTTTTCCTGCTGCTGCTAGGGCAATGACCTCGGCTTCCATAGTTGAGTGAGCTATGCACGTTTGTTTCTTGCTCGCCCATGATATGGCTCCTCCAGTTTAAGTATAAATCCATCCACTCGTGGATTTTGAGTCATTAGTTTGATCAATCTAGCTAGCATCCGAATATCCCTCGAGTATTCGGAAAGAAGATGAGTACGACAGTTCTAAGGTACTTATTCGCTTCAAGTATCCAAGCACTCTACTTACTGCTTTCTAGTGTTCTCCACATGGATTGATCGTGTACTGACTAAGTTTACTCATAACAAACACAATATCAGTACGAGTACAATGCATAGCATACATCATGCTTCCTATTGCACTCACATATTCTAGTTGAGCCACTGCTCGACTAGAATTGACCGTTAGTTTCACACTAGGATCAAAAGGAGTATTGAGTTCCTTTATCCCTAGATGGTGAAACTTAGTCAGAATTATCTCTATGTAGTGAGACTGAGTTATAGATTTCTGACTACTCGTGCGTTTCACCTTAAGACCTAAAATGGTTTCAACCTCTCCTAGATCTTTCATATTAAAGTTCGAGGAAAGATATTTCTTTGTCTCAAGAATACCCTCTAGGTGTGTGCCAGTGATCAACATAAAGACAAATGATAACCGTGTGTTCGGTTGTATGTTTAGAATAAACGCACCTATCAGCACCACTATGCTGAAATCCTAAAAAAGCCATTGTGGTATCAAAACTTTCATGCCACTGTTTGGGGGCTTGTTTGAGTCTGTACAAGGATTTTATAAGTCTACACACTTTATTTTCCTGTCGGGGTATCACAAACCCTTCTGGTTGCTCCAAATAGATCTCTTCTTTTAAATAACCATTTAGAAAGGTTGTCTTGACATCCATTTGATGTATGTACAAACCTTTCAAAGTAGATATTGCTATAAAAGTCCTAATAGAACTAATCCTAGCATCCGGGGCATAGGTATCAAAACAAATGTAACAAATTGAACTTTGCTTAGCATTAAACGACTTTTTTAACGTTGATTAATACAGTTAAATGTAAATTCAATTTAAGTTAATAAAAATGATGACAAAATTAACAAAAGTCATAATTAAGTAAATGTGATAGTTATAAAGTTTGTAATGTAATTTTAGAATTTAAATTAAAGAAAGATAAACTAGGAGCGGTAAAAATGTGAATTTAGCAAACATGAATTCAATAAATCCCAAATAAATCTATGTATCTGCTTTCATTATCACAATTTAATAAATCTTTTATTCTATCTAACCTTCTCATCCACGGTTCATCAAAGAACTTCACAACTTCTGGATTTTAAATCAAGAATCAAGCCAAAGGAATCATACAAGCATCAAACAACAAGAACTTACAAAGATTCAAGGTAATTTTAGCATTTAAATTTGTTCTTTTGGGTGTTTTTAAAACCCATGGTTTCTGGGAAAATAATGTTTTAATCATCAAAGAAGATGCATGCATGTCCTCATCTAGTATAGAATTGGTGGTTCTTGCATTGTAGAAGTTTAATTTGAAGTTTTAATCAACTTTTTAGAAACTTTAAATGGAGTTTCTTGTGTTTGTTGTCCTATTTATTTTGTTTCTGTTTTGGCCGTGAAAGAGGAGGCCAAGAGGGCCAAATATTTCTGTTTTGGTCGTGAAATATGCTTTAATCATCAAACCAGTAACTATGAGTTATTGATATAACTGTATACATGCTTGTCTTCATGTGAGACATATTGTTATTCTAGCTTAATTTGAAAGTCTTATATGCTCAGCTAGAATGTGACCAGTGCACACCTTGGTACGTATATGCCCTGAGGATCATGATATCTTTTGATATATCATCCTGCAAACAAGTCTTTACAATTGAATCAGCATTGGATATATATTTTGTTGCTCTCTTGATTCATTACTTTATATGCTTTCAGTCATCTGCCGTCTTATCAATGTTGTCATATGCTTCTACACAATTCAAGTCTGAATAAGTCTATGCCAGTCTATGTCTACTCTAATATCCGGCCACATTGCCCTACTAGTAGCTAGCCTAGTAATAGTGGCGAGTCCCCACATATAAAAGCGTGTGTGTGGGAATAGACATCATCCAATCTTAAGTCATATGTCTCACGATGTCCGGCTGATAGCGGCAACCTAGCTTAAATCACGCATAAAGTCAAAGCTTAAAGTCAATGGCCTAAAGTCAAAAGTCAAGTCTCCGCTTTAATTGTCACTGTATGTTAACTGTTAAATCTATAAACTCACTAAGCCCAACGCTTACAGTTGTTGTTGAACCTTTTTACAGGAAAAGACAAAGGAAAAGGTCCAGCCGAACCAAGTCCTTAAGTACCGCAAGCCTGAATTTGAAGTCATTAGACCACTACTATATCTGCAATTGGTATTGATTGTAGACAATTATGGTGGTGGTTTGGGTAGATGGAGGACTATGTATTGTGGTTATGTAATAGATTAGTGTCCCTGTGTCCTTGGGACCTAGTCGTTAAGACTCCTAAGGGCGGGTCTTCACAATAATTGATACCTTCTTGTTGCATGTAACCCTTAGCAACTAATCTTGCTATATAAACAACTATTGATCCATTAGAAAAATAATTCTTTTTAAATATCCATTTGGACCCAATGGGTTTCTTTCCTTTTGGAAGATCAGCTAACTCCCAAGTTCCATTCCCCATTATAGAGTTCATTTCATCTTTTACTGCTTCTTTCCACAAAGGAGCATCTCTAGATGACATAACTTCTTTGAAAGTTCTAGGATCATCATCCACACTTAGCCATAATGATCTATTTTGTCACTTTTTTTGTGTTCCTTCAACCAAGCAACAAAGAAAATCATCACCAAAGTTCTTTTCTTTTCTTACTCTAGTACTTCTCCTTGGTTCTTCTATATTCCTAGAAGTTTCAGGAATTGCTCAAGAAGTGCTTGGAACAATAGTGGGGTTCAAAATGATGGGATTCAAATTTTCGTCATCTCTAAAAAATTTGTCTTCTAAAAATTCCACATCTCTAGATTCCCCTATCACACATGTCTCTTTATCCAAGAGTCTGTAAGCCTTGCTATTGGTTGCATATCCAACAAATATACTTCTAATAGCTCTAGCTCCCAGTTTAGATCTCTTAGGATCCAGCGTTCGATAGTAAGCCAAACAACCCCAGACTCTCATATAGTCAATGTTTGGTTTTCTCCCTTTCCATAATTCATACAGACTTTTAGGTAACACGACTAGTGATCCTATTATGTATGTGACAAGCTGTCAAAACTGCCTCTCCCCATAGATTAGTTGGTAAACCTGATTGGTTCAACATACTATTGACCATCTCAACTAGGATTCTATTTATTCTTTCAGCTAATCCATTTTTGTTAGGGTAGTGAAAGGTGATGTTCGCTCATGTTTGATGTCATTCTCTTCGCAGAATGTGTCAAATTGCTTATTAAAGTATTCCCCGCCTCTATCCGATTGAAGAATTTTAATATGTCTCTCTTGTTGATTTTCGACTTCGGCCTTATATATTTTCAATGCATCAAAAGCTTCGTAGTTTGATCTTAACAAATAAACATATAAAAATCGACTTGAGTCATCACAAAAAGTAATAAAATACCTTCTACCTCCTTGAGTAAGTATTCCATTAAGTTGACATATGTCAGAATTAATTAATTCAAGCAATGATGTATTCCGTTTAACTGAAGGAAAAGGTTTCTTTGTAAACATTGATTTAACACAAGTTTCACATTTATCCAAATCCTTTTTATCAAATTTTAGAATTCCGTTACTTTGCATTTTCTCAATATTTTTTATATTTGTATGAGCTAAACGTTATAAAGAAATTGAACAAACAGAGTAACCAGAAAAGCTTATTTCATTAGCATATGGAATCATTACATCATTACTACCAACACTTGAAACAACATGAGAAACATTTGCAACATTTTCAATAATACTGAGATGATACATTCCTGACACATTCACCGCCTTGCCCACGAATCTTCCACTCTTAGATATCAGAATCCTTTCATTTTCGAGCTCCATCATGAACCCGGCTTTATCAACTTTGTCAGCAGAAACCAAACCTTTTGAGATAGTTGGAACACGAAGTGCATCAAGAATAGTAATTGTAAGACCTTTCTTGAATTTTAGAACAACATTTCCAATACGCAGCACTTCGGCACGATGACCATCAGCACACACCACAAATGTTGATACATGACAGTAAGTGCTAAAACTATCTATATCCCCACAAACATGCATTGTGGCCCCAGTGTCCACAAACCAACCTCTCGCTGCAACAGATCTAGTCAATGAGGGTATCATGTGAACTCCACTAATGTTCACAATAGCAACCATTTTAGCCACACCCTCAACCACATTTGCCACTGGTCCAGATTTACGATCTTTGCACTCTCGTGCTAAGTGGCTTATCTCTCCACAGACATGACATGGACCAATCCTCATTGATTTGTTGGCTAGTTGATTTTTCTATTGTTGTGGATTAGATGATTTCTTAAAACTTTGCTTCTTTGGACCCAAGTTCCTTTTGTTTTGATTCCAACCCTTGTTCTTTTGCCCAGAATTGGAACTCCCTGTCACATGATGCACATTTGTAGATACGCCTTTACCACGCATATCCCTACTACGAGTCTCTTCCTCAATTCAGAGATGTTTCATGAGTTCATCAAGACTTAAGTCTTCAGATTTATGCATCATTCTTTTAGAGAAATCTTTCCAGGAAGGAGGTAAGTTTGCAATAATAGCGCCTACTTTGAAAATTTCAGGAAGTGGAATGGAAAGAGTTATCAACTTGACTAGGACCTGGAGTTCATGCACCTGCTCCATAATCGACTTTTCATCAACCATTTGAAACTCTATAATTTAGATACAAGATACTTATTGGTACCTTCTTCATGCACCTTATATTTAAGTTCCAAAGCTTTCCACAACTCCTTTAGATCTGTGACCGGCGTGTACAGATCAAAAAGACGATCGGAGAGAGTATTCATTATATGAGCAAGAAACAGTTCTTGATCTTCCCTACGGATAAGGCGCTTCTTTTCCAAATCACTTATAACATTTTGATCTAGCGCCTCTCCCGCTGCAGGGATAGGATTTCAGGATTAGCAGGCAAAGTTGAGTCCAAAACATAGTAAAGTTTAAGACACATCAACATGAACTTGACCTTGTCAGCCCAACGAGTATAGTGCTGACCACCAAAACGATCAAGTCAGACAAATTCTTGGTTCATGACACGAAGATTTGCAGAAGGAAGAGTGGATTCCATTTTGGTTCAAAATTGTAAAGAAAAGTTTATTTTACCAATAAATTAATATGATAAAAAATTAATCGTCTTTAAGATTATGGAGCAAGTGCATGAACTCTAGGTCTTAGTTAATAAGTTAACTACTCTTTCCATTCTACTTCCTGAAATTTTCCAAGTAGGCGCTATTTCTCTAAAAGAATGATGCGTAGATCTGAATACTACAGTCTTGATGAACTCATAAAATATCTACAAACTGAGGTAGAGACTTGTAGTAGGGATATGCGTGGTAAAGGCGTATCTACAAATGTGCATCATGTGACAGGGAGTTCCAATTCTGGGCAAAATAACAAGGGTTGGAATCAAAACAAAAGGAACTTGGGTCCAAATAAGAAAAGTTTTAAGGAATCATCTAATCCCCAACAAAAGAAAAATCAACCAGCCAACAAATCAATGAGGATTGATCCATGTCATGTCTGTGGAGAGATAGGACACTACGCACGAGTGCAAAGATCGTAAATCTAGACCCGTGGACAATGTGGTTGAGGATGTGGCTAAAATGGTCGCTAATGTGAACATCGGTGGAGTTCACATGATACCATCATTGACTAGAGTTGTTGCAGCAAGAGGTTGGTTTGTGGACACTGGTGCCACAGCGCATGTTTGTGGGGATAGAGATAGTTTTGGCACGTACCGTCCTATATCAACATTTGTGGTGTGTGCTGATGGACATCGTGCTGAAGTGTTAGGTATTGGATATGTTGTTCTAAAATTCAAGAAAGGTCTTATAATTACTCTTCTTGATGCACTTCATGTTCCAACTATCTCAAAAGGTTTAGATGGAGCTCGAAAATGAAAGGATTGTGATATCTAATAGTGGAAGATATGTGGGCAAGGCGGTGAATGTGTCAGGAATGTATCATCTCAGTAGTATTGAAAATGTTACAAATCTTTCTCATCTTTTTTCAAGTGTTGGTAGTAATGATGTAATGTAACGACCCTAATATTTAATATTTATGTTGAGTAAATACAATTCGGAATATTAATAAATTTGTGACATATAAATGGGTACCTTGTGTAGAAATTATAATTCATATGTCTTGATTTTGCAGTATGGATTTTAAAAGAAATAGAAACAATTATAGGGACTTGATAATAAATAATGAGAAGTTTAGGCATTAAAAGAAAAAGGAAAAGGAAATCATGTTGCTTTGCTTTTAAGATACGCAGACAACACATTTGTGTGTTGTCTTCTTCATTTTCAAACCTTCATTCAAAAGAGAGAGAAAGCAAGAGAGCTTTTGGGTGAAGAAGAAAACAAAAATTAGATTTTTTGGGAAGGTTCTCACGATTTTGAAGATCCAAAAGGTTACCAACTCTTATTTTGTAAAACTTTTACTATCTTTCTTCTCCTCACCATCTTCATTTTTAAAGAAGATGATAATCCTAAATGGGTTTTATGGAGAATGTTTAGCAAACATTAGATCTTGAAGGAAAATGATGAAATATGTTAGATTCACCATTTAAAAACATAACATGCAAGTTTTAATGTATTGTGGTGTGTTTAACTAAAAAACCCAAGTTAGAGTTCTTATGAACTCTTGAGGATTCAAAAGGGTAAAATAGTGTTTTGATGGTTGAAATTAGTCTATACATACATACATATATATATATATATATATATATATATATATATATATATATATATATATATATATATATATATATATATATATATATATGTTCAATGGAAAACCACCATGCACCTGAAAACTTGTGAAAACCGCACTGCACCATCACAAATGCATCAAATTCCCCGTGTGATGCATCAAAATCCCGCGTGATGCATCAAATTTTCCCGCGTGATGCATCACCTTATTTACGATCATGCCACTGCGTTTATCATGAAATGCACCCAATCGCACGGTATGCGTTGGTTTCCATAGTTTTCAGGTGCATAGTGGTTTTCCATTGAACCCACCCATATATATATATATATATATATATATATATATATATATATATATATATATATATATATATATATATATATGTGTGTGTGTGTGTGTGTGTGTGTGTGTGTGTGTGTGTGTGTTGAGAAATGTTTCCCAATCGTTTGTAATAAATGTGGATAAGTTTTGGTAATTTAAACATTCAAATTCGTAAGGCAGAGAGTGCAGGTCTGCACTCGACTCGGCGAGTTGCCTGGTTGACTTGGTGAGTCAGTCTTGAATATTGAAAGAAAATTTTCGAAGTATAAATTCGGATGGCTTAGAAATTCGAGTTTCGGATGGAAGGATCTGAATTTTGGATGGATGGATCCGAAATTCGGATGAGAAGATCCGAAATCTGGTTAGACCTTGACTCGAGTTTTGTACCACTTCGGTGCTGTGGAGACCCGAATTTCGGGTGGGTCGACTCGGCGAGTCGGTCCTCTGACTTGGCGAGTCGGACCCAGTTTTGGCCAGTATTTTGTAATTTATTCTATCTTTTGGATTTTACTCCTAAAACTTTATGAAATCAATTAAAAAGAAAATTTAAACCAAAATAATAATTGGAATTTAAGACTGGAATTAATTAAGTCTTACAACTTTTGTGACCCGGTCAAAATTAAGAAAATATAAGCTGTGAGGCTTACGAATATTATATTATGAACCTATCTATAGGGGTTTGTCGAGTAAAGTTCCTTGGAGACTGTTACTCTTATTTTGACGACTGTAACTCGGTATTGAGGCCGAGAGCTTGTTGTTCACCACTGTGAGTTCTAGTATTAATGTATTTGTATGCACATTATGAATTGTATGTTATTGCTTTCATATCGTTCTTATTATTTACATGCTTTGCCAACATACATACGTATTCCTAGTTATTGTAATATCACTCGGTTGATAAATTGTCAATCCCTCATTTAACCTCTCCGCTAAGTATCACATCCTTGCTTTAAACAGCTTGCTTAAATCCCAGAAATAAATAACAACAGCCATAATCATCACATTAAGGCTAAACCTTGCATAAGAACTAAATAAAGTACTACAATACAGTCATGCACTACACGTGCTGCAAGGTGTGTTGCTAGGTTGCTAAAACATCACAATATAAATAAAGCAGCTACCCAGATCCCAAAGCAGCTCAATACTATACAACAAGCTGAATAGTGAGCTAAAGTCCTCTAGGTTGATCAAAAAATAGACCTAAGCAGATGGTCCAGCTTGCTGTTTACCTTTTCCTATAAAAATTATGAGTAGCAACTGTAAGCTAATTGCTTAGTGGGTTAACAGATATTCATGATGCATGTAAGATATGTGGCGAAAGTGCCTATAAAGGCTATAATGCTTGCTTGCTTAATACCCAGAATGAATGCTTGCACAATTGAGACATTGCACGCTGAAAGGAGATGCCACCACTAGGGGCTATCGCTGACAGATGATCAATCTGTGAGGCAGGGCTAGCTACCCGCATAATGCTTGGGATAGAAGTGAGCATCAAAATTGCTTGCTTGTAAAGTAAAATGCTTATGAAATGCACAAAGAAACGCTCAAACAAAGCTTGCTGTATAATATGCAGAATAATAAACAGATAGCAATAAATTATGCACATTAATAGATCAGATGTAAGATCCGGCTAAGCTGGGCACCGCCTGTACCACAGTGTTCGTCTTTACTCACAAAAGTCTATTGAAGTCCAAAGAAAGCATATAGAAGCAAATTATGTCTCAATTACATAAAATACATGTAAACAATAATAACTGTTATTCATTGTACTGCCTTATGCTTTGTAATATTCTGAGATACTTGCTCGGGCTTATCTATGCTTTATATTGCTCTGAAACGCTTGTACTTTCTTATCTAGTCTTTAATATACTCTGGCACTGGCTTTGACTCATAACCGAGCTAAACCGTTTAATTTAATATCTGAGGTGCTGTGAAATATCTGTAATTTAACATTACAGAATATACACTAAATAAATAATGCTAGCTTAAAATTTCAACATCTACAAACCGTAACTTCTAGCTAAATATCTTGTTAATTTATGTGTTGCCCACAAATTTTATTTAAACCATTCGAACTTGGGGGGGGGGGGGGGGGGGGTTTCGAACTTAATGAGGTTCGAACCTAAGGGCCTTCAAATTTAATGAGAGATTCGAACATAAGCATAAATCTCGAACTTAATGGCTCGAATATGGTAGATTTCGAAGTTAATGAAAAGCCTCGACTTTTAGTCCGTTTCGAACTTGTTCTTGGCCATTTCGAACTTGTTTTTGTTTCTCAGCTTTCAAGCATACATTTCCAAGCAAAAATCATAATTATAATAAGGAACAAATCTAGGTTTGATCTATTTCACTTATTCTAGCAGAATCAAGTTATAACTCAAGCAAAATAGCTTCAAAAGAATCAAAAATTGGGAACTTTGGACTTTTTCTCAAAACCGAAAGTAAAGAAGAAGAAAATGGCGATTCTTACATCAAATTCGTATTAAATCCAACACGCAATTGCAGATCTGTGCAGTACTCCTCGAGATCTTTCCGATGACGTATAGAACTCTAGATTTGATCGGTCGGTTCGGGAGAAAAAGCTAGAGAGAAGGTAAGTTTTAGAGAGAGGGGCTCTCAAGTATGGAAATGGTTTTGCAAGGATGAGAAAATGAACTTTCAGATCCTATTTATCCAAAATTCGAAATTACATCATTAAATGCAAATTGCACAAAAACACATAAAATAAAAGCAAGGTGTTATAGTATGAGCCCACTACGCTTGCACTTCGTCCTCGAAGTACCTAGTGCTCAAAAAGATGCGGATATCGAACTCTCATGTCTTATTCAGATTCCCAGGTCTGGGAATTACCATGAGAAGTTCTCCATTGCACCAACACCATTGCTACTTCTCGATTCCTTAGCTTCTTCATCTTTGTTTCCAAAATAACCTCAGGCTCATCGCATTACAGCTTCTCGTTGATCTAGTAACTCAGATGATCGGCCCATTTTTCTCTTTCATATTCTTTGCATTTCCGCAATTGTGAGACGTGAAACACAGGGTGTACATGGGATAGTTCCATCGGCAAATCCAAAAGATAGGATTGAGTTCCAACACGCTCGGTGATCTTGAAAGGACCAACGAATCGTGGTGCTAACTTGCCACGCTTGCCGAATCTGAACACACCCTTCATCGGCGAAACTTTTAATACCACATAATCGTCCTTCTGGAATTCTAATGGCTTATGACGTCGGTCGTGATACGACTTTTGTCGAGATTGAGTAGTTTCCAGTCATTGGCGAATGATTCTGATCTTATCATTGGTTTGTTGGAGTAATTCGGGTCCACCGATGGGTGCTTCACCGGCTTCATGCCAACAAGTAGGCGTTCGACACTTGCGTCTGTATAAGGCTTCAAAAGGTGCGGCTTTGATGGATGAGTGGTAGCTGTTGTTGTAAGAAAACTCTGCTAACGGCAAGTGGTCGTCCCAATTACCGCTAAACTCAAGAATACAAGCCTGCAACATGTCTTCTAGTGTAAGGATCGTGCGCTCGCTTTGGCCATCAGGCTGCGGATGATACACCGTACTCATTCTGATCTTGGTGCCTAATCCATCTTGTAATGCACTCCAGAACCACGAAGTGAGCCGGCTGTCGCGATCTGAAACGACTGACAGAGGCACACCGTGTCGAGTAACGATCTCGTCTATGTAAATCTTAGCCAGCTTCTCTAGTGAGTAATTCTCGCATATCGGAATGAAATGAGCGACTTTGGTTAGGCGATCCACGATAACCCATATTGCATCGTGCTGTCTCCGCGTAGTCGGCAATTTTGTCACAAAATCCATCATTATGTGATCGAACTTCCACTCGGGAATCGGTAGAGGCTGAAGACTGCTGTAAGGCTGCTGATGCTCCGCTTTGACTAATCGACATGTAACACAATTATCGACATCTTGGCCCACGTCCCTTTTCATACCAGGCCACCAATACTCAGCTTTTAGATCATTGTACATCTTGGTGCTGCCAGGATGTACTGAGAATTTAGAACAGTGAGCTTCTGAAAGGATTTTCTGTCGAATATCACCAAATTTGGGAACCCAAACGCGATTCTTGAAGAGCTTTAAGCCACGAGGGCTATCGATTAAGAATTGAAGTTACCCTTTCATGTCCTCAGAGTTGAGGTTTTCCTCTTTTAGGGCTTCGGCTTGAGCAACAAGAATTTCATCGATCAGAGCTGATGAAAACGAAGTATGAGTCAGAGTATAGAGACATTTAGCGGAATAAGATTTTCGACTCAATGCATCGGCCACCACATTTGCTTTGCCATGGTGATATAGAATTTCACAGTCACAGTCTTTGATGAGTTCCATGGAGCGTCGCTGGCGCATGTTGAGCTCCTTCTGGCTGAAAGTGTATCTAAGACTCTTGTGATCTGTATATAACTGGCATTTAGTGCTGTAGAGATAATGTCCCCACGTTTTCAACGCGAAAGTCACAGCAGCAAGTTAAAGCTCATGAGTCGGCTGACTCTTTTCATGATCATTGAGTTGGCGAGAAGCATATGCTATGACCCTGCCCCTTTGCATCAGAAAATACCCGAGCCCTTGATAGAAGGCGTCGTTGAAGACCACAAAGTCTTCATTGCCTTTGGGTAAGGCCAAAATAGGTGCTTCAGTGAGTTTTTGCTTTAAAGTTTGGAACGCGGATTCTTGAGCTTCTTCCCAAATAATGGGAACATTCTTGCGAGTAAGAGAGGTGAGAGGCATGGCTAATTTTGAGAAGTCTTTAATGAATCGGTGGTAGTAACCTGCCAATCCCAAGAAACTTCGGATTTCAGTAGCTGATCTGGGAGCTTCCCAGTTTTGAATGGCTTCTATCTTAGAAGGATCTACAGAGATTCCTTCACCATATATCACATGTCCAAGGAATTGTATCTGATAAGATACAAGATTTGCAAGTTAACACTGAGTATGAAATTTAAGAAAAGATAAGCTTAAAAATGAATAAATCGAGATTGTAAGCACCTGTCGCAACCAAAATTCGCATTTAGAGAACTTGGCATAAAGTCGCTCCTTGCGCACCAACTCTAGCAGTTCTCTAAGATGCACAGCATGCTCAGCTTCGGTTTTGGAACAAATGAGAATATCGTCTATAAAGATGATAATAGACTTGTCAAGCATTGGTCTACAAACACGGTTCATGAGATCCATGAATGCCGCAGGAGCGTTTGTAAGGCCAATGGGCATAACAAGAAACTCGTAATGCCCATATCTAGTACGGAAAGCTGTTTTGGGGACATCTTCTTCACGAACTTTGAGCTGATGATACCCAGATCTAAGATTGATCTTTGAGAAGTAACTGACTCCCTGAAGTTGGTCGAAAAGATCGTCTATTCTGGGCAACGGATATTTATTCTTTATTGTTCCCTTGTTCAACTCGCTATAATCAATGCACATTCGAAGAGTCCCATCTTTCTTCTTAACGAATAGAATAGGAGCTCCCCAGGGAGATGAACTTGGTCGTCTGAGTCCCTTGTCAAGCAGCTCTTGCAATTGCTTCATCATTTCTTGCATCTCAGCAGGTGTAAGTCGATATGGGGCTCGAGCAATTGGTGTCGCGCCTGGCACTAAATCAATTCTGAACTCCACCTGACGATCTGGTGGGAGTCCAGAGATGTCCTCAGGAAAGACATCAGGAAACTCAGAGGCTATCGGTACCTCGGCTAAAGTTTTCTTTTCAGACTTAGCATCTATTGCATATGCTAAGTAAGACGCGCAACCCTTAGCTATATGCTTCCTTTGCTTTCACTACAGAAATTAAACATAATTCACCTTTCTTTCTGTCACCATAGATGCAAATACTGCGGCCATCAGGAGTAGTGAGGTTTATTAATTATCTTCTTGCAGACAATGTTGGCGTCATGATGATCAAGCCAATCCATTCCCACGATGACGTCGAATTCGTGAAAGTCCATCGGAATAAGGTCAAGTTGGAAAGTACAGTTATCAAGTAGAATAATGCAGTCGCGGTAAATTTTATTGGTAGACACGCACACGTTACTGGCCGTTTCAATATCAAATATAACAGGTAGCATAGTCGGCGTAATTCCAAGTTTAGATGCAAATGAATTTGATATGAAAGAACGATTTGCTCCCGAATCGAAAATAACTCTATTAGGAACAGAGTTAACAAGAAACATACCAGATACCACATCTGGTATTTCCTTCGCTTGCTCGGCTGTATTTGGAATGCTCGGTTCTGACTTCGTGCTGGCTCATTACGGCGGCTAGAACCTCCACGTGATGTACTATGTCGGGCCGGTTGGTTTTGTATTTGCTTCTGTTGATGTTGTTGAGGTCGGTGTTGTTGCTGCTGCAGTCGTGGATGATGTTCTGCACTCGGATAAACTAAACTGAACGGATGCGTTCATGCCCGCTCAGTATGTCCAGGGCGTAATCAGTTGTTGCAAACTGTAACTTTGTTGGGACATTCTTCACTACTATTCCCTATGTCGTTGCACACATAGCATCTCACATCATTGGGATTACATCGCCCAATGTGTGACTTATGGCAGCGGCGACACTGCCTCGGTTCAGAACGTACCGCATAAGAATGAGCTCTCTGGACCGGGGGTGAGCCAAACTGTCGGAACTGAGACTGCTGTGGTGAATATCTGGATGAAGATCCAGAATAACTTCCAGTACGTGACTTCTTAGGCGGTGATGGACATGTCGGGTTTATAGATATAGCAGGAACTCCTCCAGCACGAATAACATCCTGCTCGAGAATTCGAGCAGCTTCAACGACATCAGCATAGTTGGTGTACCTTTGGTGTTTCAAGAACTTCTGATACTCGGGATGCAGACCCATAAGAAAATGATCGATCTTTCGCTCTTCAGTAGCAACTTGATAGTCAGACAGTAGGCTAAGTCTAGTAAATTCAATCTCATACTCAGTCACTGATTTGGTTCCCTGAGTAAGAGACATCAGCCTCTCTTCCAAACGTTTCTTTTCATCAGCCGGGCAGTACTGACGAAAGAAGATCACTTTAAAATCATTCCAAGATAGGGACTTAATCCAGTTGACTCCATGCATGTTCTCTTGAGATCTCAACCACATAACATCGCCACCTTCGAACAGTGTAGTAGCAAAGCTGACCTTTGATTCCTCAGCGCAGTCGCTAATAAGAAATATCCGCTCGATGCCAGTAATCCATTCAAGCGCTTCGATAGAGTTTGCAGCACCCTTGAAAGGTTGAGCTCCGCAAGCTTTGAAGTAACAGAAGTTACAGCCCTTAGAAGGGACTACAGGAGGTTCCTCCTCGTCAGTGTCGTCGTTTTGGCGTCCAGTATCATCGTGTTGCTTCTTCCTACGTTCCTCTCTGCGCGTAGTTTCGGCTTCGTCACGAGCACGAAACTGATCTTCCAAAAACTTAGCTTGACGCTCGTTGTTCTCATTAAGCATGGTTTGCATTATTTGCATGATCTGTTCAGGAGTGAGTCCACCTACAGCTCCTTCGCCAGATCCAGACATATTCTGAAACAGTATAAATAGTACTTGCATAAGAATAGGCATAATTCCTATTCTACCCCATTTCCCAATTCCTAAAGCAAAGTCAAAGCCTATCTCAGGTCAAGTTAAAGCCTAGATATTCAAAGCTAATATCTTTGCTTATAAGTTTGAGTCCAAGTGTTATTGCTAACACTTGAATCCCTCTAACTAATGCTCTGATACCATCCTATCATATCCTTGCTTTAAACACGCTTGCTTAAATCACAGGAATAAATAACAACAGCCATAATCATCACATTAAGGCTAAAGCTTGCATAAGAACTAAATAAAGTACTACAATACAGTCATGCACTACACATGCTACAAGGTGCGTTGCTAAGTTGCTAAAACATCACAATATAAATAAAGTAGCTACCCAGATCCCAAAGCAGCTCAATACTATACCACAAGCTGAATAGTGAGCTAAAGTCCTCTGGGTTGATCAGAAAATAGACCTAAGCAGATGGTCCAGCTTGCTCTTTACCTTTTCCTGTAAAAATTATGAGTAGCAACTGTAAGCTAATTGGGAGTTAACAGATATTCATGATGCATGTAAGAATTGTGGCGACAGTGCCTATAAAGGTTGTAACGCTTGCTTGCTTGCTTAATACCCAGAATGAATGCTTGCACAATTGAGACATTGCACGCTGAAAGGAGATGCCACCACTAGGGGTTACCGCTGACAGATGATCAATCTGTGACGCGGGGCTAGCTACCCGCATAATGCTTGGGATAGTGGTGAGCATCAAATTTGCTTGCTGGTAAAGTAAAATGCTTATGAAATGCACAAAGAAACGCTCAAACAAAGCTTGTTGTATAATATGCAGAATAATAAACAGATAGCAATAAATTATGCACATTAATAGATCAGATGTAAGATCCGGCTAAGCTGGGCACCGCCTGTACCACAGTGTTCGCCTTTACTCACAAAAGTCTATTGAAGTCCAAAGAAAGCATATAGAAGTAAATTATGTCTCAATTACATAAAATACATGTAAACAAGAATAACTGTTACTCACTGTACTGCCTTATGCTTTGTAATATTCTGAGATACTTGCTCGGGCTTATCTATGCTTTATATTGCTCTGAAATGCTTGGACTTGCTTATCTAGGCTTTAATATACTCTGGCACTGGCTTTGACTCATAACCGAGCTAAACCGTTTAATTTAATATTTGAGGTGCTGTGAAATATCTGTAATTTAACATTACAGAATATACACTAAATTAATAATGCTAGCTTAAAATTCCAACATCTACAAACCGTAACTTCTAGCTAAATATCTTGTTAATTTATACGTTGCCCACGAATTTTATTCAAGCCATTCAAACTTTGGGGGGGGGGGGGGTTCGAACTTAATGAGGTTCGAACCTAAGGGCCTTCGAATTTAATGAGAGATTCGAACATAAGCATAAATCTCGTACTTAATGGCTCGAACATGGTAGATTTCGAAGTTAATGAAAAGCCTCGAATTTTAGTCCGTTCCGAACTTGTTCTTGGAAATTTCAAACTTGTTCGTATTTCTCAACTTTCAAGCATAACTTTCCAAGCAAAAATCATAATTATAATAAGGAACAAGTCTAGGTTCGATTCTATTTCACTTATTCTAGCAGAATTGAGTTATAACTCAAGCAAAATAGCTTTAAAAGAATCAAAAATTAGGAACTTTGGACTTTTTCTCAAAACCGAATGCGTATAGAACTCGAGATTTGTGCAGTACTCCTCGAGATCTTTCCGATGACATATAGAACTCGAGATTTGGTCGGTCGGTTCGGGAGAAAAAGCTAGAGAGAAGGTAAGTTTTAGAGAGAGGGGTTCTCAAGTAGGGAAATGGTTTTGCAAGAATAAGAAAATGAACTTTCAGCTCCTATTTATCCAAAATTCGAAATTACATTATTAAACGCAAATTGCACAAAAACACATAAAATAAAAGCAAGGTGTTATACTAAGACGGTAAGCCTGTGCGTGTGGTAATCTAGCGGAATCATAATGGTAAGCCTGTGAGTGTGGTAACCATTTTTGTCATTGCCTGTAAAACGATAAGCCTGTGGTCTGTGGTAATCGTATGGCATAATTGTAAACTGTGTATCGATAAGTCTGTAGCCTGTGGTAATCAAGCAGTAAATTGTAAACTCATTGTACGGTAAGCCTGAGCATGTGGTAACCGCTACGGGGTAACTTACTAGCCATTATTTGGCCTACTGAGATTATTAGCTCATTTCATGGCATTGCATGGCATCATTGATATACTGCATGGTATTTTAATCTAGAATCTCACTAAACAACTTTGTTGTTTACCCGTTAGTTAATTATTCTTTTCAGGAAATGACAAGGGCAAAGGCCCGGCTTGCCCAAAATATTAGACACCGATTGGAGAATGGATAGGAACTCCTTATTTTGTTGAAGCTTGGGGTGGGAGTAGGAGACTTCCATTTTGGACTCGGATTAATTGTTAAGTATTAATTCGTGTGTAACTATAAATGTTTTAACGTTGTAACCCCAAATACTTTAATCTGTGATTCCCGACACTCTGTTGTGTAGTATGGAAAGTGTTTGGAATCATGTTGATGGTAATTTAAATATTATAAAAGTTTTAATTCACCCGTATTTCCGCAAGTACTTTGTATGAATTATTGTATTATTGTATCGAAATACTCGTATTAGTTGTATGGGTGTTTCAATTTGGTATCAGAGCCGGAGCTCATGGATAGAGTATAGTCGATGATAATTCATATTTCTAGCTATTCAATCAACATTAAACAATCATATGAACAATATCAATCAACACAATATATTGAATGATTAAAGAAAGAATATTACATTGGAGGTTTCGGTGACTTGCACAACACTTCTATTCTCTCTATCAACCGTATTTTTTTTTTCTATTATCAACTAATTCCCTGTATATATACACATTACAAATAAAGTGTAATTACAATCAACCCCTTGAACAATTGCAAAATATTGTTTTCAACTCTATTATAATTGTACCCAACAATCTCCCCCTTAGAGATGAAAATAATTTTCAATTAAAGTTCTCTATTCACGTTGATTCTTTTCTTGAATCTTCTTCTTTTCTTTGATCTCTGAATCTTCTGATTAAATCTTCTTCTTCATTGTCTCTCTCTGATCTTCACATCTCTTCTTTTCTGACTTTCTCTTTTCTTGCAAGCACACTCCCCCTTGAATCATGAATTGCTTTTAAATCTCTCCCTTGATCAAATCTTTTGATATGATGTAGTGATTGTCTTCAATTGACTTCAATCTACTCAACAGTTGTCTCTGAACTTTAGCTTTTCTCCCCCTCATGATGATCATAAGAAATATGAACATCATACAAAATCTTCAGAGACATTAATTCATTGAAGTTTACAGAAGATGAATTACAACAACAATTACAATTTCAGAAAATATTACAAATTAACTTTCTCCCCCTCAAACTGATATCCTCTCCCTCTATACTAAACAAATCAATCTCAACCCCCCCCCCCCCCTCAAAAATTTCTCTCCCCCTCGAATTGATACTATAACTTTTCAGAACAAAAACAAAGCTTTTCAACTTTGGGGAAAATGAAACATATTCATTTTGTGAAATAACGAGTCCAGGTCCACATAGGATTTATGTTTGCACAATAGACATAATCTATGCGACCTACGTTCAGCGCTGGCATGATGTTAACACTGTTAGGATTTCCAAATAGTCATCGTGAAATCCTTTAACAAGAAAGAATCACTCTTATTTGTTCCGGCTTAGTCACTTTGCACTAGCTGTTTATAGTCATGCAGACTGTCAGACTCGATGTGCCTTAAAAGGGTATATTATAAGCTCTAGACACAATGTGCATCAAATGAAATTGGAGACCGGAGCAAATGTCTTCCTTGTTTCAATATCAATAATATCCAAATGATATATCGATAGAAACGTGTTATATCTCAGTGATTATTGAAACAGAAATCTTTTGAGAGATAATTGAGTAGTTGGTGGGGTTAAGTGCATGCGTCACTGGGTCCATGACGTCTTTTTCAATATCAAGTCACCTAGGGTTGATAGATTATGTGGATTACCCAGTCGACACAGTGTAGGTAGGATTTTATTTTCTTCAAATCCTTTCTCAACTCTCAACTTTCAGCATTTTTCAACAAAGTTCCCTCCGACTCACTTTTGAGAAATAAATTCAGTCAGCTTTATAGCGAAAGCATGATCTGATGCACCACCATCTCCTTATAATATCCCTCTCATTTACATTTTACCTCTGCTCGACCCTGTCAGTATCCTGTGATAACTGACACTTCTCAACTAATAAACCTAAAGAACCCTCACCCACACAAACTATAAATGGTTTGCTTCTTGGGTAGGTCTTCCGGTTCTGGTTAGACCATAGAACCGATATTTATGCCTATCACCCATATTGGTGCATAATCGGAGTCAACATAAACATTTTCAGCTTTGAAGCTCAAGGGATATCAGAAATTATGTGATATCGGAGATTATATTCATATAATTTGGGAGATATCAGAATGAAAATGAAAATCTGATAAATGATATGAAAAGAATCAGATTTTCTTGAAAGAATTAGCACATGGGAGATAACTGGAGAATCCAGTATGAATTGGAAGATAACAAAGAGAATCTCAGAAGAAATGAGATTATGAAAATCAAAGAGATTAATCAATTAATCTCAATGATATATTCAGAGAACCAAACAAATATATCTTTTTCAGCTCAAAACTTCTTTTAATGTGTGAATCAAATATCTTCGTGAAAAATGACACACGGTTTTTGAAAAAATGACATCGTCAATGAATGTATGAAACTCCCCCTAGAAATAAGCACATAAAGTTAGTCAACTCATAGAAAAGAAATCAGGAGCAAAATTATAAAAATAAAACTCCCTCTAATTCAATGCAGCTTTGGAGTTGAATTCAGGGCAAGAATTCCAGGAGATTTGTCTTTCAGACTCGGGTTCTAATCAGAAATGATTAGAAGCCATTTGTCGCGGAAGCTCAAGTTTCAGTCTTATATAACTGAAAGCCTTTAGCTCGGGTTCTTTACTTGAGAAGTACAAAATCCAATATTAATAAAGATCAGGTTCTACTCTATTGTAAGTAGAAGTCGTTGTTGTATTGAAGAATGGGTTCTAGTCTAGATTAACTAGAAGCTAAACTGAGTTGAAGCACGGGTCTTGATCTGAAGTAATCAAGAGCCTTTTAAAGTGAAGAACGGGTCCTTATAAGAAACGATAAGAAACCTACAACCTACAAAATTTAAGATGTCTTAGGTATCCAAACAGATTAGGATCCAGACTTGTTAGCGCTCTTGGGTACCCATTTCAAAATGGGTTTTGGTACCCACTGGTACTTTGGTACCTATTGCAGATTATAACTAGTAGATTCTCTTTCAAAAGCAGAAAACAAATTTCTTTGAGCATTTGAAAATTGAATATGTGAATTACGAAAGAAACTTGAGTTTGAATATTCAGACTTTTTCAAACTCTTCTTTCTGAACAACTGTCTGATTCTAGCCTGTTTCTAGTAAAACTTGGTGTTGGTCTGTGAAGAATAACCAGTATTTCAAGAAACTTTTAGAAAATTTGACTTTGAAGATTCACCAGTGTAAATCTTTACCGGAAGTTGTTCAACAACTATATCTTTGCCTCTGTGTATCTTTAACAGATACTTGAGTTTAAGATTTGAAGAAAAATCAAATTTAGAAAATTCAGTTGGATTCTTTCACTCTCAGTAGATAATCAGATTGATCAACTTTAGATTTTGAACAAACTGAAGGATCTTTAACCTGGCTCTGATACCAATTGATAATTCATATTTCTAGCAACATTAAACAATCATATGAACAATATCAATCAACACAATATATCGAATGATTACATAGAGAATATTACATTGGAGGTTTTGGTGACTTGCACATCACTTCTATTCTCTCTATCAACCGTTTTTTTTCTATTATTGTCAAGATCAAAATTACCACCTAAGATTAACTGGTTTGAATAAATTAGAGTGTAAACCAATAACCTTGTATTGAATCAAAGTCCAATTAAGAAGTTTGCGGAATAACACCTAATTGTTTTAAGAAAACTTTCAGAATGAATAACACATAAATATAATAAAAATCAAATCCTTTGTATTCCCAAACTCACTGATTACAATAATCTCTAATCTGTTTGGTTAGACGAAGAACACAGACTGTTCATAGGGTTTTGCAACCTTAGAGGCTTGAGAAACTTAATTAGAAAGCAATTACAATTTAAGCACAAAATTACAGAACTTGCACGTGCAGACTTACAATAGAAAGACGTAGTCTATCTGCATATATAGCCTACTGATTTGTTTCCTTGAGGAACTCTGATTTATCTGGTAGTAGATATGCTTGGAAGATATTCAAATCTTGAAATATAAATCACTTCCTGAATTTCAGCACTTTTGGTTGTTAATCTGTTGAGCAGCTTGAACTTTTAACTCTGGCAGCTTGAACTTTTGAACTAGCAGCTCGAACTTATTCAACTAACAGCTTGAACTTTGTAATTTCACAGAAAAACTACTAACAGTCTGGGAAATCTAACTAACAGCTTGACATACTTAGAATATTTCCCAACAATCTCCCCTAACTTAAATTCTTTACACAAGACTTTAAGTTTCTATACAAATAAGGAAATAAAACATAGTAAAACTGTTATATACAAACTAAGGCATCCAAAAACTTACAGTTGTGAAAGTTTCTGCCTTATTGCCTTTATGAAATCTCTCTTCAACTCCTCTTTATCACAGTTAATCTTCATTGAGCTCATTTGTGGTAGCCACGCCTTTGGTAGATTTAGAAATTCAAAATTGTAGAACCTGTTGGATGCGTCTGCAAGCTTGAGTCTATATGTCATTGATTTGGCTTATAAATCAACCTGTACAATCTTCATATCCTTGGCAACTTCTATTTCTACTCTTGTAGACTCTAGATAAAAAATGCTTCTAAGATCTTTTACATTTCTTTGAACCCAGACACATTGAGATCTTGAATGACTAACAGTTCCAATATGATGCATTTTTGTCAGTTCATCTCTAGTTAGTCTTTGTGCCAGCTGAACTAGGCTCTTATACTCTTCTTCTGGACCAGCCTCTCTTCTGATTACAAAATGATAGTCTAAATCAATGTCATCCATCGATTTAGCATACCAGTAAGTAATAGGCGGTTTAGAGAAGTCATACTGATCCAGGACCTTTTCGATTTCCATTGCTTTTTGTAACTGTTGTTCAAACAACACTCTCTTAACCTGATCAAACTTTTCCTGATGTGGAGGATCACTAGCAACAGCTTGAACTGGTTCTTGTGGACCTTGGAGTTGTTGAGAGACTTTGACTACTTTTTCTTTTTCCTTATCCTTGTAATATAAAGCCTGAAGCTTTTCTGTTGACCATGACTGAGCCATTACTCTTGATATTCCAGCTAAGGCAGAGAAGTTTATCAAAAATTTTCTATATTCTGCCTTTGAATGCCCTGTTGGCATTTTCCTTTTCTTCTGATTTTGTTTGACCACAAACCCTCTTAGATAGCCACCTAAGGTTTCATCATCTTTCATTGGTTCATGAGTTTGCTGGTCTAAGATTTCATCCTGTTCTTCTGCTAGTTTCCTTGCCAGTTCAGCATCATGGGCGACCTGGGCTTCTTTAAAAGAGAATTTGATCTTTGGAGACTCAATCAGAATGCCTTTGCCCTTGTCTCTGAAAGTTGATGCTGTGGATTGGACTGTTGTGACAGGAGCCTGAGAACCTTCTCTGATGACAACTCCACTTGTTCTGGTGGGAGCAGCTTGAGTTTCTAGACTAACAGCTTGAGTAGCTGTCGGAACTGTTAGCCTAGAAACTGAGACTGTTGCAGGGGAAGTTGAAGCTGTTTGGACTGGATGAGGGATCTCCTGATTCTCCCTCTTTTTGGATGCATTGGTTTGGCCAGGTGGACCAAAAACCTTTGCAAGCAGGGTTCGAACCAACTTTTCAAGTTGTATGATTTTGTTACCACAGAGTGTGAACCCTTGATGAAAATAATCCAATGTTTGTTGTTGAGCTGCTGTAAACTGTTGCAAAGTTGTAATTTGAGCCCCCTGTGCAGCAATAATGGACTTGTAATGTTCCAAGATAGCTACAACAGGTTTAAGCTGTTGATCCGTTAAAGCCATGAGTTGCAGACTAGCCTCAAGATCTTCAAATGACAGTGGTATTTTAGATCTATCACTGGCAGGAATTCCAGAAGTAGAAACATCTGGGCCCCTTTGTTCTTGGTACTGGGGGGGACTTTGAGAAGGTGCTTGCACACCCTCTGTTGCCATGGGTGTGGTCTTAGATATGTTGACACTGTCCTGTACCTCTTGTGTAGAGACATCAGTAGTGTCAGCCACAAAACCCATATGGACATCCTCTGATGGGATGTCCACCTCCAAATTGAGGGTGGGAGTGTCCTCAGTGGGTTCCCTTTCGATATTCTGTGCGGAAGTGTCCCCCTGCACAAGGATATTTGGCTCTTGTAATTGGGCTGAGGAGGAAGGAGCTCCTGAAACCCTTTGTCTTTTATACTTTAACAGTGTGGGGGCTGGGGATGTATGTGTAATAGAAGGAGCAGATTCGATGTTTGTATAATGAGGAGTGGGTTGGGGTCCTGGGGGCGAAGTAGTAATGGATGGCTGAGCCTGCTCAGGACCCTCTCTTCTGTTTCTTGGATTGATGGTCAGTGTTGGGAATTCGTATAGTTTTTCGTAAAAACAAAAACATTAATCATATTAACGCACAGCGGAAGCTTTTTTTTAAAATTACGAATTCCGTACACGGATCATCAAGTATACATAAGATAAGTAAACGAGAAATCAATAAAAATTCGTACCTTTGTATTCAATGACAAGAATACACGAACAGGATGCTTTCGGTATCCACCGGTGATGACACAATCGAGCGGCGCCAGGTATGCAATCAAACACACGAAGAACGGGAAAAACACACACGTGATTGTATGTGTTTGGTACGGTGAGGTTAACCACCGCACACACACATCTTCATGTGTGTGTGTGCGCCGTCTTGCTCCACACCTTAGGTCACCAACACATCAAAAATATAGATATGCATCTCTATGTCTATCTCTTCATTTGTTGGCGTATATATCTTAATAATTATCTTTATTATTTAAACCTTATATAATTATCTCTATAATTATATACCCTTTAAACAATATTAATCTTTTATACATTATCTAATAATATATAAATGACTAGATAATTATTTATAATTATCTTTTATTTATTTGTTTATAACTATCCATCCAATTATCTAATAATTGATGATAATATTAATTCAAATAAATGCATCTTTTATTTAATATCCAATAATAAATAAAAGACTAGATAATTATTTAATTATCATCTAATGACAATTAAACTACTACAATATCTAATATTGCACTTTTAGTCCCCGTACTTTGAGATATAATTAATCACACATTAATTTGATCTCAATGATCATTTCGTGTCATAAACAATATCCAATATTATTTATTCAATCGTTTAATTGCATCTGCTCAGTTGTGCTCATCGGTGTGACCCTCAAGTGTTTTATGAAATCAGCCATGATGCAGTAGTAATGTCATCTTTACACACAATATACTAACATACTCCCACTTGTGTAAGACGACATACTGTCCTGCAGCATGCGCCTAAAGGAGGTCATGGCTAGACACTTTAGGCAACCAAGGTCATAAAAACTCTGACTCCCATTCGAGCATTCTTGTTGAAACAGCCTTCCAAAAAGAAACTTAGGTTATATCCCATGCATCGCGATATTTCAATGTGAAAGCTAGGCATGGATTAGATCAACCGTAGCAAACACGATTATGTTTCTCGACTCCCTGATCTCATACTGAACTGTAACAGACAGAGTAGAACACATCAATTCTGTCCGAGCATGGCCATGCATTTCTGTCAGTATCGATCGTCGAGGGGCCCAGAAATATCTCTTCTTAGTTAAAAGAAGGTGCAAATCCCATCTTGACTATCTAGGCCTCCAGCACGACTCCCACTGCAACCAGCCTCGAACCGTTATGATCACCCAGTTACGGATGACGTTAGGTTAGGCCAAATGTACAGCAGCACCCGCACTAAAGTACGTAGACATCTCAGGTACTAAGGATTACCTTTTTGAGACGACTCATGACTATGATCCACAAAGTGGTCTCAATCGGTGGGTCAATCCAATATTTGTTCGCAACAAATACCTGTGAATTTGGTCCAACCTTTGCTATATTCATCACCCATGAATATCAACCAAAAACCACAGTAGCCTTTTAATTCTCGTTGTGGTTCCCACGACAACAAGCAGCTATGGAATAGTTTTAGAATAACTTCAAATTTATTCTTGGATTTCTAAAACATGCAAAATAGAACGACATTAAAGATATCATGTTGATCTCCTTTATCTCAATAAACACAACATGACTTCCATCAATTTAATGCTACTGTTCCTTTATCAAATGTAACGGTAATACGATCTATCGAAAATTTAATTTCAGACATGATCTTAGTGGGAGTGTTCTCTAGTTAACTGACTTAACTTCCATTACCGTTTATCTTTGAAAAATTACACTAGTTCTTTATTACAACTTCTTGTAATATTATTCAGATCCAATCTGAATCTCCATACAAATTTATATCCATTATCTTTAGAGGAACTGGTAAATCACTCATAAAGACACCAGGATTAAAATTTAGGAGCTCTAGCAATTCTGATTAATTGCTACTAGTGATACGTTTAGATGTTTAGTCTTGAATATGACAGTATGCGGTTTATCTATATCAAAATATTTTTAATAACATTGTGTTCAACATTTGTGATATGTATCCATAACCACCAGAACCTGGTTATCGACAACATTTTGTTGTAGTTTTCCGTCAAGTTTGCCGACTAGTGTTTAAACAAGTCAAAAGCTACTACTTGACTAACCATCACACAAGTTGTATACATTTCACATGTAATTTTATAAAATGCGATTACTTCTTGTCTAAACAATTCTGACTTCTCAAGTCTAATTATTTCTGACAAGTGAAGTGAATTAACCTCCATGTAACTCCTTTACATTTAATTCTGCATTTTATTAGTTTCATCTATATAATCACAGGTGACTATCCAACTCATATAATCTCTTGAACTAACTTTCAAGAATTAACAAGTTCAATGAAACTGCATTTGAACACTTGAACAATTTACACAACAACATGGTAACCCCTTTTATCTGAATATGACTACTAGCTCGTCCAATCTCCATTGACAAGTTACTATTCAAGCTCCACTTGAATCAATAATCTATAATCATGGTTTAGTAATCTTAAACAATAGGAATTTCAAGCAACAAATTTTTAACTCCAAAAATTCTTTATTTATCCCAAAAATACTTGCAAAAAATTCAATCAATTGTATACTACACCATGATAAACTATTGATGACATGAAAATAGTGTCCAGCAGAGTATTCTCTAAGATGTCTCCATGCTCCCACTGAATCTGTCATCTCTTTTCACTTCATTTTAGTCATTGCAGACATTATGCATGAAACTTTGTCCAATTGGGTATCACATATCCAAGAACAATAGAAGTGACTGATTCAGATACACGAAGTCTCAATGCGATCAACGTTGACCGTTTCCAAGTACTTGGGACAATTCCTTTCCCAGTGCCCAGTTTCCTAGCACTCAAAGAATTTGTCATCCTTGGATTTGACTTCTCTGGTTCTAGGTTCTAGCTACTTGTTAGCTTTAACGTCCGGCTTGGAAACTTACTTTCCCTTCCGTCTCTTTCCCTGTCTTCTCTCCTTAATCATTCCCTCAGCAGTCTATAGCATCTGATGCAGCCCACTGATCATCTTCTCCATGCATATTGTAACAAATTACAAATTGCTAAAATTCCTTCAATAAGGAATTGAGAATTAGATTCGTGGTCATGTCCTGTGTCATGGGATACCCAAGTCTACTAAGATGATCCAAATAACCTTTCATCTTCAGCAAATGGGGTCTAACAGCTATTCCTTCTGCCATTCTGCAGGAGCTCAGAGCCCTAGTTGTATATGTTTCTCAGTCCGAGCCTGATCTAGAACATATCCTTTAGCCGGCGATACATCTGGCAAGCTGAGACGTCCATAAGGCTAGTCCGCAGCTCAGATGTCATGGTCGCTAGCATTAGACAGGCAACATTGACCGAATCCTCAGAGTGCTTCTTGTGGAGATTTCTCTCCTCAACTGTAGCAGTCTCTGCAGGAGAAGGTTCTGGTGCCCTTTCCAGAATATACGACTTTCACCCTGTACTCAGAACATTTTTCAGATTTTACTCCCAGTTCAGGAAGTTGCCTCTTTTGAGTTCTCCATATCCCGAATGGATCTCAAAGTAGCAACATGTGCTTTTGGGGAGGATTTTCAAGTGGGAAAAGGATATTGACATTATCATTGTTGTTATTACTGTTATTGTCATTGTTATTATTAAACCGCTTCTACCTCTGTCTTTTTCAACCATCTTAAACAATTTTTCAAAAATCAGTATTTGATTAACCATTAATAAATCAATAACCCAAAATTTAGAAAATGATTTATTAATCCTAAGAACCATTTTATTTATTCATGCACCCAACGGAGGCTGAACCTACATGAATAAGCTACTCAGGCAGGCAACTTATTACCAATTACAACTCCTTTGTAACTCTTAGATCTTATGAGATTTTCAATTTCTTAAATTGATCATGTTTAATGTAATCCACACCTTGGGCAACAGTCTTACTGAGGAACCACCACTGACACACACCATATAACAACTGCAAGTCACTGGCCCAAGTCTCACTTAGGATCCGCAGTGCTTACCTCACAGCTCTCCGAGTTTGCGGCGTAAGCACCCAACGAAGGCTGAACCTACTTACGACGACCGGTCACCGTGAGTGCCACTATATGGACGGTGTGTTGTGTCAGATTTTTAATTTGGGTTTATAACCAGTCTCTTACCAAGAACTAGTGGCCAGTCAGGTTAGTCTGCGGGCAGGATCCTTTCGGTTCTAAACCTTTTGGAACTTCCATAGCCCGAGCGAGACTGTCCTAGACACCACCTATTCTGGTAAACAATCCAGTTATTGTACCAGTTTTAAGAATTTCAACTCTTTGATCATATGACATTTTAAAATAAATCTCCTTTTATTTGAAAAACTAATTTCATAAAAATGTCATATCTAACACCTGACAAAATAATTAAAGTTTCCAATTTAAACTTCCTTTTAAATACTTTAATTTTTCATCAAAAATGATTGTAGTTTTGATTTCTTTTATTTATCTACTTTGTCACCACAACCACGCAGATATAAATAAAGCATAAAGAAATAAAACATACAATCACATGGTGACATAGCCTTGCCGAAACTAAATTGGTTTCCGAGAGCCATACGGACAAACCAATTAGGTCAAATCCTAAGGGACAAAATCAACACACAAGGCAAGAAGGATGAACTCTTTTAGCTCCCACTAGCCTCAGCATCCGATGATGTCTCCAAGCGTCCTTGATGGATGACCTTCTTCTTGATGGACATCTTCGCCAAGATTTTTACATAGTTTTAATCTAAGTACATTTGCCTATTTTCTAACCTATTACAGATTACATCATAAAACCCGGAATTCCAATGGCACGCAGGCCTTCCCAAAAATATAACCAATAATAAAATAGCAAATATTGAGATTAAACAAACAACCATCACAAACATTGGGTCTCAAGGCTCGGCTATGTCACAAACATAAATAAAGCAGAAAAGCTTGTAAATAATCCAGAATTCATTTTCATCTTGACATGAAAATAATTCCAAAACCAATTAATCCACCATTAATTGAAGTAAATATGTCCAATACCGTTCTTAAATTAAACACGGTTCGTAAACTCGAAATTTAGGAACACTTTCCATAATTAGAAACTTTTTCCCGAAAAATTTCAAATTTAATTCCATCTTTGCATTATCTTTGGATTCATAACTATACTTTTCTTAAAATATTCAATTAACAATTGAAACACCTTTGAAACTTAAACATACTATTTTAAGAAACTTTTTATTAAACAACCTTTAATAAATATAGTTTTATTTTCAAATAATATTGATAAATAATTTAAACTTCCTTTAAATAATTATCAATTAACTATTATTTAATTGAAACACTTTTCAAAATAAATAACTAATCTTTATTTAAAACGTCAATTTTCTAGATAAACAATTTTACCAATAAAATATTTCTTTTAAAATATTTAAAGAAAATTGACCATCTTTAAATAATACCAAAAACTTTTCTTTATGGTTTTAAACGATTTCTACCAAAAACAGTAATGTCGAGATCAAATCTCAAAACATTAAACCATGACCGAGCATGAAACTCAAAGTCACGATTTCATCAATTTGAAAATAGAATGCTTAAATTAAACTCTCTTTAATTTAATAATGCATTTTATGGAACTAAATATTAAATGCATAAACTAAATCTAGTTTATAAATTAAAATTACCATTAATTTTAATTTCAACATTAAAACTTAATTTTTAATTAAAACCGATTTAATTTAAACGACGAATTAGCGGAAAACGGAAACGAACCAACTTAGTTAACCGACTCATACTCGGGTTCAATAACCCATATGAACCGAAAAACAAGTAGGGTATTAAACCCTTTGACGGCTGAAATTAATCGAAGCCATTAATCAACTCACTTCGATTACTTCGATTTCCATATTCCAATTAATCGTTTAATTATCGAATCGAATAATATTTAAACCGATTTGCATATTCCAATTAATCGTTTAATTATCGAATCGAATAATATTTAAACCGATTTGCGAATTTTATAAAAAACTGATAAAGTCTCCACTTTAATTTTAAAAAATCGAAAACATATTTACATATATTTTGTCACAAATGTTTAAATATTGAAAACCAAACACTTTTGATTTATTAATTCGATTTTAACGCATTTAATTTAATCGTTCGAGTTTAACCGTGAATTAAACGACATGACGGAAACAAATAATCCATCACCTCGGTTACTACATCACAACCGAGAGGTCATGGTTCTCAACCCATGGCCGAAATCTCTAGGTTTGATTTCGCGAACCGAAACGTTTAATTTTCCGACTTTAATCAATTAAACACTTTTAAACAATCAAACATCAACTAAATAAAACGAACTAAGGTTTCAAAATCCCGAATTCCGAGGAACTCCAAGGTTGGCCGAGAATCACCATAAGGTTTCCAAAACCTTTGGTCGATTTTCTCCAAGCCAAATCAAAACCCTAAACATTTTAATTATTGATTTCGACCGTTTAAACAATTTTAATTATTAAAAATCGAAACTTTAAGATCGTTGGACATAAATACTCGAATAATACTATCATTATGTTACTTAACCTGGCTCTGATACCACTGTTGGGAATTCGTATAGTTTTTCGTAAAAACAAAAACATTAATCATATTAACGCACAGCGGAAGCTTTTTTTTAAAATTACGAATTCCGTACATGGATCATCAAGTATACATAAGATAAGTAAACGAGAAATCAATAAAAATCCGTACCTTTGTATTCAATGACAAGAATACACGAACAGGATGCTTTCGGTATCCACCGGTGATGACACGATCGAGCGGCGCCAGGTATGCAATCAAACACACGAAGAACGGGAAAAACACACACGTGATTATATGTGTTTGGTACGGTGAGGTTAACCACCGCACACACACACATCTTCATGTGTGTGTGTGCGCCGTCTTGCTCCACACCTTAGGTCACCAACACATCAAAAATATAGATATGCATCTCTATGTCTATCTCTTCATTTGTTGGCGTATATATCTATTATATATATATATATATATATTAATTAATTAAAACATTAATATATAAATATAATATATATCTTAATAATTATCTTTATTATTTAAACCTTATATAATTATCTCTATAATTATATACCATTTAAACAATATTAATCTTTTATACATTATCTAATAATATATAAATAACTAGATAATTATTTATAATTATCTTTTATTTATTTGTTTATAACTATCCATCCAATTATCTAATTGATGATAATATTAATTCAAATAAATGCATCTTTTATTTAATATCCAATAATAAATAAAAGACTAGATAATTATTTAATTATCATCTAATGACAATTAAACTACTACAATATCTAATATTGCACTTTTAGTCCCCGTACTTTGAGATATAATTAATCACACATTAATTTGATCTCAATGATCATTTCGTGTCATAAACAATATCCAATATTATTTATTCAATCGTTTAATTGCATCTGCTCAGTTGTGCTCATCGGTGTGACCCTCAAGTGTTTTATGAAATCAGCCATGATGCAGTAGTAATGTCATCTTTACACACAATATACTAACAGTCAGCATTGCAGAAGGCAATGGGACATCCACATTTAGAAAGTTGGCACTTGGTTTCAAAAGTGTTTTGATTGATGGTAAAGAGTGCCTATGAGAAACATGTACCCTTTTATGAATTTTAATGTTATTGCAAGACTTTACAATTATTTCTGCCAAAAACCGTGGGTACATCAAAAATTTCCCATTCTTTAGGGCATGATGCCTTAACATCCCCTGAAAAATCATATTTGAAAAATTGAATTGTTGGCCCGTTGATAAGCACACCAAGGCAGTGGCTATATTTGAAGAAAATTCTAACCAACCAGTTCTTTTAGGGCTTATACACTGTTGTATAACATGCACAAGATATTTCCATTTAGGGGCAAAATGTGCTTTAAAGAAAGTAAAAGAATCAGTAGGGCCCCTATACCCTATTGCAAAAAGTCCTTCATGTAAAGCAGTAAGGGATAGATCAGTTATACCTGTGGCATCTTGAAGATGCAGATGTTGGCGTATAGACTCTTCAGTGATGTTAATGGGATTATCATCGATTATGGATGCAAAAGAAGTGACTCCATTTGAGGTATTAACTGTGGCAGATTTCCAAAACTGCTCTATATGGGCGACATAGATGGTGGGATTAATAGTGAGAGCATGATGGATATGGAAACTTCGAAGAAAGTCCATCATGTCATGGAATGGTTGAAGGTCAGTATGTTTGAGAGAGTAGGGGAGGCAGTTGTGTTCTTTGACAAACTCCATTAGAGATCAAGACGGTGATTTAGGGTTTGAATCGACTGTGTGTGAATCGCTCAGAGAGAGAAAGAAAAGATTGTGGAAGATATTTTTGCAACTGGTAGTTGCAATCGAACGAAACTGGGACTTTTAAAGGTTTTGGCATTTCAAAATATCTAGCCCCGCGCACACACTTATAAGGAATTACAGAATTACCCTGCACACTTTGACAGATCAAGTGAAAACAACTAACAGTTCGAGTAAAATGAACTAGCAGCTTGAGAATAGACTCAAGCTGTTAGTTGAAAATTAGGCATTTTCTTATGGGACAGTGTCTCCCTCTTAACTAACCACATTCAATAAGTATGTTCCACGTAAAATAAGAGAGAATAATGCAAAACAAATTAATCCATATTAACCATACCAATATTTGATACTAGGAAGGTGAATCTTCCTACATCAAATGGTTTTGTAAATAGATCAGCTAACTGATCATCTGTATGAATTTTGGTAACTTGGATTAATTTCTTCTCATTACAATCTCTTATAAAATGAAATCTAATGTCTATGTGCTTGGTTTTGGGAAATTTCACTGGATTTTGTACAATGCTTATTGCACTTGAGTTGTCAATGTAAACAGGAGTATATAGGAAGTTCATATCATAGTCTCTCAGTTGATTCTGAATCCACATCACTTGGGAACAGCAGCTGGCAGCTGCAACATATTCTGCTTCAGTAGATGAGGTGGAAACAATTGTCTGCTTTTTGCACTACCAAGAGACCAGTCATGCTCCTAGATATTGACATCCACCAGTTGTGGATTTTCTGTCTATGTTGCAACCTCCATAGTCACTGTCAGAATAGGCTGTTAGTTCAAGAGGGGAGTCCTTAGGATACCATAGTCCCAATTGTGGTTGTCCCTTTAGGTATCTAAAGATTTTCTTAACAGCAAACAGATGTGAGTCCTTTGGAGCACATTGAAACCTTGCACAAACACAAACAGCAAACATTATATCAGGTCTAGAAGATGTGAGATACATTAGTGAACCTATCAAGGATCTATATAAGTGAATATCCACATCCACTCCATCTTTGTCTGCATCAAGCTGCTTGTGAGTGTCCATTGGAGTGCTAGCAACTTTGGTATCTTTGTATCCAAACTTTTCCAGGATTTCATTTACATACTTTGATTGTCTTATAAAAAGTCCAGTGGGTTTCTGCTTGACCTGCAATCCTAGAAAGAAAGTGAGTTCTCCCATTGAACTCATTTGAAACTTTTTATGCATCAAGGTTTCAAACTCCTTGCATAGAGTGTCATTTGTTGATCCAAAAATTATGTCATCAACATATATCTAAACAAGTAGAATCTTTGATTTGATGGACTTTGTGAACAATGTCTTGTCTAGAGTACCTCTCTTGAATCCATTTTGTAGAAGGTATGAGGTCAAAGTGTCATACCATGCTCTTGGGGCTTGGTGGAGTCCATAGAGGGCTTTGTCTAACTTGTAGACTCTGTCTGGATACTTATAGTCCTCAAATCCAGGGGGTTGACACACATAAACCTCTTCTTCAATTGTACCATACAAGAATGCAGATTTCACATCCATTTGGTACCCTTTGAATCCTTTGAAGCTGGCATAAGCTAGGAACAATCTGATGGCTTCTATCCTTGCTACTGGGGCAAAGACATCATCCTAATCTATTCCTTCTTCTTGAGTGTATCATTGAGCTACCAATCTTGCTTTGTTCTTGTCACACCCCGCTAAAGCGGAAACACGAGATGTAACGGTGAATATGATCATTGCAAAAGTCTCAAGATTCATACCATAATAAAATTGTTTCCAAAAGCAACCACCATACATCAAAAGTAGATATGTTTAAAGATTACAACCCAAAAACATAAGTAATAGCGTTTGATTTGCAAATAAATTAAAATCTTCATGAACACACGACTTGAATGCAATCACGCTTCAACGTACCACTTACGATTACTTTCCTGAAAAGCATGTCATAAAAACGGGTCAACTATAAAATAGTTGGTGAGTTCACGGGTTTTGTATGAAATAAGCAATTTCAAAACGCAATGTATTTGCAATATGTCATGGTTGTTAAATGTTTGTCTTTGTAGCACATGGTAATGTTGTAGACAATGTATATGTATGAGCCACTACTCAAACCTAGAATGTTGACTTGAATGCCACGATGTGAAATCACATAAATGTAAGTATGATAATTATGCACTCACTAGTACATCATGAGTGGGTGGTCAACCAAATATCGATATACATAAGAATCATCCGGCTCATCAAAATGAGTTAACTGAGTAGTGTGTTTATCGTGTGGACTTACATAATGTTTAGTTTGTCACTCATACAAGACTACAATTGTATCCGTACCAATGTGCCAAAATGAATGAACGAATGTATGAGTTCATATGTATCAAGTTTGGTAAGAACAACCATATTGCATAAAATGTATCACGCTTGTGTAACAAGAGTTTGTTTGCTTTGCATAAACATGTTTGTATGTATGACAAGTTTGTATAACAAGTGTTTGCATACATTGTCATAAACGAGTTTGAAAGTGCATTAAGAGTTCAAATGAATAGTAACATGCTTTTCACCCCCAAAACGTAATATAGTAAAAAGGGGGCCGTGAATACTCACAATAGTCCAATGTGATTGAATCGAGCTTCGAATGTAATCACTAGTTACCTCCTAAAATACGCAAACGATTCTAGGTAAGTTTCTTGTCTAAATAGGCATGTTTAAGTCTAATTTCTAATAAATCTATTCAATTGCCAAATGTTGTTAGAATTAACTATTTTGATTTTGATCCTTTGTTTGTAAAATAACATGTGATGATTTTAGTAACTTATAAGTAAAACATCTATTATATAACCAATATGGATATAATAGAATAATTTGGGTTTGTCTTACATTATAACAAAAGGTGCAATGATTAATACATGTAAAGACAAAACAAGAATATTTACTTTTCTGGACAGATTTTTTGGTATACTTTAGAGATCTAAAAAGTTAACTTTTAGCCACTTTCTGGATATGAAAATTATACAGGTTTTATTTCCATGTCTTATATGTTTTGTATAATTATTTCAGAATTTATTAAGAAGATTTAGTATTTTTAAAAATTCGTACAAAAATATGTGTCTAGAAGGTTGTGCTGTCTGCACACCTTTCTTGTTTGGACAGTAGGAGGCTATAAACTTAATCATTTTGAATGATTCCACTTGGGTTCAAAAGTTAACCCATAAAACTAGCTTCCAGAAAAAGAATCAACTAAATCTAAGCTTGCATGTGTGAGATATGGTGTTTAAAAGTCAACCCAACTTTTGGTCCAGATTTATGATTCTGTATACTTGTTTTTATAAATTCGTGTAGAACAGAATACACATTATTTTTGAATGAAACTACTTGGATTAGTTAGTTAACTCATAAACTTAAATTTCAGAAGAAGAATCACCCCATTTGGGTCAAGAATGAACAAGTTATGACCATTTGAAGTTGGGTCATAATCTGCTCATAAATCTTCAAGCAAACAGCATACAAGTTATTGACAAAACTTGATGTGCATGCTTATGAATCCGATTTTATTGATGATTAAACTCAAGTTTTGAACATGCAATGGTGTTAGGTATCTTCAAAACACATTTACCCCATAAATAACTCAAAAGAGTATGGGATTTTTTTTTTTTTGAGCTTTTCAAGAGCTTTCTTGTTTCTTGACTTAGGTTTGATCATGGATTACCATCTTTTACAACATTTAACATGTGTTGATGGTTAATCTACAAACATCAAGTAACAAAATCGTTCTTGAAGAAAAATGAAAGAAAAAGTAGGAGAAATAACAAGAAACTTGTAAAAAGATGAAGTTTGAGTGTAGTGTTCATGCTAGATGCATGAACACATGTTTGTACCTTTTGATTCACACTTGAAGAGTTCAAATGAATGTGTTAATGGCTGAATTTTCTGCTGATTTTTGAGAGAAAAAATCTGAGTTTTAGTGAGAGAAACAAGAGAGAGAATGAGTGGAATGAGAATGATGAAGAGATGGAGTGTTGAAGTGATTTTTATAGAAAAAATCACACCTTTTCTTTTTCTTTTTTTTTTTTGGCTGGACCTTAAAGGGTGAGATTCAGATTTATTTATTTATTTATTTTCTTATAAAGTTGTAAATATATGTATTTAAGAGTTGGTTGCTTGTTTGTGCATAAAGAGTAAAGTTTATGCTCATTTTCTTACTAGTTTGTGACATAAGTACCTTTTTAGCATGTGTTATTTATATTTATAAAATTTTTATGTTTCAAATTTATGTTTCTCTTATTTATTATTATTTATGTAAACTTTTATAAGTTTGTTGCTATTTTAGTTAAATTGGCACAATACGGATGTCTTTCTTCAAATCTTTGATTAACTTTGTTACTTATTTTTGCTTTAATTACTAAGTGAATTCAACATTATGTGTCTTTGTATTTTTGAATCATATTAGCTTGTTATGTCTATCCATTAATTATATTTTCTGGCATTGTATGAAAATTATCAGAAAATTCTGCGCCGAACGCAGAAAACTAATCAAATTAACGAAATTTCTTAATTGTTTGCAACTTATGTTTCAAATTCTAAGTCTAAGAAATCAATTGGGTAATGAAAAGGTAACTTGAATAGATGGGTCTGTGTCTAACCTGAAACGCAAAATTGACAGTTGCTACAGTTCTTGATCACCACACCTCTCTCATCCTTCTTGTTTCTAAAAACCCATCTTGTACCAATTGCTCTCTTACCTTTAGGTAATTCAACTAGAGTCCATACATTCTGAATCTTGAATTGCAAAAGTTCTTCTTGCATTTCCTCAATCCAAGATGGATCTTTCAGAGCCTCAGATGCCTTCTTTGGTTCTAATTGTGACATGAAGCATGCATGTTCAAAGGCAGCTAGACTGAATTCAGGGACTGCTGGTTCAGCATCAGTGGACTCCTTGTGAACCATTGTCCTTGTCTGCACAGGAGTGCGTGGGTCTCCCATTATCTGGTTGAGAGGATGATACTTGTGAACCCTGAGTGTGGCTTCTCTTTCTGTCTGAAATGATGTTTCCAGATTTGTATCATCACCTTCAGTACCACTTGATGATTCTGCTCCAGTGACAGCTTCATCAGAAGAGGGGACTGTGTCCCTATTGGATGGAGCTGTTACTTCAGGGCTTGGGATTGGCACTTCATACTCTGGATTTGTATCGTGTTGATCAATCAGGACCCTTGGTAGGTCACAAGATAGGATTGGCAGTACAGTATACTCATCCCATGTAGCAGACTCTGCAATTGTTGGCAACTTTGTATTTGTGGTACCAGCATGAGCATTTGGATTGACAGTTTCAACATTGTCTTCAACACTGTTATCAGCAGTTCCTGCAGTATACTCAACAAAGCTCAGAGAATTTGTTAGTGAATCTAAATTAAACAACCAATCAGGACCAGTGCCTTTGATATTTGCAGTGTTTTCATTAAACTCAACATTGGCACTTTCTTTAATGGTTTTAGACACACTGTTATATACTCTATAGGCTTTGCTTTGAATAGAGTAGCCTACAAAGAAACCTTTTTCAGCCTTACTTTCAAAATTTCCTAAGTGAGTTTTAGTGTGAAGAATAGTGCATGAACAACCAAATGATTTTAGAAAGGCTACTAAGGGAACTCTGTGATGGAATAACTCACATGGAGTTTTCTCTTGTGACTGAACAATTTGAACCCTAATTAGCACATAACAAGCTGTATTTACTGCCTCTGCCCAAAAGGTCATTGGCAGTTTGGAATCACCTAGCATGGTTCTAGCAGCCTCTATTAAAGTTCTATTCTTCCTTTCAGCTACACCATTTTGTTTTGGTGTTCTAGGTGCACTATATTGTCTTGCAATGCCTTTAGACTCACAGAAACTGTTTAGGATATGATTTTTAAACTCAGTTCCATTGTCTGACCTGATCACCTTAACTTTTAAATTTGATTGGTTTTCTATCTTAAGAATAAAGGATTTGACTAGCTCAGCAGTTTCATCCTTAGTCCTAAGAAAGTAAACCCATGTAAATCTGGTGAAATCATCAACAATGACTAAACAGTAAGCTCTTTTATTCAAACTCAAAACATATGTTGGACCAAAGAGATCCATATGAATAAGATGAAGAGTAGATGAGATTGAATTTACCTCTTTGGCCTTATGAGAAGTTTGGTGTTGTTTGCCTTTGAGACATGCTACACAATGATCATCACATATGAACTCCTTTTGTGGTAAACCTCTTACCAAATTCTTTTTGACTAAAACATTCACAGATTTGAAGTTCATGTGACACATCCTTCTATGCCAAAGAGCAGACTCATTGGATGATGCTTTGGATATCAAACAACTTAAAGTATTTGATTTGGATAAAAGATCTGTGTCCAAATAGTAGACATTGTCCTTTCTTGGTGTTCTAAGTAAAACAAGATTTTCAGGGATTTTAAAATCTTTTGAAAGGACAATGCACTCAGAGTCTGTGAACAATACAATATTTTGTTTATCACAGATTTGAGACACACTTAGTAAACTGTACTTCAGCTGTTCAACATACAAAACATCATTGACGATAATATTGCCTGCTTTGACAGTACCTTTTCCTGTTACTTTACCTCCCTTGGAATTTCCACCAAATGCAACAAACCCTCCTTCAAAGCTTTTGAAATTTGACAAGCATTCAGAATTGCCTGTCATGTGCCTAGAGCATCCACTGTCCATATGCCATCTTGTCTTATGTTGGGTCCTGTGGTTGCCCAGCACAGAAAAAGCTTAGTTAGTAGTGGAGTAAACCCAAACCAAATTGGTTTGGGGTTGTCCTTGTGCATTGACATAACTAAACACTGTTTATGTCTTTTTAAACTTAGTGAGATCCACTGGTGGGTTTTGTGAAGAGTATTTAGTTATAACATGAGGTATCCAGGTGTTCTTTCCAACTTTTTCATTAACAGTCTCAGAAGATCCACGACCAGTTCCAGTTTTAGACTTAGCAGTTTGAACTGGTTTTTTAGTGCTAACAACTTCTGAATTTGTACTACCAGTTCCAACTTTAGACGTAACAGTTCCAACATTTGCAGCAGCAGTTTGATCTGTGTTTTTGCCTTTTACACACCATACCTTTATAATGGTTACTTTGGATTTTGCTAAAACTTATTTTTGGTGTGTAGGCTGGTTTTTGCTGACTTTAAGTACCTGTTGTCAACTGTCTTCTTTGGAACTGGTGTGACAGGTGGTTTGGCCTTTGAATTTTTTGAGTTTTGAACAATTTCCTGTTTTTGAACCACAGTCTGTTTTGCAACAGCTGGTTTATATAGACAATGCCTGGCCAAATGGTTTTTCCTGCCACAATGGAAGCATCTTTTGACTGTTTTGATTGGAGAACCAGTTTTGTTGGACCATAACTGATTCTTGTTCCTTTGATTTCCCCTCACCTGCTGTTGTGAGGGAAACTTTTGTACACCATGCTTTTGGCATGTGCATATTGGAACAATCTTACCCCTTTTATAAGTTTTTGAGGATGATGCAATATTACAGTTAGAAGGTACAGAAACATGTGGAGTATTATTGCATACACTCGTCTTCTCTTTTCCTTTCTCACTAGGGTTTTTGATGAAACTGGAAGTAGGGGTTTCTATGGGTGCACTCATTGTTTTGAAATGACTCTCAACTTCTTTACACTCACAGCCTTTATTTTCAAGGATAGGATCTACAGTTTTCATTGTTTCATCAAATGGTTCATTCACAAGCCTATCAGGAACTTCACTCATGAGATGAATGTATTTGTTATTGTATGGGGGTGGAGTGGCTTTTTATCCTATACCTTCTTTGGGATTGAGTTGAGATTTTACCTTATCCTTAAATTGGACCTCCATTAGGTGTTCTAGGTTTTGATTGGCCAGTTTGAAGCTACCTAAATCTATATTAATAGATTCTATTATCTTGTTAGCTTCTAACACCTTCTGATCAGCCTCATCTAGTCTCTTATTTAGGGTCTCTATTTTCTTAATCACTTCCTTTTTCTCCCACTCATGATATGTTCTATCATGTCCCATCTGAATCTCATTATTCTTATAGTCATTGATATGTTTTTCAAGATCTTCTATAGCCTGCATATACTCATATCTCATTTCTTCCATCTTAGCTAGAGTTTTGCACATGCTCTCATTATGATCTCTGTACTTTTAACCATATTTTTGCATGTTTGAGAATAGAGTTTAGCATTTACCTCAGATGGTAGTTCAGTGGAAGTGCCATTGGATGTTTCTGCCATAAGAGCTTGATTTTGAAACTCCTCTTCTGTCTGATCACTCCAGTTAAACAAATTGTCTTCTTGAGAGACAAGAGCTTGTGATGATGAAGTTTGATTAGTTTGCTGGGGTCTTGGTGGTTGCTGACCTTGGGATCTGCATTCTCTAGCAAAGTGGCCAAGCTTGTGGCATTTAAAGCATTCAACCTTTGATTTATCAAATGCTGGTTTGCCTTCTGATCTGGCTTCAAAGTTTGGTCTGCCAGTTCTTTTCAGAAATCTTTTGGCCCTCATAGTCAACATAGCATGCTGCCATTTCAAGTCCATCTCTTCTAAATCATCTGGATGGATTTGTTCTAAATCTTCAGCATTAAAAGCAAACAGTCCATCATTTGCAACAAAAGCTTCATAATGAACCTAAGTAGAGTTACCATCAGCTCTTGAAAAAGAATCACAACAATTTGATTTATCAGGTAATGCTGATGACAGCAAAGCAGTGTTGTGATTGTAAGAAAAGGATTTCTTTTTATTTTCAATTTCAGATTCAAACACTCTCAGGCTGTTGTAAAGGTCATCCAATTGTATTTCATCAAAAGTGTCTTTGGTTCTCCATTGGGCAACATAGACTATCTATTCTTCACCAAGTGATCTGAGGAATTTTCTGTTTACTTCATCTTGATCCAGGCTGACTTTGGCACTATCCAATTCACCTATTAGCTTATTAAACCTGTCAAAAATCTGAGTAAGGTTTTCATTCTTGTCACCAGAAAAGTTTTCATACTGCTGTTTTAAAAGATCTTTTTGATTCCTTTTGGTGCTAGCATTGCAAGCAAATCTTTTCTCTAAAGCAATCCAAAGAGAATGAGCAGTATAAAAGTTTTTAAACTGATGTTGATAAGCATTAGGAATGGCTTTTTGTAAAAGAGTAAGAGCTTCCACTTCATTCATTCTAGCCTTTCTTTCAAGTTCAGTCTTTGGGGGTGTTTTTATAGGTTTGCTCTCAGCATCTAGTTCAGGATCAACCACCGGAGGATATTCAACAGCTTCCCATATGGCATAATCAATAAATTGAATGTGCTGTTGAATCCTGAGTTTCCACATCTCGAACTCAGTGGGTTTGAGCATAGGCTCTTTGAGTCCTTGCCCAGATCCACTAGTGCTATTTTCAAACTCCATTGCAGAAAAATAAATTTTTTTTAAAAGAAAGTTTCTGACTTTGAAAACAAAGAATAATAGACAAAACCTGGCTCTGATACCACTTGTCAAGATCAAAATTACCACCTAAGATTAACTGGTTTGAATAAATCAAAGTGTAAACCAATAACCTTGTATTGAATCAAAGTCCAATTAAGAAGTTTGCGGAATAACACTTAATTGTTTTAAGAAAACTTTCAGAATGAATACCACATAAATATAATTAAAATCAAATCCTTTGTAGTCCCAAACTCACTGATTACAATCACCTCTAATCTGTTTGATTAGACGAAGAACACAGACTGTTCTTAGGGTTTTGCAACCTTAGAGGCTTGAGAAACTTAATCAGAAAGCAATTACGATTTAAGCACAAAATTACAGAACTTGCACGTGCAGACTTACAATAGAAAGACCTAGTTTATCTATATATATAGCCTTCTGATTTGTTTCCTTGAGGAACTCTGATTTCTCTGGTAGTAGGTATGCTTGGAAGATATTCAAATCTTGAAATATAAATCATTTCCTGAATTTCAGCACTTTCTGTTGTTAATCTGTTGAGCAGCTTGAACTTTTGAACTAGCAGCTCGAACTTATTCAACTAACAGCTTGAACTTTGTAATTACACAAAAAAAACTACTACCAGTCTGAGAAATCTAACTAACTGCTTGACATACTTAGAATATTTCCCAACAATTATCAACTAATTCCTATATATATACACATTACAACTATTGTGTAATTACAATCAAGTCCTTGAACAATTACAAAATATTGTTTTCAACCCTATTATAATTGTACCCAACAGTCGACGATACTGTACTCTGAGCACGATTTTTGTTGGTATTGACCCACCTAGGCGGCAATATTATAACAAATACTAATTGAATTTTGGCCTAGGAAGGGATAATAATGGGTAGACTATTAAGGTTATAACTTTATGTAAGTATAATCATATATACGTATAAATGTCATATGCACACTTTGAAGCGAAAGAAGTGTTGAACCGACCTGTAATTGTTTGTTGCAGACAATGACAGATAACCATTATAATCACATTCTATGCAATAAGGTAGAACAACCCAATGTTGGGGGTGACAGAGACCAGTCTCAAGAATCTAAATATGAATCAAGTTTTCATACTGGTGGAGGGTCTAGAGATGACCAGATGATGGCACAAATGTTGGAGCAAAATCGCCAGTAGAATGAGTTAATGGCGCAGTTGCTTGCTTCCCAAAATGTTAATGGAAAGAAAGATAATGCTGAAGATCAACAAGCAAGCAACGATAATACTGAATCCATGGAAAGTGGAAGTAGGGCTGAAGAAGCCTAAGAAGGATATGGAGCGAAAGCACGGCTCCTCAAAGTCAAAGAAAGGATTGTCATATAGAAATTTCATTGGTTGTCGTCCTCCCGAGTTCAATGGACGAGCAACTGCTACTGAGGCCTTGGACTGGATCAAGGAAATTGAGAAATTATTTCGAGTAACCGATGTCGGTAATGAAAAGAAGGTGCAGTACACAGCTGCACAATTCTTTGGTCCTGCCTTGACGTGGTGGGACTCAGAAGTAGAAGTTTTTGGTCTGGATGTTGTGGCAAAGATGACGTGGGAGGAGTTTAAGACCAGATTCGACAAGCACTTCTGTCCGGCGGTGGCGGTGCAGAAAATTAAAAGACATTTCCTTACGTTCCAGCAGGGAGACTTATCGGTGGATGATTATTTGATCGAGTTCAACTCGAAAGCGATGTTTGTGGGATCATTAATTGCTGATGAAAAGAAAAAGACTAACTACTTTCTTGAAGGACTGAGAAGTGAGATTCGTGAGATGGTGACGGTTCACGCAGTTGAATTATTTGAGAATGCTGTGGATTATGCGCGACTCTGGGAATATGAATTGTTCCGTAGAGAACAAGAATCATCTGGATCGAAGAAAGCGAAGGTCGAGTCTTCGCCGGGGACGTTTAAGCAACCTCAACAATCCTTCTCAAAGAACGTGGACTCTCGTTCATGCTCCCAATCTTCCAGACATTGGAAGAAATCTTCTAATTCCCGGAACAACTCTCAGTCTAAATCACAGTTTTTGAATTATGTGCCTACTTGTAGCCGATGTGAGAAACTCCATCGTGGGGAATGTTTGACACTCATTGTTTGCCATGGATGTGGAGAAGAGGGACACATACGTCCTATGTGCCCCAAACATGGAGATGTATGTTATGAATATGGCCAAGTGGGCCACATTGCTCGGAATTGCCCAAAAAAGAAGACGGTGGCGACAGAAAGTAAAGGCTCAGTTGCAAAGCCTGGTCATGTTGGTGGTTCCTCCCAATCAAAGGAGAACCTGTCTAAACTGCATGTTAGTGTCTATCAGATTACAGCTGCCGAGGCGCAGGATATGTCAGATGTCGTAACCAGTACTTTTCTTCTGATTTCTTTACCTGCTGTAGTATTATTTGATTCTGGTGCGAGTGTGCCCGTTATTTCTAAAGCATTTGCACGAAATTTATATGTTGTGCCTTCTTTGATGCCATTCCCTTTAACCGTTGATGTGGCAAACGGGAAATCAGTTAATGCCACCCAAATATATTATGACTGTGTCCTCACTTTAGATGGACATAATTTCGATATCGACCTTGTCCCTATAGACACTAAAGAATTTGATTTAATAGTTGGCATGGATTGGTTGGCCAATAATCTTGCCACTATTGCTTATTCTAAGAGAACTGTCCGATTTATTCACGCAGTGAGGCGAAAAAATATTTGTGTATGGGGATAGACGTAAAAGGGAAGCTGCGGTTATTTCGGTGGCTAAGGCTCGGAAAAATTAAAGTAAAGCTTGCCAATGCTACCTGACCTGTGTATTGGATGCTAAGAAAGAAGGAAAATGCCTCAATGATGTGCCAGTGGTTAATTAATATCTTGATGTGTTTCCTGATGACTTACCGGGATTACCACTGGACTGATCCTTAGAAGTCCGGATTGAGCTGGTGCCTGGAGCTGCACTAATTGCACGTGCTCCGTATCGTTTAGCACCTTCGGAAATGAAGGAAATGATGGCTCAATGAGAAGAGCTATTTGAAAAAGGGTTCATTCCGGCCGTACCTCACCGTGGGGTGCTTCGGTGCTGTTCTTGCGAAAGAAAGATGGAACCTAACGAATGTGTATTGATTATAGAGAATTGAACAAAGTGACCATAAAGAATAAGTATCCCCTACCTCATATTGATGATTTGTTTGATCAACTACAAGGAGCTGCTTATTTCTCGAAAATAGACCTTCGTTCAGGTTATCACCAACTTAAGGTTCGTGAGGAAGATGTGCCAAAAACTGCTTTTCGGACCCGATATGGGCATTATGAGTTTTTCGTGATGCCTTTTGGGCTCACTAATGCCCCAGCGGCCTTTATGGACTTAATGAATCATGTGTGCCGCCCAATGCTCTACAAGTTAGTCATAGTATTTATCGATGATATCTTAGTATATTCCAAGACGGAGGAAGATCATGCGGTACATTTGGGAGAGTTGCTCGAACTTCTTCGAACCGAACAGTTATATGCTAAGTTCTCAAAGTGTGAATTTTGGTCGCGGCAAGTACAGTTTTTAGGGCATGTTATATCTTGCGATGGTGTTTCTATGGATCCCTCCAAGATTGAAGCCATTAAAAGTTGAGAAGCGCCTAGAAATGTTGCTGAGATTCGTTGTCTCCTAGGTTTGGCCGGTTACTACCGACGCTTTATTCAAGATTTCCCTAAAATAGCCATCTCACTCACTTCATTAACGCGTAAGAATGCAAAGTTTGTGTGGGAAGAGCCACAGCATGAGGCATTTCAGACTTTGAAGAGTCGTTTAACTGATGCGCCGGTGCCTGCGTTGCCTGAAGGAAAGGAAGATTTTGTTGTTTATAGCGATGCCTCGATAAATGGATTGGGTTGCATGCTGATGCAACAGAGGAAAGTGATAGATTATGCATCGTGACAGCTAAAAGATTATGAGAAGAGTCGTCCGACTCATGACTTGGAATTAGATGCTATCACTTTTGCTTTAAATATCTGGCGACATTACCAGTATGGTACTAAGTGTCAGCTGTTTACTGATCATAAGAGCTTGAGACATATATTTTATCAGAAAGAGTTAAACATGCGACAGAGGCGTGCCATGGAATTGATTGAATCTTTTATCACCCTGGAAAGGCCAACGTAGTGGCTGACGCCTTGAGCCGAAAGCGATATCTGGAAACAACTTGTTATGCGCTAATGCATGAAGTTGTGACTTATTCTATCCTTGATGACATTCATAAGTGGCAAGTTGAGGGCCTTAAAGAGGAAATATTAAGACCGAAAGAATGGTTGGGCAAAGTGTATTGTTAACCGAAGGTAGCAACGGTTTGAAAATGTTTAGAGATCGCATTGGGGTGCCTAAGATTGGTGATGTGCGCAAAACAATTTTAGAAGATGGTCATAATTCTAAGTTCTCTATTCACCCCGGGAGTTCTAAGACGTATCAGGATCTGAAAACCAAATATTGGTGGCCCGGAATGAAGCAAGACGTTGGTAACCATGTTAAGCAGTGTTTGACTTGCTTGCGAACATCAAAAACCATGTTAAGCAGTGTTTCTCTATTCACCCCGGGAGTTCTAAGTCAAGGCCGAACATCAAAAACCATCTGGAAATTTGCAACCACTCGAGATACCAGAATGGAAGTGGGATCACATCACTATGGATTTTGTGGTAAAGCTTCCGAAGACCCAACGACAACATGATGCTATCTGGGTTATTGTGGATTGATTGACAAAATCCACGCACTTTTTGCCGATACGAGAAAATTTTCCTTTGGAAATATTGGCGCGTATGTATATTGATAAAATTATTGTACGCCATGGGATTCCAAAATCTATTGTTTTGGATCATGATTCAAGATTTACTTTGAGATTTTGGGAAAGTATGCAGAAACAGTTGGGAACGCGTGTTCATTTGAGTACGACTTTTCGTCCCCAGACCGACGGCCAGACTGAGCGTACCAATCAGACGATGGAAGATATGTTGCATGCGTATGTGATTGAGCTTGGTGGAAATTGGGATACACACCTACCACTTGGGGAATTTTCCTACAACAATAGTTATCATTTTTCGACAAAGAAGGCTCCGTATGAGTAGTTGTGTTAGATCTTATTTGTAATTGATGAAATAAAATAAGTCTAGGGTTGAAATTGTAAATAGTGCATAGTTGTTTTTAATATAAATAGAATGTTAGACTTTGTAATGTCAACACTGACATAATCATTTTTGTAATTGCACGGAAATCAGATAACATTCCTAGGGCTACAGTGTGCAGTTATCGTATTCTCTCATCTGTAAATCATTTGAATCAATTCAATCATTCGGTTAGTGGTTTAATCTTGTTATTAATTGTGTTCTTTATAATTGTTGATTGAAATATACTAGAATTACAATTTGTATCGGAGCACAGAAAATGAAAATTTGATTGAAATTTTGAAAATGGTTACTGTTTTATCGCTATTTTTCAGAATTTGAAAAATTGAATAGGGTTTTTGATTATGTTGATCATAGTTGTTGAATCTTGGATCGAAGGAAGGCATTTGAAAATCGATCAGTTTGATCATAAGCTTAATCTGAAATTCCAAACACTTAAAAAGATTCATTGATTTTTCTGAAATTTTGAAAAACACATTGTTCTTCACTGTTCTTTTGAAAATCAAGGGGTTTAATTGGTTTTTAACCTATGTGTTTTCAGAAAAGGTGTTTGAAATCAAAAACCTTACCTTCGATATCAAGTTAGAACCAATTGAATCATTTTCACAAAATAGATTGAATTCTGGACTTGAAATTTCATGAAAAAACTCAGAAAACTCGAATATCACATTATTCATGTTGCAATCGAGTTGATAACTCCTTTTAAACAAGTTGCACATAGTTATATTCGAGTTGATCATTCGATTCAATCGAGTTGATCACAGAATCAATCGAGTTAAAAGGTCTTTTAATCGAGTTGACTTGAAGACTTAATCGAGTTGACCTGAAGACTTAATCGAGTTGACTTGAAGACCTATTCGAGTTGACTTGAAACTCATTCGAGTTGACTTGAAAACTCAATCGAGTTTTACAAAACAAATATATGGATTTCAATTTTAATTCGAGTTTACTCAATCATCAGTCAATATCATTCGAGTTTAATCTCATTTTCATTCGAGTTTAATCACATTTGATTCGAGTTGACTCACTTTTGATTTGAGTTTTACATAAGTTTAATTCGAGTTGCATTATCATTCTAATTGACTGATTTACCTAGATTCGAGTTGAGTACATTCTTTGTTCAAGTTATCACACTCATTGATCGAGTTGTTCCGTTCAATATTCGAGTTTTTCACATTCTTTTATCGAGTTTCAGTGAATAATCACTCGAGTTTGATCAACTTACATTCAAGTTTGATCAACTTTTCAAATTCAATCAAAATCTCGTTTAAAAGATCTTGGAAGATTCCTGTTCATCAGTCAACATGTCCAAAGACGCACTAGCCATAGGGTCCAAAACAAAACCTCGAATTCTGTATCGAGGAGAATATGTACAATGGAGGGAGAGATTTCTTGAGTTCATAAGTTTCCACGACCTGTCTGATGAGATGCTAAAGTCACTAAATGACGGACCGACTATATTTCTTGAAGCCATACCTGCTGTACCAAAGGGCAATCCAGCAATCCCTGAGAGAACAGTAGAAATCACCAACCTTAATGAAGCACAAAAGCATAGAAAACTAGGGGACAAGACAGCTAGAAAACTGTTGCTGATATCCATCCCAAATGATATATATACCTGTCTGACAAATACCAAAACAGCCAAATCCATCTGGGATAAGGTTTGTAAGTTGATGAGGGGATCAGATAAGGCAGCAACAAATAGAGCCCGAAACAGTTTAATGACGTTCGAGAACTTCAGAGCTAGAGAAGGGGAACTGCTGGAGAGTACATACTTGAGGTTTGTCAGCCTAGTCAGTGAAATGAAGAGGAATTGTGTCACAAAGTCCAACTTAGACATCAATGTAAAATTCTTGAACATACTAAATCCAGAATGGGAAAAGTACGCAATGATAATTCAGCAGACCAAAGATATTGAGGACATGGACTTTCATATGGTGTTTGAAAACCTTAACAAATACCAGGAAGTTGTTTTAAGGAAGATGTCCGGAAAGAAGAAAGCTGAAAAAGAAACTGTTGATCCTTTAGCATTGTTGGCAAACAAGAAAATCAAATACAAACTAAAGAAGGATACACGAGTAGTTATAAGCAGCATTTCATCTGAATCAGACTCATCGGATTCCTCAGCTGATTCTGAAATTGAGGAAATGAAGAAACAATTGGCCTTACTGACAAAGGCATTTCAGAAGAAGTTTTATTGGAAACCAACCAACAAAAAGATGAGATACAAAACAGGCTCACGAAAGTTTGACAAGAAGGACAGATTTGACAAATCAGGTGAAAGCAGCGGAAAGAAAGCAGACAAATATGATAAATCTGAAAAGTCAGCCAAGAAGGACTCAGAGAAAAAGTGCTACAACTGTGGCAAGCCGGGTCATTATACTAGAGAATTTAGAATGCCTGTAGTGAAAAATTCATAATACTACACTAGAAAGGCACTACTAGCAAAGGAAAAGGAAGCTGGCAAAGCTCTAATGGCTGAAGATGATCACTGGCTTCAATTATCTGAGGATGAAGACATCTTAGATGAAGATGCTCACATCTGTCTGAAGTCAGAAGTTGTTAATGAATCAGAACTTAGTGAGTCTGCGATGTTAGCAGAAGATGAAGTTTGGGTAGGGTTGACGGATGAGGAGAATGAAGAGAAAGAAGAGTCTGATGAAGAAAAGGAACTGACTGAAGAAGTAGCACTGATGGCAACAGGAGATGCTGGCGGCAGCAAGGATAAAGAAAATGATGACTCAGATTCAGATACATCAGAGAGTTCAGAGACACCTGAGGTACAAACTAACTCTGATTCTGAAAACGATGACTCCTGTATGCTAGAACAAACCTAAGGGCCAGAATTTTTATCATAATTATGATCACCGAGGAGGACTATATAGGGTTTGACTTGTATTTCACCGAGGAGGACCCATCTGAGGAGGAAGACCCCTCGAAATACGAAGAACCTATGGAAGAATCAGACGAGGAAGAGCCAATGGAGGTGGACAAATCCTCCAGCGGATGGGGAGAACCATCCGAAGAGGACCCGCCAGCACCAGTGCCCTCCTCTTACGTCCCATACCACCCACCTGTACCATCTCACCGCACCTACCGCCCCCACCCCAACGGACCCCGGATGAAGTTCACGACCCGTAAAAGAGTGTTCATGCCGAGACGGGAGTCTATCCCAGTACCAGCACCACAGCCAAGCCCACCGCAGCAGCAACGGACCCGTAGATGGGGCTGGATGCCCGAGACCCTCCAAGAGTGGAGGCGGGAGGAGGGAATCCCCTCCCAATTTGAGATCGGAGGACCATCCTTCGCAACGACCCCACTGCTCACTCAAGAGCCGGCCGACAGACCATTCCTCTTTTGGTAGCAAGGTCTTCACGGCACGACCTCTAAATCGGGTTACTTAACCAGGATATTGGAGAGATGACTGCTCGTATGGAGCGGGAGGAGTTGCAAAACTCCAACCTATATTGGGTCAACCAGCACGCCCTCACTGTTCAACCAGACGGGCTGGAGGAACTTCGGCAACGACTAGCCGAACACGAGGCCCGTAATGAGGAGCTAGCACAGCGCCTCAATGCATTAGAGAAGGGAGAGACCCCCGATTACTCCCACACCTAGTACCACCTATCTTTGTAATGTTAGGATTTATTATGTAATAGCGTAGGACTTAAAATTTTCAGGTAATAACCTGCCCCGATGTAAGAAATTATGAATTATTAATGAAAATTTCAAGTTATTTATGACTCTGTGTTTGATGATTATAGAACTGTGCCCTAAGAAAAATTCGAATCTTTAAGACTCAACTTCTTATACCCTGTTTATTTTTTTTAAGATAATGTCGCCGAGAAGAGCCATGAACGCCGCTGAAATCGAGTAACTCATAGCACAAAGAGTAGTCGCCGCCATAGCCACCTACGAAACCAATCGAAATGGTTCTACCAACGGTGACGGTGGAGCTAGTCGTACTATAGGAGGAATCGAAACAAATCCCAAGGGTTGCAGGATTAAGGGGTTTTTGAGCTGCAAGCCCCGTTACTTCAATGGAACCGAGGGAGCTGTCGGACTAGTTCACTGGTTTGAGAAACTTGAGTCTGTCTTCCGCGTCAGCGGATGTATAGAAGATGAGAAAGTTAAGTTTGCTACTCACACTCTTCAGGATGGTGCATTAACTTGGTGGAATTCGTATGCCCAGTCTGTTGGAATCGACACGGCCTATCAACTCGCCTGGACTGAGTTGAAACAGATAATGACTGATGAGTACTGCCCCCGGAATGAACTACAGAAGATGGAATCTGAGTTCTGGAATCTCAAGATGACGGGTACAGATGATGCCGGATACACTAACCGTTTCCATGAACTAAGCCTACTATGCCCACAAATGGTGACCCCCGAGTATAAGAAGGTCGAACGCTACATTTGGGGACTCGCCCCTCAAATCCAAGGCAACGTCACCGCCTCAAACCCCACCACCATCCAGGGCGCCATTCGAATGGCGAATAATTTGATAGATCAAGTGGCCCAAAGGAATGAGGCCAAAGCAGGAGAGAACAAGAGAAAATGGGAAGACAAGTCTGGGATGAATTCGGGTTCGCAGTCCAAAAAGCCTGAAACCATTAAAGCCTTCGTAGCCTGAGCCGAACCAAGGAAAGGCTACACTGGTACCAAACCCCTTTGCAACCAATGCACCTACCACCACAACAAAGGCCCCTGCCCAACCCCTTGCGGGAAGTGTAAGCGTCTTGGTCATCTGACCAAGGATTGTAGATTCAACAACAACAGCAACAATAACAGGAACAACAACAACAGTAGCCAGAGGAGCTACTTTGAGTGTGGAGTTGTCGGGCACTATAGGAATGAGTGCTCAAAGTTGAAAACGACGAAGGAGCTCAAGGGAGAGCTTTTGTGTTGGGAGCTGGAGACGCTCGTCAAGACCCTAATGTAGTATCAGGTACATTTCTTCTTAATGACATTTATGCTTATGTACTATTTGATACTGGGGCCGATGGGAGCTTTATTTCTGCTAAGTTCAGTGAACAATTGAATGTCCCTCAATCCCCTTTAAACAACTCCTATACTATAGAGTTAGCCGATGGCAAACTGGTTGAGGCAAATAGTATCATTAAGATTTGCACACTGAAATTAGCCGATCATCCTTTTAAGATAGACCTGATGCCTATCGAAATCGGAAGTTTTGACATAGTTATTGGTATGGATTGGTTGTCAGACAATCATGCCAAAATCCTATGTGGTAAGAAGGTCGTAAGAATACCACTTAAGAAAAAGAAAGTCCTAACAATCCATGTAGAAAGAAAGAATCGCCAATTGAACGTAATCTCTGGCTTAAGAACATTGAAATGCCTTCGAAAAGGTTGTCATGCAGTGTTGGTTCAACTAGTGGAAAAGGAGTCGAAGGAGAACCGACTCGAAGAAATCCCGGTAGTTCGTGACTATCCAAAGGTCTTTCCTGAAGACTTGCCTGGACTTCCACCAACTAGGCAAGTAGAATTTCAGATTGACTTGGTTCCTGGAGTTGCACCTGTCGCACGAGCACCCTACCGATTAGCACCGTCAGAGATGCAAGAATTATCCAATCAGCTGCAAGAACTGTTGGATAAAGGATTCATACGACCAAGTTCCTCACCTTGGGGAGCTCCGGTCTTATTTGTAAAGAAGAAGGACGGATCCTTTAGAATGTGCATTGACTATCGAGAGCTGAACAACTTAACGATCAAAAACCGATACCCTCTCCCCAGAATCGACGACCTGTTTGATCAGCTCCAAGGATCTAGTTTTTACTCTAAGATTGATCTGCGATCCGGATACCACCAAGTTAAGGTTCAGGAAGAGGATATACCCAAGACAACATTCAGAACACGTTATGGACATTACGAATTTCAGGTGATGCCATTCGGTTTAACCAACGCACCAGCTGTATTCATGGATCTTATGAATCGAGTGTGTAAACCGTATTTGGATAAATTTGTGATAGTGTTCATAGACGATATCCTTATATACTCTCGAAGTCAAGAGGAACACGAGCAGCATCTGAAGATAATCCTAGAGCTACTAGAGAAAGAACAGTTTTACGCCAAACTCTCTAAGTGTGAATTTTGGCTACGAGAAGTAAAATTCCTAGGGCATGTGATCAATAGCCAAGGAATTCAAGTAGATCCATCGAAAAGCAAGGCTATTAAAAACTGGGCAACGCCTAGGACTCCAACGAAAATCCGTAAGTTTCTAGGTCTTGCCGGTTATTATAAATGATTTATCGAAAACTTCTCTAAGATAGCTGGTTCGCTAACGGAATTACCTCGGAAGGATGTGAATTGTATCTGGGGTGAATATCAGGAGACGACATTCAAACTCTTGAAGCAGAGGTTGTGTAGTGCGCCTATTATGTCCCTACTTGAGGGAATAGAAAACTTTGTGGTCTACTGCGATGCCTCACGCAACGGGTTAGGTTCTGTGTTAATGCAGAAGGATAAAGTCATTGCTTACGCATCGCGGCAACTCAAAATCCACGAGGTAAACTATACGACTCACGACTTGGAGCTCGGAGCAGTGGTGTTTGCACTTATAATATAGAGGCACTACCTTTACGGGACAAAGTGCACGGTATTCACGGATCATAAGAGCCTTCATCACATTTTGGACCAGAAGGAGTTGAACATGAGGCAACGGCGCTGGGTTGAACTACTAAGCGATTACGACTGCGAGATCCGTTATCATCCGGGCAAGGCAAACGTAGTAGCTGATGCTTTGACCCGGAAGGAATGGGTTAAACCTTGAAAGTCCGAGCTTTGGTCATGACTATACAGTCAAACCTGAACTCTCAAATCCGCGTGGCACAAGAGGAAGCAGTCAAGGAGGGAAATATGCTAGATGAAGCCTTGAGAGGAATGGATAAACAGTTTGAAATCAAGATCGATGGATGTCCGTACTTCATGAGCAGAATTTGGCTACCAAAATTTGGAGGGTTGAGGAAGCTGGTCATAAATGAAGGGCATAAAACAAGATATGCTATTCACCCAGCGTCAGATAAGATGTATCACGACCTGAAAGAAATGTACTGGTGGCCAAACATGAAGGCTGACATTGCTACGTATGTCAGCAAATGTTTAACGTGTTTGAAAGTTAAGGCTGAGTACCAGAAGCCATCCGGATTGTTGGGTCAATCGGAAATACCCCAGTGGAAGTGGGAGAGAATAACCATGGACTTCATCACAAAGTTGCCAAAGACTTCTGGTGGTTATGACACCATTTGGGTGATTGTGGACCGACTCACAAAAACTGCACACTTCTTGCCAATCAAAGAGACTGATAAGATGGATAAGTTAACTCGAATCTATCTTAAAGAAGTTGTCTCGAGAAATGGAGTCCCCGTATCGATTATATCAGATAGAGCCAGCCGGTTCACATCGAGATTTTTGCAATCGTTACAAGAGGCATTGGGTACACGCCTGGACATGAGCACGACATATCACCCACAGACGGATGGTCAGAGTGAAAGAGTGATTCAGACATTAGAGGACATGCTAAGGGCATGTGTTATTGACTTTGGCAAAAGTTGGGACATGCACCTGCCATTAGTTGAGTTTTCCTTTAACAACAGCTACCATTCGAGTATTAACAATGCTCCATTCGAGGCACTTTATGGGCGAAAGTTTCGGTCATCGCTTTGTTGGGTTGAGGTAGGAGATAGCCAGATCACTGGACCCGAGATCATCCAGGAGACTACAGAAAAGATAGTCCAGATTCGGAACCGATTAAATATCGCACGGGATCGACAAAAAAGCTATGCAGATATTAGAAGGAAGGATCTGGAAATTCTAGGAGGGAGATCAAGTAATGCTGAAAGTCTCACCTTGGAAAGGTGTAATCCGTTTTGGGAAACGAGGAAAACTCACTCATCGTTATATCGGACCATTCAAGATCTCCAAAAGAATTGGCTCGGTAGCCTACCACCTCGATCTGCCCCCAGAGCTAAGTAATGTACATAATACCTTCCACGTGTCCAACCTTAAGAAGTGCCTGTCTGATGAAACACTCGTCATACTAATGGACGAACTGGAACTAGATGATAAGTTGAACTTCATTAACAACCCGTGGAATAACGGACCGAGAAGTCAAGAAACTAAAACAAACCTGAATCCCGATAATAAAATTCAGATGGAACTCTAAGCGAGGCCCTGAGTTTACATGGGAACGCGAAGATCAATTCCGGGAAAAATACCCTCATCTGTTCTCAAATACTCAAACAGTGGAGAACACGAGCTGATTTCGGGACGAAATTTCCTTAACAGGGGGAGACTGTAACATCTGACACTAAACCAGGTTAGCTACTATAACCTAATCAGTATTTATTAGCCAATTATAACCTAATCAATGGTCATTAGTAATTAATCAAAGTGATTAACAATGTTCATAAGAAAATTCAATTCAATTAGAAACAATTTAATCGGTGCGATGAATCGGCAAATTAATTACTCCGATCGATTTACGATATGATGGATTAATTCAAATAAGTACATAATTAAATTATGATTAGTGACACTAATCATACACTAATACACTTACTTAACATTAAATATGCAAGATTAAAACAATTCATTAAACTAATGCATTCAAAAGTATTTATGAATTTAAAAAAAAAAAGGAAATACAAGAATACATTTTGAAATACATTTATACAAAAAAAAACATGATAATTATGATAAAAAATCCAGCCCTTACGTAGTACTATATAGGGTTTGACTTCTATTTTTTTTATAATTAAAACACCATACACAATCACCATCATCACACTTCACTCTTTCACTTCACCAAGATTTACACCCAACCTTCAAATTCACCATCATTGCAAGAGCTTTTCTTCATCTATAAATAGAGATCAAAACCTTTCATTTTATTCACACCAAAAATCTATTTTCTCTCCTCTTGAGGCCGGCCACACACACACAAACACACAAATATTGCACACAATTCTCTTTCAAAAGTTCTTCATTTTTGAAAAGTGTGAAATTTTTGAAGATCCAACCTTCTACTCATTTTCATTCTTCTAATACCCCAAAGTAAGTAAATACTAACTCATAATATCTAATATTTATATTTATATAAGTCTTGCATAACATATATAGTCACCAACAACAACAAGTTTCATAAAAACACAAGTTTATAAATCATTAGTTTGGTTTTTAAGTTTGTTTTCTTCAAATGTGTTTATAAATTTATAAACACATTATGTAAGTATAAATATTATGAAAACAGGTTATATAATTGTGTTTTATAACCTTTTATACAAGTAGTTTTTGAATAAACAACAAGAATCACAAGTTGTTTCAAGTTTATGAAACCTGGATTTTCTGCAGAAATATTACATCGACTTTGAAAAATCATAACTAATTCATAACTTAACGAAATGAGTTGATTCTTGTCTCAAAAGTTAGATCTATCTCTTAAATAAAAATCTAGAGGTTTTCATAATTTAATATAAAGTTTAGAACCCTCAGATATTATTTGGGAACCCGAAAGTTTGACAGCTCAAAAATGACCAACATAGGGTTTTTAACAAGCTTTTTCTCAAACCTAAACACCTCAAAAAATATCCTTTCTTGACTTTAAAAATTCTTTGTATATAGTAGTTTTATGTCTAAGAGAACCAAAGCCTAAATCGTTTTGGAGCTTGGTCAAAAACAGCCTCAAAGTAGGTCTAAAAACCGTCAAAAAGCTGGAAAATTATATATATATATATATATATATATATATATATATATATATATATATATATATATATATATATATATATGAACTTGACGTTTTAAGTGGGTTTTAGTTATAAACTTGTGATGTTGGGTGATTTAATAACATATAAACTATTATACATACATATTATCATTTATATGGGAGTTCTAAAATCCCTCGTATCATCTAGGACTCGATTAAGTGCGTCCGGTGTCATCACTTATTTACAACGCAAACCGTCGTTTTTACGCTCATTTTGCCATCAACATACGGTGGGTGAGTCTTCATAGCCCCTTTCACTATCTATTGGGGTGGAAATACATGCACTATTTTCATATGGATATCAAAACTGTTTTCTTATATGTATTACACATGTGTTATGTGGATCCATCAGCCCTCATATCATGAACCGTTAATTACATTTATTTGTAAGCGCTAATATATTGTGGATAGATCTATCGGAGTCATGTCCCCCATTCGGGTTAGTTGTACCGGCTAACAGTGGAATGCATATATAGTTAACACACAGTATTACAATAGGGAATACTCCACAGGGCAAACTCATTTAATTAAGCTTTGGTTACATGATGGTTTATGTAATACATACATGGAATTTATGCTTTATAGATTCAACTCACCTATTAATGTTCATACAATTGGTCTTTTCGCGTAAACCTATGAGCTCACCAACAATTTGTTGACGTATTTTAGCATGTATTTTCAGGTAATTAAGGATGCACATTCATCGGAAGTAACCTGAGGCTTCCACATATTTTGCCAAATCTCTGTATTTTGCGAACTATTTACATTTCATGTTGGTTTGTAAAACAATATTTATATTTGAAGTTAAATCAATGTATTTTGAAAACGTCCATATAGTGGTCGTTCGACATGACTATGGTTACGCTTCCGCACTCGTCACGCCTCGCTGTCAAGCGGGGTAGCAGGGTGTGACACAATCAGATCAAACACCTTCAATTCAACTTGATTCTATTAATTCTGAACAAAATTTTGATCTGTATATGAACTCGGACTTTAACTCATTGGAAGAAATGTTTGTCAAAATAGATGAATTTGTTAAACCATTACATGACAAACAAATTGAAAAACCTAAAGAACCTGTTAGAATTCTGAAAAGATTATCTACAGATTCAAAGGATTCATCATAACATTCACCAATTTTACAACTGAAAAAGGAGAAAACAAAAGTTCATTTTGACTCCTACAAATGAAAAAGGTGAATCACCTTCCTCAAGGGATTATATTGCACAAAAGGTCCAAACTTATAAAGGTAAGAGAATTTTACAGGATACACATTTTTCTAAAACGACTAATTCTTGTGTTTCTTGTATGTCTGATAATATTGTGAAAGGTTCTCGGAAGAAAGAATGGCGAAAGAAGCAGCGAGAAATGAAAAACAAGAGTTTAATACAAGAGTGGAGAGTCAAAGAAAGTATTGTTACAGATAGGATTAGACAATTTGAAAAATCTGTCTGTAATAATTTTACTGATAAACGATGTAATAAATACTCTCGAACTGACTTAATTGCTTTAAATTTTGCTTCTTATAATCCAATGCATGCTAAATATGATAAGTTCGTTTGGCTACCAAAGAAAAAGGATCCTTCATTTAAACAGGAAAAGGTTCCAAAGCAGCAAATTTCAAAATCAGTTCCACATCGAACTGTACAAAAATGGATACCAAAAACGTACTGTTAAAAAGTGGGTTCTTAAATTAAAAGAAATATCTGATGAAAAGGTGAATATCAAATCACATGATTTACCGAAATCCAAAGTACCCAACTATAAGTGGGTACCTCACGTTTTCTTTTGTCTTATAGGTAAATCATGTGTGGTACCTTGACCCCGGCTGCTCAAAGCACATGACTGGACAGAAACAAACTCTCACTAACTTTGTTGATAAGTTCTGTGGGACGGTTCGTTTCGGAAATGATCAATTCTGTCCGATCAAAGGATATGGGAGTCTTGAGTACAACAAGATAACGATACAAAAAGTCTTCTACGTTGACAGTCTCGATCACAATCTGTTCAGCATTGGACAACTCTTCGACAAAGGATTAGTGGTCAATTTTAAAGCAAATCGGTGCAGCATAAGATCTGGAGAAGGAAAGGAAATCCTTGCAGGGAATAGGAAAACAAATCTGTACTCGATAGACCTAGCCTCAATCAATCTGAAGAAAGATGTTTGCTTATTATCCAAAGCATCATCTAAAGTTTCTTGGTTATGGCATCGCCGTCTTTCTCACTTGAATTTCAAAGAGTTAACCAACCTTGCAAAAGGTGGGTTAGATAAAGGGCTTCCAACACTCAGATTCCAAAAAGAGAAGTTGTGTGCAGCCTGTAAAGAAGGAAAGATGGTTAGAGCGTCTCACAAGTCAAAAACTGAACACTAGTCAATGAGAGCATTGGAACTGCTTCATATGGACTTGTGTGGACCAATGCGAGTACAAAGCATAAACAAAAAGAGATATGTGTTGGTAATAGTCGATGACTACTCCAGATACACATGGGTATTCTTCCTGCGTTCCAAATCTGATGCTACCGAAATAATAATCGACTTCATTCGCAGAAATCAAGTCAAGTTGCAGCGTTCAGTTCAAACCATTAGATCAGATAATGGGACAGATGTCAAGAACAAATCTCTTGAGACGTTTCTAAATTTTGTTGGAATAACTCATCAATTCTTAGCAGCTCGCACTCCACAGCAAAATGGTGTCGTTGAACGAAGAAATCGCACCCTAGTGGAATCTGCAAGAACTATGCTGGCATATTCAAACCTTCCGTTAATCCTTTGGGCTGAAGCTGTAACAACGGCTTGTTTTACGCAGAACAGATCCATAATCAACAAAAGATTTGGAAAGACTCCATATGAATTAATAAATAAACGAGTACCTAATGTCAAATTGTTTCATGTCTTTGGATGCAGGTGTTTCATATTAAACGACAAAGACAATCTGGGAAAGTTTAGTTAGAAAGCTAATGAAGGCATCTTCATTGGTTATTCAAAGGAGTCTGTAGCCTTCCGAGTCAACAACAAGAGGACAAAGACAGTTAACGAAAGCGTCAATGTCAAATTCGATGAAGGCGTTGTAATGGCTTCTGAACATACCAGTTCATCACCCGATCTTAATAAGCCGACTTCTATGAAGTCATCTAAACAGAGTGCCGAATATAACGATTTAAATAAACTGTTCGAGAATTTATGAAGACTACTTTAAACAGCCCAAACCTAATGTTTCAAATTTGGTGCCTGACAGGATTACTGAAGATCCAGTCGTAGTCTCAGATTATTCTCACCAACCTATTTCAGAAGAAACTAGAGAGACTTCAACGACAGACATACACCTACCTGTTAACAGTGTACAACCCATTCAACCTCCAGTATCTTTTGAAACCCCCTTGCCTTCTGAAAATTCAGAAACCCCGATCTCAGTTGATATACCATCAACCTCAGAAGCTAATCCCCGAATTCCCATAAAAAACCTTAAATCTTAATCAAGACCAACTTCAACCTTACCCACATACCTTTAAATGGACAAGGAATCACCCAACTGAAAACATCATAGGTGATCCTTCAGCTTCAGTCAAAACCAGAAGTGAAACCATGAATGAGTGCTTATTTTCAAACTTTCTGAGTAAAATTTAGTCAAAGAATGTCAAAGAAGCTCTTCTGGATGCTGATTGGATCGTGGCTATGCAAGAAGAGCTAAATCAGTTTGAAAGGTTGAAGGTCTGGAGATTGGTGGAGCGACCAAAAGACAAATAAATCATTGGCACGAAGTGGATCTTCAAGAATAAGAAGGATGAACACGGTGTCATCATTCGTAACAAGGCTCGTCTCATCGCCAAAGGATATAGTCAGCAAGAAGGGATTGATTACGATGAAACATTCACTCCAGTTTCTAGGATAGAAGCTATTAGGATGTTTTTGGTTTTTGCAGCTCATAAAAACTTTACTGTTTATCAAATGGATGTAAAAACTGCGTTTTTAAATGGGGAACTGACAGAAGAAGTATATACATATCAGCCCGAAGGGTTTACTGATCCTTCGAAGCCTGATCATGTATATATTTTGGATAAATACATGTATTGCCTTAAACAAGCACCTCGTGCTTGGTATGATGCACTTTCAACATATCTGTTGAAATGTGGATTTAACAAAGGTGCAGTGGATACAACCCTGTTTATAAAGTCCAGATATTATAGTTATTAAAATATATGTAGAAAATATAATATTTGGGTCTACTAATCCAGAATTTTGCAAGAAATTTGCTTTCTTATTGTCCCAGAAATTTGAAATGAGCATGATGGAAGAAATCAATATTTTCTTAGGTTTACAATTAAAACAACTGACTGATGGAATTTTCATCAATCAGTCCAAATATATTCAGGACATGTTAAAGAAATTGAACATGATAAATAGTACTCCTATGAAAACTCCCATGGCTCCGGATTCCAAATCAAAACTCGATGAGGACATTTCAGGGAAACCTGTAGATGTAACTCATTATCGAGGCATTATTGGGTCATTAACGTATTTAAATGCAAGTAGACCTGATATTATGTTTGCTACATGTGTTTGTGCTAGATATCAGGCACATCCGAAAGAATCACATTTGGCTATTGCCAAAAGAATTTTAAGATATTTAAAGGGAACACCAAACTTAGGTTTGTGGTATCCCCGGGAATCATCATTCACATTAACTACATTTTCTGATGCTGATTATTCAGGAGATAAAATGGATAGAAAAAGCACATCAGGAGCAGTCCAATTCCTAGGTAGCAAACCCGTTAGCTGGTCATCCAAGAAACAACATTGTGTTTCACTGTCTACAGCCGAAGCTGAATACGTTGTTGTATCGTCATGTTGTTCTCAAGTGTTGTGGATGAAGAGCCAACTCAGAGACTACGGGTTTACACCGTAAAAGATTCCAATTTATTGTGATTCTCAAAGTGCAATAGCCATAGCTTCCAATCCGGTGCAACATTCTAAAACCAAACACATCGACATCTGGTATCATTTTATTAAAGATCATGTAGAAAATGGTATTATAGAATTATATTTTGTAGCTACTGAATATCAATTAGCTGACTTGTTTACCAAAGCCTTAGATGAAAAACGCTTTTACTTTTTGGTATACAAGTTGGGAATGTTGAATCGTTAGATTTAAAAATTCAGTAGTTACAAATTATAATTTTAAAGCTTACATTTTTTATTTGATGTTACTCTCATATATTTTTAAAGTTTAATTTTTTTGAGTTTAACAGATCTGGATTTGTCATGTGCCGGGGGAGCAGACAGATAATTTTATCTGTTTCATAAAAGTCTAATAAAATTTTATCTGATTTTTTTTTGTAGGGGGAGCTGTCATTTAAAAGTTATATACATTTGAGGGGGAGCTTAACTGCAAATATCAAGGGGGAGCAATTTCTTGTTTTAGTTTATAAAAAAATTTTAGTTAAATTTTTTTAGTTAAATTTTTTTTAGTTGTTGTTATTTTTTTTTATATTATTTTGTTTTGTACAAAATTTTGATTGATATTTTTTTTAGTTAGTTTTAGTTGTGTTCATTTTATTGTTGTAGTTAGTTAATTTTTTTAAGTGAAATGGCCTTAAAATAAAACCCATATTTTTTATGTGAGTGGGTCGGGTTTTTGATGTTTGAATTTGAAATTTCAACTATAAAGTTGAAATTCAAATTTCAAAATTACTTTTTCAAAATCTTGACTACTATTCATCTTCTTCACCGACTCTCTCATAAAGATTTCTTCATCACGAAGCAACTCAATCAACATAAGTTTTTCATCAGTTGTGATTAAATCTGTAAGTCCATTTCATTTTTTTCATTTTACTTGTTTTCATTTTCAGTATCAGTATGCGAGTTCTTGGTTATATGTGTGTGTTCGTATGTACTTAAGTGTGTGTAAATGGGTTTTGGTCATTTGTTGGATATCATATGAAATTGAGTGTGTGTTTGCCTGCGGGTTTCTTACATGAACTTGAATTTCAAATTTCAAGTCTCAGTTTCAAACACACAAACAATAATATGATTTTTTCAGTTTTAAAAATTTTGAAACTTTGGTTCAGAAAATTGAATTTTTGGTCTAAATAGATTGTTTCTGGACATTGTTCAGTAAACAAAAGTTGCTCAAAATCAATTTTCGAGTAGGGCTACACTTTTGGATAAGTAAAATAGTCCTTAAATTGAAAATTTCAAATTATGAGTGTTTCTGGCATTGGAAATATTTTTAAACATTTTTCTCGATTAACACTGTAATGGAGAATGTCTCAAATTTCAAACGAGTTGAGTGAAGGTCCAATCAAGAAATTTTTTGTTTAATTCAAGTTGGATGCTTCTTGGTTCGAGAGAGTCTTATGAGTTATTCGAGTTGGTTTATTTTACAGGACTTAGAAAAAATTTTCAAAAAACCCTCGATAACAAGTTCCATCCGAGTCTTAACATGTTTCATTTGAGTTGGCCTTATAGCTGATTCGAGTCCTTTCATGTGTCTTTCGAGTTGGACTCATAGATGATTCGAGTCATCTCAAGTTTCATTCGAGTTAGGCTAATTAAAGGACTTAGAAAATTTTTCTTACATTCTCGATACTTCATTTCATTCGAGGACACAACAAGGTCATTCAAGTTTGTCATAAGTGTCATTCGAGAAAATCTTAACTTCATTCGAGTTGGTCCCTTCATTCATTCGAGAAAGTCCTTTAATATTCAAGTTTCATACATGTTTCAATCGAGTTGGACCATGCATCATTCGAGAAACATTATGTTTCATTCGAGTTTCATACTCAATTTTTTTTCCAAAATTTTCTGAGTGTTGGGAATTTAATTTTTTTTAAGAAAAGTTTCACATTTTTCAAGAAATTTTTTAAATCTGTGTTTTTCCAACATTGGACTCTTAACGATTGACTTTGGAATCTTAACAATAATATTTTAATATTATTGTCTGGAATCCAATGCTATAAACAGAAAAACACATATTTTTCTAATTTATAGCAAAATGTTTTATTATTCTGTTTTCAGGATTTCATTTGATTATCTGTTGATTCTAACATGTTTATTACTTCTCACAAGTGTCAAATGGCATCCCCAGCTCAATCCCAACCTTCTCACTCATCTGATTCTCATTCATCGTCAAATCACACCTTAGTTTCCAAACCAGTCAAATCCGCCTCTGTCACTCGACCTTCTCCTTCCACCGTTATCCTAGACAATCAGCTAGTTAAAACTCGTTATTGCTTACCCTTTCTTAATAACAACCATCGCCTTGATCCTAAAGTCGTAAAAGTCAGCCACCCGATCATCGTAGACATTCTTAAAGGCCATCCTTTAGGATATCTACTTCAAACATACCTTCGATTCCCCAAGTATATCTACAGCAATTTTGGCACACCGTCAAGTTTGTCCCATGAAAGGACCGAATATTCTAAAACTAAATTTCCACCAATCACATGCAATATACCTAAAAAATACGGGATAATTTAAAAAAAAATTAAATTATACATCAATAAATAAACAACCACCCATCATAATAATTTTACATTAATCAGAGTACGCTAAATAAGTTTAAGTTTGCATATCAATACGTCTAGGGTTCTACCCGACCCTCAAAAGGCAATACGAGGAAATGCTAGCGTCTCGTCAACAAAGTCAACGGTCTCAAACTGGAGTCTTACCCTTATCCGCTCCACCTGAAATAATAAGTCCCCACAACCGGGGTAAGCCGTCGCCCAGAGAGTAACAAGATTTATAAGCACAAAGGTATATATGTAAATATGCATGAATGAAAAATGAAGCACGAATTCAATAATTTCCTACGCGCCCCTCATCCGAGCTGGCGCCGCACCCTTCATCCGAGCTAGTGCTAGTTAAACCGTACAACCCCTCATCCGAGCTGGCGCCGGTTTAACCAAAAACTTGGGGCTAACCGACCCGGCCTACACACAGTAGCGTCGGCGCGCAAATCCACATCATATGGTACAAGTATGCATACCGGGAATTCACGCTTACACATAGGCATAGATTTCTAACAGAAAGGTAGGATAAATATATCGTGTGATCGACATAATCATGAAAATGATGATTGCATGGTAGGGTGATACAAATGAAGCGAATATAACAAATATGCATAAACACATATAACTAATTATGCAGATAAATCTGTTACTCACAGTGATACCAATTGTCCTCGGAACTCGTTTAAAGATAATACGGCCAACCAGAATATCAGAATCTACCATGCTTGACTAACGACTTGATAATAAAAGTATATTGCTTAATCGCCACTATTTTTATTTATTTAAAACTATCATCCTCGATTGGCCTAAAATTCCAAAGTTCGGAGGCTAAAACGATAAATATTTATTTATGCATAAAATCTTTAAAATTAATTAAACATTAGATTTTAGGTTATTTAGCCTATATTTACAGGTCTCGAGCCTATTTCGACTAAAGTAATTTTATTAACTTGAATTTATACTTTAAATATTTAGTCCTTTAAATAAATAAATAAATTAAATATATTTATCTATATTTTGCCACAATCGTTCCCAGTCCAAAACAATTAAATAAAAAAAACTTAATTAACTTAAATATGTATATGTGTGTGTCTATATATATATATATATATATATATATATATATATATATATATATATATATATAAAATATCGGAAAACACATTAATTTATAGCCTAAATCGAATTAATACATGGATCCATTTTTTTTTTTGTTAATCCTTAAACCCAAAATATTAATTAAATCTAATTCACTTTCAGTTGGGCCAAAGTTCAAAACGTCTTAATCCTATAACCCAAATTCAACACCACCAACCCACACCATCTTTCATTTTGTTGTTTGATGGGCGACGCAAGAAGAAGGAAACAGAGGACATGCAGGTCGCTAGACAAACAGAGGAGGACGACGTAGGTAGTCGTCGTAGCTGTCGTCGCTGGCAAAGTCTACGGTGGCACCGCCACTTCTGGCCTACTCAACACACACACTAATAATTTATTTCTATCACTATTATTATTATTATTATTATTATTATTATTATTATTATTATTATTATTATTATTATTATTTTAAAAAACTCATTCTCAACTCCAAAAATATGGAAACTTGATAAATTATTCCAAGTGTAAGAAAAAGAGTTCAACCATGAGTTTCTCAAGACATGGAGAAAAATGGTGAAGGAGATGGGGGTACTATGATAGTTATAATCTAATTTGTAGTTATTTAAAACAACAGAGGGTTCATATCATCTCCTATATTAAATCACAATCAAGTGGCAGGAAAGTGAGTTTCGAAGTTATACCTCAAAATGGAGATTGTAATTTCTTGAAGATGAGAATGAAGGTTCTTGTTTGGTCCAAAAGTCAAAACTTCATATTCTTCTTACTGGCTTGTTGCATTGGCTTGTAATTTGATTGATAGAAATGTAATGGGGATGGTTGAATAAAAAGGGTGAAACATGGAATGGAGGCAAGGGGGAAGATAAAAGTTGCAGGAGTTGTTTATCCAAAAAGGTGAAAAGGATTTTATTTTTTATTTTTATTTTTATTTTTTTTCCTTCTAGGAAAGTCAACTCTTTAGTTAAAAAACACAAAATAACAATTCTAGTAACATACTTTAGTTATAAAACAAAAAAAAAAATTTACGTTTGGTTTCTCTTACTTTTAGAGTATCATTACATCATTATTTGATTATTTTAAGTCGTAGTTTCGTATTTTAAGAATTAAATTCGTATATAACAATTATTATTGAATAACTCGTAAATTTTCGTATTTGAAATATTTAAGAAAATATGGGTGTTACATCCCAACTGATGGTAACCATCACTTTAAGGTTACTATCGATCAATTCAAAACGAAGATAACATTAGCAAGACTGCCACACAATCTGTTTCTACCACGTCACATCGATACCGTGAATTTCCCAGAGCTAGCCGATTTTGAGGATTTTGTATCTGATGACGAACTAGTACATGAACTGATTTGCCTGGGTTACTCAAAACCACTACCAAAAAGCTCTAAGTTTTATAGGAATGGACTTAATGGAGAATGGTACACGCTTTTTGGCATTATAAACCGATGCATGACGTCAAAGCATACTGGGATTGACAGGTGTAGCATTCACTGTCTCAGAATTTTTCATGGGATCGCGTTCAACAAACATTATGATTATGCCCAATGTATCTGGGAGGATCTGAAGGAAGTCGTGTTAGCAAAGACGACAAATAGAGCACGAAAATTTGTCTCTCTTCAACGCTTTATCCAAATTCTGATCAGAGGAATATTAAGGGGAAATGAAAAGATTCCTAAACGCTCTAATGCTCAATGATGCCCAGATTATGTTATGATGAGCTTGCATGGAATACAAGATTCACCAACCGCAAACATAATGCCAATTCCTGAAGCTTTATTAAAGTATGCTAATCCGGAGAGCGAGCATGTGAGGTTGTATCGAATAGATCACGCTCCTGTAGAAACCCAAGAACCAGGTTTTCTTAACCAGGGAAAGCTGTAGGTGAGGAGGAACTTCGGCATGGGGCTGAAGTTTAGGGAAGCCAATATGTGAGTGAGGGAGTAGAGGTACAAGAGAGGGGTAGTGAGGGAGAAGCAAGCAGCTCAGATTCTGAACGCACACTATTCAATATTGCTGATGAAGCTGCAAAAGGAAATGATGATGATAACGATGATGATGATGATGAGGGAGGTAATGATCCTAATGAGGAAGGTGCAGGATTAATTGATATTGTTGAGATAGTAGACAGAGTGTGAGGGAAGTTCCTAGCCCAGACAGTCGGGATAAACCAAATCTGCTGTTATCTCCCAACATGGAGTTAGCATTGAATTAGTCAGCATCCCACTGACATCTGCACACCCCACTAGCCACTCAGTCTCCTCTCAATAGGAGACTGTTTCAATTTCTCACCAGGATGAAACACATATTCTATCCGAAAATCCTTTGGATTTTATGGATATTGAACCAAGTACACATCTGCCCGGGTGTACGACTTCGTTTGTTGCACAGAGTAGAGAACCCATACACGATTAAACACTCGAGTCTGCATCATGTGTTGAAGTTAGTGCAGCTGAACTTCGTGTCACTGCCAGAACACCCTTAGTCACGGAAGCATTTGTTGCTCCGTCACTTGAAGAGGTTGGAAGTCCAGTCGGAGCTACATCCTTTCCAACTCTAAGTACTGGCCACACAAACGTTCTTTCCACAAGTTCGACTGTCGTGACAACTGGAAGTCTACGTGACCCAGTGGTTAATCTTTCCCCGTTTGTTACAGAAACTACATTGAATCAAGCCTTAAATGCATCAGTTGCGAGAGTGAACAATCACTTGACAACTCAATTATCAGAAGTAATGTCTCAGATGACAAATATTCATAAATTTGTAAAGGGCAAGTCTGTGGCTGAAGAAGAAGTGAAGCAAAAAGATATTAATCAGGCTATTAAAGAGCTAAGAGAGTTCGTATATGACCAGTTTGATGAAATGCGAGAACGAATGATGGGTTTGGAGAGCACAGTCATCACAGCCTTAGGCAACTTATCTGAAAGAGTTCTGCCGTTGAACAAACTTGCAAGGCTTAAGATTCTGCTCCAAAGCATAAGCATGATGAGCATGACGAAGACTCCGATGATGCTCCTCGTGAGGGGGAGAAGATGAGGAAGCTTGATGAGCCAGACACTTGACTATTAATGATTACATATCCTGAGAAATAGTCGAAAACTCAAGAGAAAGGACAAGCTGAAAGCTCTATGGATAAACCTGTTGATACTCAAGGTGGGCATGAATTGAACCTTTATGAAGATGTTCTTGTTCCGTTGAGCATTCAATCAGAGTTCTATAATTTTGTTGAATATGATGACTCGGACAATGAAGTTCATGAACAGATCCCGATGATTGAGGATGTAGAGAAAGAGGTGAAGATTGAAGAGTCAGAAGATGATGTAATTGAATTGACTGATATTGCTGTGAGAGCAGAAAGGATAGAAGAAGAAGAGGTATGGTTCAAGAAATTTTAAAAGATGATATACCTATACCGACGGTTGAAAAGCATGAGGTTATGGTAACTGTTAAAGAAGAAGAGATTGAACCGTTTCATGTGGAAAGTGTTATTCCATCGGCAGTTACAGAGCTAAATGAACTGGAGATATGGATCTGTTTTTGAACGAATATGTCTTAGCGGATGAATCGCAAAGACAATATCAGTTGAGATTTGAAGCTCAAAAGATTGTTCAAAGAGAGATCAATGACATTTTGGTTATCCTTAATGAAGAAGAAATTAGCAAGAAACAGAAAAAGGGGTTAGAGCTTTCATCCAAGAAATATGCAGAATATACAAGAAATAGGAACAAGTTGCCATATCTTGAAGATTACTTAGAAATTTAAAATTTTCTGCAAAAGACAAGCCCCGTGTATATTCCTGAAGCTTCTCAGAGTTCTGGAACCTAACAGACCACATTTAGCTAACTATGCGAGTTTCCTACATAATAAAGCTCATCATGTTGATCAAGTCAGAAGTGAATATAGAATTGTTGATCTGGTCAAGATAGAAAAGGATCGTTTTGTGAAGATTTTTTATCCTACTTTCACTGTGACAAGATCAGATGGAAACACGTACAAGTTTACTGAAGCTAACATGTTCTGGATGCACCTAATTGATATTGAAGATTTGTTCGAAGAACTGTGTCGCAACAAAAGGAATGAACATTGTAGGTTGGCACTAAAGATACTCTGGTGCTTATGTCTGTGCAAGACCTACAGATCAGTGTTGAAAGAGGAATGCGAAAGATTAATGTTACTCCACCGAATAGAGTTATCAAGTTTGCTTGAGAGTTGAAAGAATATCACGTGATTATGGTGAAGCGTCCTGCTGTCATGTATAAAGATAAAGATCGAAAGATGAGGGCCATGAGAAGCATTGAGCGAAACAAGTTTTGTGATGGAACGCTTCAGAAAGTTCTGAGTGGTTAGAAAGGTAAGTTGGCTGCCGATAAGAAAATGAAGACGAAGAAAGGAGCTTTGAGTGCTTATGATAAAAAGCTCATGGTTGAGTTTATTTCAAAGATCGAATGGAGATTGTCAAACAGAAAGAGCGTCAGGAGGTTTGAAATGAAGTTGGGGCTTTGAAAGTGAAGACTGAGTTTATTTCATCCAAGGGGGAGAATGTTAGATCTTATTTGTAATTGATGAAATAAAATAAGTCTAGGGTGGAAATTGTAAATAGTGCTGTAACACCCCGATCCCGACTGGACCGGCGATGTTAATAAACTACCTCATCTAACTAAGGCAAACTAAACAATTCATTAAACTTCCAAAATTTAACATAAATTCCAACAGATCTCAAATAACAAAATAAAGCAAAACTAACTTAATTAACGTTCACGATCTTTATTTATTAAAGCAATATAAAATATCTATCATAAGTCTAATCCTCCAATAGTCAACTCTCTGCACACTGCCCATCATCACCCCTGAGTACCTGCCGGAAGAAAGAACACAGCATGAGCCAAACGCCCAGTACGGAGATCGAATACAAGTGCAACGAATACGAATTTAAAGACTTAGGAATGTTTTGAAAATAAGTTTCAAAAAAAGAAAGTTTTGAAAATGGTTTTCTTTAGAACAGATATCCACCTCCACACCAGATCAACAAAGAATATAATGGCTGAAGCAACAAAGGGTTGGGTTATATTTACCGAGCGGCCTAACATCATAAACAATAACCAATCTCATAATCACAACAAGACTACACTGAGCGCGCCACCTCAGTGCATCTGGCCGGAAGGGGTGTATGGCATTACACCTTACTTCCGCAAATCTCATAACATAGCCTAGGATGCATCCATACGCCTCCCTGAAATAATCAACAACTCATATCCCGAGCTAACATGATCTCCATCGATCATAAACATAATCTCAATCATTCATAATCATAATCACAACAAAAGGGAGACGCCGTAACCGATCACACTGTTACGGAAGTGTCATGCCATTGGTGCCGCAATGGCATGCCTGTGGTACCTCCACAGGTAGTTCACTCGGTAATCCTAGCTCCTGTCTAATTTCTAGGGTTCAAGCATAACAAAAGGCCCGCAATAACATCTCAACTTTAAATAATCATTTCAATACAAAAAGGGCCACATTTCACAAAACATTATCAACTTTCGTAACAAGCCATGAATTTAATCAGTTTAAAAAATGTTTTTCGCAAATGTTTTCGAGCGATAAAAATCGATATTTGCTTTCGATAATATAAATAAGGAAACTGACACGAGATATAAAAGTTCGACTGTCAAGTATTATCATGCAATTCACACAACGAAACAACTCAAGAATAACGCTGAAAGAAGTACGGGATCCGTACCTTAATAGCAGCTTAGCAAAAATTCACAACGACCACTGAACCACTACGAATCAACCCGATCTATAAGAACGAACTTAAATTAGGGAACCGATAGATATTAACTAGATTGGTCTCCTAGATACCCAATCCCACTATTTTATATATATACTTTTGTACTTAATAATTATTAAGTTCGGTTCGCCATTATTAATCGAATCGGTGTTTTAATAATTATTTATGAAATTTTCTGTCCACTTTAATTTTAATGTAATTTCAACCTCAGTTAACCTCACTAGCAATTGCATATTAATATTCAACAAGTTATTATTTATATAATTAACCAAATTTAGGTTACGTTTATCTTAAATTAAATTAACAATTTCAGCGACTAATAATAACATATAAATGTTATTAATTATAAATATACATAAGAATAATTAATTAATTCATTTAAAAAAGGTTAACCTAAAGTTTGGTCCTAATTATATATAATTATTATATTAAATGCCAATTAATTTATTTATATTTGTTCCAACTAAAATATTTAGGTTTATTAAATAAATTAAGACTAGTTGTGAGCTAATACTAGAAATAATGATTTTATAAAAAATAAATAAAAACAGAAAATCCATTCATTTAATATTATATTAATTCGTTTAATTCATTTAGGTTTCGGGTCGGGTCGGGTCAAGACCCGGATCCGCTTTCTTTTCTCCCTTTTTCTCGGTACCATCCACGAACACTCACACATTCACACATTCACTTCTCTCTCTTCTTTCTCTCTCTAGTCTATTCTCTCTCTCTCGGTCTCTGCTTTCTCCGGCGACCGCCGCCCTCATCACCGGCGACCACCACGACAACCACCACATACTCCTCTCGGCTCCCGTTTCCTCTCCCTCACTCACTCTCCCTCTCCGTCTCTCGCTCGCCCTCGCAACCAGCCCACAACGGCAGCGGCCTAAAACCTAGCGCCGCCGCCGCCATCACAGCACCACCATCTCCACCGCTCGACCCCACAACTCACGGATCTCACATCTCCAGCCCTCAACCCTCAACGGCCGCCGCTGACCAGGACCATTGCGGTCGTCCCTGGTGCGGCGCCGCCGGTCACGAAGCCACCATCATCACCGCCGCTAAAACTAACAACAGGTTCGATTTCTTATCTTTTGTAACATATAGATCTGGTTTACTTCATCTTTTTCAGATACAAACATCATTATGTTTACAAGTTTAGCAAGAACAAGATTGTTTAGTATGGATTGTTACCTCGGTTGAACAAGATTCGCGAACACTCGTCCGATTTGGTTCTTGATGAACTGCAGTGATGGTATTACCGCCGCTAGGGTTTCGTTGTTACTGATACGGCTAGGATTTATTAATCTATTTAATACTGGTTTAACCCTAATCTGTAAACCGGGCTTGGGCTCGTTTAGTTGTTTTATTATTAAGCCCAGTTTATTTATTTTACTGAAATAGTGTAATATTTAGTTAAGTTAAAATTATGTTGTTATTTATATTTATTATTATCATTATTTAAATTTTGTTGTTAAATTATCGGGGTATTATATCACCTACCACTTAAAATGATTTCGTCCTCGAAGTCGCCAATTATTAAATTCGGGTTATTATAACACCTACCACTTAAAATGATTTCGTCCCCGAAATCGTCAAAACAAAGTTCATACCGCTATGCTTATTGATACAATTATTAGGTTTGTTATTATGTTTTAGATTAGTTGTGTGTTTTTACATTTATATGTTTTAAAATTTTTACGGTTATTATAACTTACCCCACTTAAAAAGGATTCCGTCCCCGGAATCAAACTAAAGAAACTAAGAGATGATTAGATTACCGAAAAGATGGGGATAACGCTCTCTGATCGATTCCTCGAGCTCCCATGTCGCCTCATGCTCTGAATGATTTCTCCACAACACCTTAACGAACGGAATGGTCCTATTACGCATCACTCGTTTCTCACGAGCTAAGATCTGCACTGCTTCCTCTTCACAAGAAAGATCCTCTTTGATCTCACCAAACGGATATTGGACCACATGAAGCGGATGATAATTGTAGCCACGCAACACCGAAACGTGAAACACATTATGAACATGTGACAATGCAGGAGGCAATGCCACTCGGTACGCTACTTCGCCGACTCTCTCCAAAATCTCGAAAGGACCAATATATCTCGGGCTAAGCTTCCCTTTCAAACCAAAACGATGAACCCCTTTCCAAGGCGAAACCTTCAGAAACACGTGCTCCCCCGGTTCAAATTCCACATCTCTCCTATGCTTATCTGCATAGCTCTTCTGCCGTGAACGAGCCTCTTTCATTCTTCGCTTTGCCTCTTCGACTTTCTCATTTGTCACCCTAACAAGCTCAGGCCCCTCAATGGCCTTTTCACCAATCTCATTCCAACAAATCGTAGTCCTACACTTCCTCCCATATAGTGCTTCAAAAGGTGCCATGCCAATGCTTGCATGCCAACTATTATTGTAAGCAAACTCCACCAAGCACAAATACTCGTCCCAATTGCCACTCCAATCTAACGCACAAGACCTCAACATGTCTTCTAACGTTTGGATATTCCTTTCTGACTGTCCATCTGACTCAGGGTGATAAGCCGAAGTGAATTTAAGTCTCGTACCCCACGCTTGCTGTAATCCCCTCCACAACCGAGAATTAAAACGCGGATCTCTATCTGACACAATTGATTCTGGAACCCCATGAAGTCTGACAATCTCCCTTTGGAAAATCTCCGCCAACTTACTCGCCGAGATACTTTCACGAATAGGTAGAAAATGAGCTGTTTTCGACAGTCGATCCACCACTACCCATATGGCATCATTCTTCTTCAGCGTCCTAGGAAAACCGGTGACAAAATCCATTGTTATTTCGTCCCATTTCCAAATCGGTATTTCGAGTGGTTGAAGGAGGCCACTCGGTCGCTGATGATCAATTTTGACTTGCTGGCACGTGAGGCACCTCCCAACAAAATCTGCGATATCCTTCTTCATGCCATTCCACCAGAAATGCTTCTTTAGATCTCTATACATCTTCGTGGAACCAGGATGTATAGCGAAAGGCGAGCTATGAGCCTCTGTCAACAACGCCTCTCGAATATCTGCATCTTTGGGAACACACAGCCTGCTACCTGTCCACACCACACCGACGTCATCAACCCAGAAATCATGCAACTTCCCCTGCTCTACTTTTTCCTTGACACCCAACAACTCACCGTCCTCACTCTGCGCTTCCTTAATTCTTCCCACCAGGTTAGGCTCTATTTTGAGGTGAGCCGAACTTCCATCTGTTCTGCCTGCACGCAACTCTACCTCCATCCTCTCCAAGTCCTTGATAATGTGAGGCTGGGTAACGAAACACGCCACACTCCCTGAACTTTTCCTACTGAGGGCATTTGCCACCACGTTAGCTTTCCCCGGGTGGTATTGAATCTTGGCATCATAATCTTTCAACAACTCGAGCCATCTTCTCTGCCTCATATTAAGCTCCTTTTGCGTGAAAATATACTTCAAGCTCTTGTGATCAGTGAAAATATCACAAGTCTCTCCGTACAGGTAATGTCTCCAGATTTTCAACGCAAATACCACGGCAGCTAATTCTAAGTCGTGTGTTGGGTAATTAACCTCGTACGGCTTCAACTGCCTAGAGGCATATGCAATCACCTTCCCATTCTGCATAAGCACACAACCCAAACCTTTCTTCGAAGCATCGCTGTAAATCTGAAAACCTCCGGTCTCAGACGGTACCGCAAGAATTGGAGCTGACACCAACCTCTTCTTCAACTCCTCAAAACTCTTCTCTCGCTCTTCTGACCAAACGAACTTCACTCCCTTCCTGATAAGCTGAGTCAATGGCAACGCTATCGACGAGAACCCTTCCACAAACCGACGATAATACCCAGCTAGTCCGAGAAAACTTCTCACCTCGGTCACTGAAGTAGGTCTCGGCCAATTAGTGATAGCCTCTACCTTTGCTGGATCCACTTCAATCCCCTGACCTGATATCACATGCCCCAGAAAAGCCACACGCTCTAACCAGAACTCACACTTCGAGTATTTAGCGTACAACTTCTTCTCTCTGAGAGTCCCCAAGACCGTCCTCAAATGCTCCTCGTGCTCTTCCCTTGACTTAGAGTACACAAGGATATCGTCAATAAACACCACCACGAACTTATCCAAGTACTCATGGAAGACACGGTTCATCAGATCCATAAATACGGCTGGAGCATTGGTCAAACCAAAAGGCATCACCATAAACTCGAAATGACCGTATCTGGTGCGAAAAGCAGTCTTTGGAATGTCCTCTGACCGTACTCGCAACTGATGGTACCCCGACCTCAAATCAATCTTTGAAAAATGCTTTGCACCATGCAGTTGATCAAACAGATCCTCGATACGAGGAAGCGGGTATCTATTCCTGATCGTGACCCGATTCAACTCTCGGTAGTCTATGCATAGCCTCATTGACCCATCCTTCTTCTTTACAAAAAGAACCGGTGCACCCCAAGGTGATACACTCGGTCTAATAAAGCCGCGATCAAGAAGCTCTTGCAACTGCCCCTTCAACTCTTGAAGCTCAAGCGGCGCCATACGATACGGCGTTTTGGAAATAGGCTCAGCACCCGGAACCAACTCAACTGCAAACTCCACCTCTCTCTCCGGTGGCAAACCCGGCAATTCTTCTGGAAAGACATCGGCAAACTCGTCCACAACCGGCTGATCGTCAATAGGAACCCCTTTCTTCGCAGTGTCGACAACAGAAGCTAAATACCCCTCACAACCTTTCGATAACAATCTCCTCGCCTCCATAGCTGAGATAATCGGAATAACACCACTAGGTCGAAACCCCTGATAGACACACTTAGGATCCTCGAGATCCCCAAAGATAACGCGCATAGATTGACAGTCGATAGTGACCCGATGCTCGGTCAACCAATCCATCCCCAGAATAATATCAAAGTCACGCATGGACATAGGTAATAATTGAGCAGTAAAAACAAAATTCTCGACACACAACGGACAATCGAGGTACATACATTCAATAACCACATAACTCCCCATGGGAGTAGAGATAGAGATAGAAGACTCTAGACTCGTAGCAATCAAACCGACACGCTGAGCAAAAGATGATGAGATTATAGAGTGCGTAGAACCCGTATCGAATAAGACATGAGCCTCTCGGCCCGACAAAGAGAGTAAGCCCGATATCGTACCTGGAGCATTAGCAGCCTGCTACTCAGTGATGGCGAAGACTCTTCCAGCATTTTCCCTCTGATTACCAGCACCGGCCTGCTGATTATTACCCGCATTATTCGGCTGATTATTATTACGCTGATTACCCCTCGGATTTCCTTGCTGATTATTCCCTTGACGTGCTGTGCAATTTCTAGCCATGTGCCCCTGCTGGCCACAATTATAACAACCCCTGTTGTCTCGCACACACGGCCTCCCAGGGTGAAATGTTCCACATCTGTTACATGCCGCAATCATAGCCTGATTATTGTTCACTGGCTCCGCTCTAGTAAGCCTGAACATGTTAGGTGCCGGCAACTGATTATTAGCACCCTGCTGGAATCCGCTGTTCCTATTCTGGTTATTACCCCCATGCCAATTTGACCTCTGACCATGCCACTGACCATGCTGCCCAAAACGCTGCTGGTTCCCAGTATTCTGCCGCTGACCCTGATGAAACCTCCTATTCCCATCGAAATTTTGACCCGACTGAAACCTTACATTTCGGTCCGAACCCTGACCTCGAATTTCCTCTCGGCCCCTCTTTCGGTCACCTCCCTTACTGGCACGAAAGTCAACCCTCTCCATTTCCACTGTTTTTGCTGCGTTGGCCGCATCCGAAATCTTGTCATGCTTTCTGTCGACTACCTGTCGTCGAATCTCATACCGTAGCCCCCATACGAACTTATTAGCTTGCTGCTTCGCGGTTCCAGCCGTAGCGCCAACTATTCCCGCTATTCGCACAAATCTCTCCATATAGGCACTTACATCCTCATCGTTTCCCTGATGGATGCTCGCATATTCTCTCTCGCATGCTTGAATATCTGCCGCTGGGAAGTACTGCTGGTAAAACATCTCCAGAAAATCCCTCCAGGCTAAGGACTCCAGGAACCCGTCACCCTCTACATCTTTTAGGGTCTTCCACCAGGAGTGGGCATCTCCTTCCAATTTATAGGTAGCAAGACGTACCTTCTGATTGTCAGTGCATTCCAGGACTTCGAAAATCTTTTCCAAATGGGCTATCCAATTCCTTGCATCAATCGGTTTCTTCCCCCCACTGAAAGAATTAGGTTTCTGCTTCTGAAACTTTTCCAACAACTTATACATAGGTGGTCCCTGAGCATTCTCCGGTTGATCTGCCATCCCAGTATTAGTATTATTCCCCTGATTTTGTCCAGCTGCCAGAATTTGAGGCACGGCTTGGGCAATGGCTGCAGCAATGGTTTGATTCAGCGTAGTCATCTGAGCGGGAGTAAACGTCGCATTGGCTTCCTCATTGTTCCTATCGCTGCGGGTGTTTCTCCTTGGGCCGCGAGTCGATCTACGAGGAGGCATCTACATAGTTTCGAAAGAAATCGCAACGATCAACGCAAAGAACGAAAGAATACGGAACAATCAAAATCCTAACCCATGGTCTACCCAATCTCACAGGCCCAAGTCTATTGCTTACTAAGGAATCGAAACCTGTCTCTGATACCAACTGTAACACCCCGATCCCGACTGGACCGGCGATGTTAATAAACTACCTCATCTAACTAAAGCAAACAAAACAATTCATTAAACTTCCAAAACTTAACTTAAATTCCAACAGATCTCAAATAACAAAATAAAGCAAAACTAACTTAATTAACGTTCACGATCTTTATTTATTAAAGCAATATAAAATATCTATCATAAGTCTAATCCTCCAATAGTCAACTCTCTGCACACTGCCCATCATCACCCCTGAGTACCTGCCGGAAGAAAGAACACAGCATGAGCCAAACGCCCAGTACGGAGATCGAATACAAGTGCAACGAATACGAATTTAAAGACTTAGGAATGTTTTGAAAATAAGTTTCAAAAAAAGAAAGTTTTGAAAATGGTTTTCTTTAGAACAGATATCCACCTCCACACCAGATCAACAAAGAATATAATGGCTGAAGCAACAAAGGGTTGGGTTATATTTACCGAGCGGCCTAACATCATAAACAATAACCAATCTCATAATCACAACAAGACTACACTGAGTGCGCCACCTCAGTGCATCTGGCCGGAAGGGGTGTATGGCATTACACCTTACTTCCGCAAATCTCATAACATAGCCTAGGATGCATCCATACGCCTCCCTGAAATAATCAACAGCTCATATCCCGAGCTAACATGATCTCCATCGATCATAAACATAATCTCAGTCATTCATAATCATAATCACAACAAAAGGGAGACGCCGTAACCGATCACACTGTTACGGAAGTGTCATGCCATTGATGCCGCAATGGCATGCCTGTGGTACCTCCACAGGTAGTTCACTCGGTAATACTAGCTCCTGTCTAATTTCTAGGGTTCAAGCATAACAAAAGGCCCGCAATAACATCTCAACTTTAAATAATCATTTCAATACAAAAAGGGCCACATTTCACAAAACATTATCAACTTTCGTAACAAGCCATAAAAATTTAATCAGTTTAAAAAATGTTTTTCGCAAATGTTTTCGAGCGATAAAAATCGATATTTGCTTTCGATAATATAAATAAGGAAACTGACACGAGATATAAAAGTTCGACTGTCAAGTATTATCATGCAATTCACACAACGAAACAACTCAAGAATAACGCTGAAAGAAGTACGGGATCCGTACCTTAATAGCAGCTTAGCAAAAATTCACAACGACCACTGAACCGCTACGAATCAACCCGATCTATAAGAACGAACTTAAATTAGGGAACCGATAGATATTAACTAGATTGGTCTCCTAGATACTCAATCCCACTATTTTATATATATACTTTTGTTCTTAATAATTATTAAGTTCGGTTCGCCATTATTAATCGAATCGGTGTTTTAATAATTATTTATGAAATTTTCTGTCCACTTTAATTTTAATGTATATTTCAACCTCAGTTAACCTCACTAGCAATTGCATATTAATATTCAACAAGTTATTATTTATATAATTAACCAAATTTAGGTTACGTTTATCTTAAATTAAATTAACAATTTCAGCGACTAATAATAACGTATAAATGTTATTAATCATAAATATACATAAGAATAATTAATTAATTCATTTAAAAAAGGTTAACCTAAAGTTTGGTCCTAATTATATATAATTATTATATTAAATGCCAATTAATTTATTTATATTTGTTCCAACTAAAATATTTAGGTTTATTACATAAATTAAGACTAATTGTGAGCTAATACTAAAAATAATGATTTTATAAAAAATAAATAAAAACAGAAAATCCATTCATTTAATATTATATTAATTCATTTAATTCATTTAGGTTTCGGGTCGGGTCGGGTCAAGACCCGGATCCGCTTTCTTTTCTCCCTTTTTCTCGGTACCATCCACGAACACACACACATTCACACATTCACTTCTCTCTCTTCTTTCTCTCTCTAGTCTATTCTCTCTCTCTCGGTCTCTGCTTTCTCCGGCGACCACCACGACAACCACCACATACTCCTCTCGGCTCCCGTTTCCTCTCCCTCACTCACTCTCCCTCTCCCTCTCCGTCTCTCGCTCGCCCTCGCAACCAGCCCACAACGGCAGCGGCCTAAAACCTAGCGCCGCCGCTGCCATCACAGCAGCACCATCTCCACCGCTCGACCCCACAACTCACGGATCTCACATCTCCAGCCCTCAACCCTCAACGGCCGCCGCTGACCAGGACCATTGCGGTCGTCCCTGGTGCGGCGCCGCCGGTCACGAAGCCACCATCATCACCGCCGCTAAAACTAACAACAGGTTCGATTTCTTATCTTTTGTAACATATAGATCTGGTTTACTTCATCTTTTTCAGATACAAACATCATTATGTTTACAAGTTTAGCAAGAACAATATTGTTTAGTAAAGATTGTTACCTCGGTTGAACAAGATTCGCGAACACTCGTCCGATTTGGTTCTTGATGAACTGCAGTGATGGTATTACGGCCGCTAGGGTTTCGTTGTTACTGATACGGTTAGGATTTATTAATCTATTTAATACTGGTTTAACCCTAATCTGTAAACCGGGCTTGGGCTCGTTTAGTTGTTTTATTATTAAGCCCAGTTTATTTATTTTACTGAAATAGTGTAATATTTAGTTAAGTTAAAATTATGTTATTATTTATATTTATTATTATCATTATTTAAATTTTGTTGTTAAATTCTCGGGGTATTATAAGTGCATAGTTGTTTTTAATATAAATAGAATGTTAGACTTTGTAATGTCAACACTGACATAATTATTTTTGTAATTGCACGGAAACCAGAGAACATTCCTAGGGCTACATTGTGCAGTTATCGTATTCTCTCATCTGTAACTCAATTGAATCAATTCAATCATTCGGTTAGTGGTTTAATCTTGTTATTAATTGTGTTCTTTATAATTGTTGATTGAAATATACTAGAATTACACGTTGTATGGTCGAAAGTGTTGAACTCCAACATGTTGGCGTGAAGCAGGTGAAAAACCGTTAGCAGGACCCGAATTGCTCCAAGAGACGCATGATAAAATTCAAATTTTTCATGAACGAATCAAAGCTGCTCAAGATCGACAGAAAGCATACTCAGATAAACGTCATAAAGATATAGAGTTTGCAGTGGGAGATTCGGTGATGTTGAAGGTACCTCCGTGGAAACGGATTATGAGATTTGGGAAGCGAGGCAAGTTAAGTCCTCGATACGTTGGACCGTTTCCTATTACCGAACGTGTCGGAGCTCAAGCCTATAAGTTAGAGCTGTCTGCTGAGTTGGCAGGGATTCATGACACCTTTCACGTTAGCTATCTGAAGAGAATTCCGATCATTCCTAAAGTGACCGTCTCTTTGGATGACGTGCAAATCGATGAAAAGTTGTGATATGTCGAAAAACCAGAAAGGATTATCGGTGATAAGGTAATTAATCTAATGAATAAAGAGATCGAGATGGTGCTAGTTTGTTGGAAGCACTACCGCGGGACTCTAATGACTTGGGAGACGAAAGATGTAATGATGGCCAAATACCCCACTCTGTTTGAGAGAACATGATTCCGTGGGCGGAATCCTTTTAAGGGGGGAGGAATTGTAACGACCCTAATATTAAATATTTATGTTGAGTAAATACAATTCGGAATATTAATAAAATTGTAACATATAAATGGGTACCTTGTGTAGAAATTATAATTCATATGTCTTGATTTTGAAGTATGGATTTTAAATCAAATGGAAATAATTATAGTGACTTGATAATAAATAATAGGAATTTTAGGATTTAAAAGGAAACAAAAAAAAAAAAAAAAAGAAATCATGTTGCTTTGCTTTTAAGATATGCAGACAACACATTTGTGTGTTGTCTTCTTCCTTTTCAAACCTTCATTCGAAAGAGAGATAAAGCAAGAGAGCTTTTGGGTGAAAAAGATAACAAAAATCAGATTTTTTGGAAAGCTTCTCACGATTTTGAAGATCCAAGAGTAACCAACTCTTATTTTGTAAAACTTTTACTATCTTTCTTCTCCTCACCATCTTCATTTTTAAAGAAGATGATAATCCTAAATGGGTTTTATGGAAAATGTTTAGCAAACATTAGATCTTAAAGGAAAATGATGAAATATGTTAGATTCACCATTTAAAAACATAGTATGCAAGTTTTAATATATTGTGGTGGGATTAACTCAAAAACCCAAGTAAGAGTTCTTATGAACTCTTGAGGATTCAAAAGGGTAAAATAGTATTTTGATGGTTGAAATGAGTCTATATATATATATATATATATATATATATATATATATATATATATATATATATATATATATATATATATATATATATATATATATATATGTATACATTATCTGTATATACATATATACATTATCTGTATATACATATATACATTATATATATCTACATATATATATATATATATATATATATATATATATATATATATATATATATATATATATATATATATATATATATATATATATATATATATATATATATATATATATATATATATAAAGATATAGATATATATATATGTATATGTGTGTATATATATATATATATATATATATATATATATATATATATATATATATATATATATATATATATATATATATATATATATATATATATGTGTGTGTATATATATATATATATATATATATATATATATATATATATATATATATATGTATATATGTGTAATAAACGTGGATAAGTCGCCTGGTTGACTCGGCGAGTCCGCCTTGAATATTGAAAGAAAATTTTCGAAGTATAATTTCGGATGGCTTAAAGATCCGAGTTTCGAATGGAAGGATCTGAAATTCGGATGAGAAGATCCGAAATCCGGTTAGAACTTGACCCGAGTTTCGTACCACTTCGGTTCTGTGGAGACTTGAATTTTGGGTGGGCCTGACTCGGCGAGTCGGACCCAGTTTTGGCCAGAAATATGTAATTTATTCTATCTTTGGGATTTTACTCCTAAAACTTTATGACATCAATTAAAAAGAAAATTTAGACCAAAATAATAATTGGAATCTGAGACCGGAATTAATTAAGTCTTACGACTTTTGTGACCCGGTCAAACTAAGAAAATATAAGCTGTGAGACATAGGAATATTATATTATGAACCTATCTATAGGGGTTTGTCGAGTAAAGTTCCTTGGAGACCATTACTCCTATTTTGACGACTGTAACTCGGTATTAAGGTCGAGAGCTTGTTCTTCACCACTGTGAGTTCTAGTATTAATGTATTTGTATGCACATTATGAATTGTATGTTATTGCTTTCATATCGTTCTTATTATTTATATGCTTTGCCAACATACATACATATTCCTTGTTATTGTAATATCACTCGGTTGATAAGTTGTCAATCCCTCATTTGACCTCTCCGCTTAGACGGTAAGCCTGTGTGTGTGGTAACCTAGCGGAATCATAATGGTAAGCCTGTGAGTGTGGTAACCATTATTGTTCTTGCCTGTAAAACGATAAGCCTGTGGTCTGTGGTAATCGTATGGCATCATTGTAAACTGCGTATTGATAAACCTGTAGCCTGTGGTAATCAAGTAGTAAATTGTAAACCCATTGTACGGTGAGCCTGAGCGTGTGGTAACGGCTACGTGGTATATTATAAGCCATTAATTGGCCTCCTGAGATTATTAGCTCATTTCATGGCATTGCATGGCATCATTCATACACTGCATGGTACTTTAATCTAGAATCTCACTAAACAACTTTGTTGTTTACCCATTACTTAATTATTCTTTTCAGGAAATGACAAGGGCAAAGGCCCGGCTGGCACAAACTGTTAGACACCGATTGGAGCATGGATAGGAACTTCATATTTTGTTGATTCTTGGGGTGGGAATAGAATACTTCCATTTTGGACTCGGTTTAATTGTTAATTATTAATTCGTGTGTGTTTTAACGTTGTAACCTCAAATACTTTATTATGTGATTCCCGACACTTTGTTGTGTAGTATGCGAAGTGTTTGGAATTATGTTGATGGTAATTTAAATATTATAAAAGTTTTAATTCACCCGTATTTCTGCAAGTACTCTGTATGAATTATTGTATTATTGTATCGAAATACGCGTATTAGTTGTATGGGTGTTTCATGTAATGATTCCATATGCTAATGAAATAAGTTTTTCTGTTTACTTTGTTTGTTCAACAAGAATATGCGAGTGCAATAGGAAGCATGATGTATATTATGCATTGTACTCGTCCTGATATTCTGTTTGCTGTGAGTAAACTGAGTCAGTTAACGATCAATCCAGGTGGAGAACACTGGAAAGCAGTAAGCAGAGTGTGTTAGGTTATGTTTTAGTTGATGAAAACAAAGTCTAGGGACTATTGTGTATTTCCTTGATAGTTATTAGAATTGTATATATAGTATCTTTGACTTTCTATTTGTAATAGATCTGACAGTTACACTTTCTACGAATTCATTTTTGGAGAAAAGGGCTACAGTACGTGAATATTCTCTGTCATCATTTTGTAATCATCTGTTCATCAATAGAATCATTAGGTCAGTATTAATTCCTTTTATTGTTCTTGATAATTTCATATTGTTGATTGATTGATAAGAAACTTGATTTCACAATTGGTATCAGAGCTTTAGGGGTGAATTTTTCTGATCTGAGATTGGATTTTTCGAAAATACTTACTGTTCTTGAGTATTTTTTTCGAAAAAAAACCCTAAAATCACTAAGGGTTTTTAATCTGTTGATCTTTGTCAGTGAGAATTGGATCGAAGGTAAAGGTTTCATAGACGAATCAATTGAATATAAATTTGAATTGATTCACAAAACACAGAAAAAGATCTAGGCAATTTTGTTAAATTTTGAAAAGTGTAAGAACGAGTACTGTTTCATTGAAAAAGTCAAACCTAGATCTATTTTTGCACAAAGGTGTTTCACAAAAAGTGTTTGTATTCAAAAACCTCACCTTTGATTGCAATCTGAGTGAAAATGGGCAATTTTTTGGATTTAATCTGAATTTCAGACTTGAAAAAGCTGAAAATATTAAGAAACTCGAAATATACACATCCTGTGTGTTATTCGAGTTGAGTATTTTTGTTATTCGAGTTTAATATCAGTGAAATTCGAGTTGACAATCACTATCAGTCGAGTTGACAACCTGTTTAATTCGAGTTAAAAACTTGTATTAATCGAGTTGACAACCAGTTGATTCGAGTTTGGGTGAAAGACTATTCGAGTTTTTCAAAAGAGATTCAAGTTTCAAATACTACTATAAAACTTGTATCCAAACACACTTGAGTTTCTCATCAAACAATCAAGTTTAATTCATTCGAGTTCAAAAGTAAACTCATTCGAGTTTCTCAGAAAATACATTCGAGTTGTCTTTCAAACACACTCGAGTTTCAGATCAAACACAATCGAGTTTTACACAAGACTCAATCGAGTTTTACACAAGACTCAATCGAGTTTTACATAAAACTCAATCAAGTTTCACACAAGATTCAATCGAGTTTCACACAAGACTCAATCGAGTTTCACACAAGAATCAATCGAGTTTCACATTAAACTCATTCGAGTTTCACTCTAAACTCATTCGAGTTTCACAGTACACCCATTCGAGTTTCACTCAAAACTCATTCGAGTTTAATACTTAGATCATTTGAGTTTAACACACATATTAATCGAGATTGTTGCAATACATCAACATCAAGTCTATTCAGTGTCTGAGTCAAGTTGATTATTGCTACTAACAAGTTACTGTGTTGTAGATTTCAGTACTAATCTGTGTTTCAAAGTGTGATCAAAATTTTCAATCTCAATCGGAGTTCATCAGATCTTGGACAAGTTTCCCAAAGATCAATCAATATGTCTAAAGACGCTCTGGCAATGGGATCAGAAACCAAACCCCCAATTTTATACAGGGGTGAATATGTTTAATGGAGGGAGAGGTTTCTTGAATTTATTAGTTTTCATGATCTGTCCGAAGAGATGCTGAAATCCTTAACAGAAGGACCAGCCACTTTCATGGAAACAATCCCAGGAGTACCAACTGGTAATCCCCCAATTCCACCGAGGACTGTTGAGGTCAATAACCTGACAGAGGCCCAAAAGAAGAGAAAATTAGGGGACGAAACTTCCAGAAAGTTACTGTTGATATCAATCCCCAATGATATTTACACTTGCCTAACAAATACAAAAACTGCTAAGTCAATTTGGGATGAAGTATGTAAAATCATGAGGGGATCTGACAGAGCTGCCACAAACAGGGCTAGAAACAGCCTAATGACGTTTGAGAATTTCAGAGCTCGTGAGGGTGAACTTTTGGAAAACACTTACCTAAGGTTTGTGAATTTGGTAAGTGAGATGAAAAGAAACGGAGTGACAAAGTCCAACCTGGACATAAATGTCAAATTTCTAAATGTTCTGAATCCTGAATGGGAAAAATATGCTATGATTATCCAACAAACAAAGGATATTGAGGAAATGGATTTTCATATGATATTTGAAAACCTCAACAACTATCAAGAGGTTGTGTTGAGGAAAATATCAGGAAAGAAGAAAGCTGAGAAAGAAACTGCTGATCCACTGGCTCTACTGGCAGAGAACAAGTATAAATACAAGCTGAAAAAGGAGAAAAGAGCCGTAGTTAGCAGTACATCTTCCGAATCAGAATCCTCAGATTCATCTACTGATTCAGAAATAGAAGAGATGAAAAAGCAGATGGCACTGCTTACAAAAGCATTTCAAAAGAAATTTTACAGAAAGCCAACCAACAACAAGATGCGCTATAAAACAGGCTCAAGGAAAATTGAGAAGAAGGATAAATATGAGAAATCTGGAGAAAGTAGTGCACGAAAGACTGACAAATATGAAAAGTCAGACAAGTCAGCTAAGAAAGAGTCAGAACAGAAATGTTACAACTGTGGAAAACCAGGTCACTATGCCCGAGAATGCAGATCCCCAGTAGTCAAAAACTCAGACTATTATACAAGAAAGGCTCTCTTAGCCAAAGAAAAAGAGTCTGGCAAAGCTCTTATGGCGGAGGATGACCACTGGTTGCAGTTATCAGAAGATGATGACATTTTAGATGAAGTTGCTCATATTTGTCTCAAATCAGAAATTTTCAATGAGTCAGAATTAAGTGAATCAGCGATGATAGCTAAAGATGAGGTGTGGGTTGGATTAACTGATGAAGAGGATGCAGAAAGACAAGAATCTGAATCTGATGAAGAGGAAGAGACAGAAGAAGTTGCATTGATGGCAACTGGCAAAAATGAGGCTGAAAATGATGAAGATTCAGAGTCTAAAAACTCAGATGGTTCAGATAAACCGGAGGTACATTCTAATTCTGACTCTGATATTGATGAATCATGTATATTAGAAGAAAAACTAACTCATATGGCCTTTATGTTTAAAAAGTTTGAAAAATCTTTAAAGGCAGAAAAGAAAAATGTTCATTCTTTGGAAAACAAACTTCGAAATGAACACAACTTAGTTTTAGACTTTTCCAAAGATAAAGCATTAGCGTTACGAGCGGTCTCAGACTTACAAGATAAGGAAAGAGAACTTCAAAGCAATATACTCAATCTTAATCACAACATATCTGATTCACAAGAAAGACTGCGAATAGCAGAATTAGAAGCTTCAAACTTTTCTATAAAATATCATGCTATTTTTGAAGAAAGAACTAAACTTTATGAGAAAATAAAGAAGATGGAAGATGAATTTATCAAAAGAGGGCAAACAGATCAAACAATCTATTTAAATCAACCAAAAGACACAGAATTTTATAATTCTAAATCTGGAATTGGTTGGGAAAATCCTAAGTATCTGACAAAAGCAATATCTAGTTCACCAACACTATATGATGTCAGATACATGAACTTAGGATTAAAAATGACATTTATGAAAGCATCTGAAGAAGTAGAATCTAGTGAAGAAATAAAAAGATTACGATCAGACAAAATGCAAAATTCTGGTGATTATACCAGAATAAATGAAACAAGTAATATTCTTGATACTAAAGAAGAGTACATTCAAACTTATTTTGAAAAGGATTTGTCTGAATTACCTACTCAATCTCAAAAATTATATGTGCCAAATTCAATTTTAGAACAGATAAATTCTGATCTAGAATTGAAAATTAAAAATTTTGAGACAGAGAATGGAACTCTCAAGGCTGAACTAAGAAAAATGGAACAAATGTTGCAAGATCAGCCTAAAAACATAAAGTTGTCTGATCCACAATCATCTACTTCTCTAGATTCTATAAATTCAGAAAAAGAATTTGATCTGTACATGCACTCTGACGTTAATTCATTAGATCAAATGTTTGGTAAAATTGGTGAATTTATCAAACCTTTGCCTAACAAACAATCAAATGATAATAAAGAACCTGTTAAAATTCTGCAAAGAATGTCTACAGATTCTTTAAAATCATCTGAAAATTCACCATAATTACAACAAAAGAAGGAGAAAACAAAAATTATTGTTCAGTCTCCTAACTTTGAAAAGGGTGAATCATCTTCATCAGCGGACTCAATTGCACGTAAAGTCCAATCTTCAAAAGGTATGAAAAATTTACAGAAGAAACGGGTATCTAAATCTACTAATTCTCATAATTCTTTTATGTCAGATATCATTGTGAACGGTTCGAGAAAACAAGTTTGGCGAAAGAAGAAAAGAGAACAGAAAAACAAGAGTATAAAACAAGAGTGGCGCGTGAAGGACACAATTGTTACAGATAGAAATAGCAAAATTGAAAATTCTGTCTGTAATAATAAACTTGTTAATAACTCTTGTATAAAGTTTTCAAGAACGGACTTAATTGCTTTGAATTCTTGTGCTTGTAAGCCTTCAATTGTTAAATCTAATAAGCTCGTCTGGCAACCAAAGAAAAATATTTCAAAAACAATTCCACCGCGAATTGTACAAAAGTGGATACCTAAAAGAACAGTTCAAAAGTGGGTACCTAAAACAAATTCAAATGATAAGCTAAAAGCCATATCTGTTAGAAAAACAAATAATACTGTGCATGATTTACCTAAAACAAAAGTACCCAACTACAAGTGGGTACCTCATGTGCTACTTCGTCTTATAGGTAAACCATGTCTGGTATCTTGACTCCGGATGTTCCAAGCATATGACCGGACAACGAGACACACTCACGGACTTTGTAGAAAAGTTCTGTGGGACGGTCTGATTTGGAAATGATTAGTTTTGTCCGATCAAAGGATACGGAAGTCTCAAATATGACAAAATTACCATCCAAAAGGTCTTCTATGTTGATGGTCTTGGACACAATCTATTTAGTATTGGACAGTTGTGTGATAAAGGGTTAGAAGTCAATTTCAAAGCCAATCGGTGCAGCATCAGATCCGGAGAAGGAAAAGAAATTTTGGCAGGGAACAGGAAAACAAATTTGTACTCCATTGATTTAGCCTCGATTAATCTGAAGAAAGATGTCTGCTTATTGTCAAAAGCTACATCTAAAACAGCATGGCTGTGGCATCGTCGCCTTTCACATCTGAACTTCAATGAGTTAACCAACCTAGCAAAAGGAGGGTTAGTTAAAGGGTTGCCGACGCTCAAATTCCAAAAAGAGCAGTTGTGTGCCGCATGTGAAAAAGGAAAGATGACAAGAGCCACACACAAATCCAAAACAGAACACTCATCCACGAGAGCACTGGAATTACTGCATATGGATTTGTGTGGACCAATGAGAGTACAAAGCATTAATAAGAAGCGATATGTATTGGTGATAGTTGATGACTATTCACGATACACATGGGTTTTCTTCCTGAGGTCCAAATCAGATGCAACCGAAACGATCATAGACTTCATCCGGAAAATACAAGTGAAGTTGCAACTCACAATTCAAACTATCCGCTCAGATAACGGAACAGAATTCAAGAACAAATCACTTGACTCATTCTTGAATTCAATAGGAATTACACATCAGTTTTCAGCTGCTCGAACTCCACAACAAAACGGTGTCGTTGAAAGAAGAAATCGGACACTAGTGGAATCAGCTAGGACGATGTTGGCATATTCCAATTTACCGTTATTCTTGTGGGCAGAAGCAGTTGCAACAGCTTGTTTCACACAAAATCGTTCAATAATAAATAAGAGATTCGGAAAGACTCCTTATGAACTGATTAATAAACGAATACCTAATATTAAATTTTTCCATGTCTTTGGTTGCAGATGCTTTATTCTAAACGATAAAGACAATCTTGGAAAGTTTAATCAAAAGGCAGATGAAGGAATATTCATCGGGTATTCAAAGGAGTCGGTTGCCTTCCGAGTGTACAACAAGAGAACCAAGATAGTCAACGAGAGCGTGAATGTTAAATTCGACGAAGGAGTGGTAATGGCTTCTGAACACACCAGTTCAGGACCCGAACCTAAGACGCAGACTTCATTGGAGTCAAATGAACAAAATGCTGAACACTCAGAATTACATAAGTTGTTTGAGAATTTTTATGAAGACTATTTTGAAAAGCCCAAAACTAATGTTCTAAATTTGGTGACTGATAGGATTACTGAAGATCCAGTCGTAGTCTCTGATCTTTCTCAACAACAAGGTTCAGAAGAAACTGGAGAAGCTTCAACAACAAATGTGCAGTCGACTACTGAGATTGTACAACCAATTGAACCTCCATATTCTTCTGAAACCCCCATTACTTCTGAACATTCAGAAGCTCCTACCTCAGATGTCCCACCTACAACATCTGAAGTAACTCCCGAACCATATCTAGATCTCAATCCCAACCAAGACCAAATAGAACCGTTTCCACATACTGTTAAGTGGACAAGAAATCACCCAATAGAAAACATAATTGGTGATCCATCCGCGTCAGTCCAAACCAGAAGGGCAACTATAAATGAATGCTTATTTTCAAATTTTTTAAGTAAAATAGAGCCCAAGAATGTAAAAGAAGCACTTCTGGACGCTGATTGGATTGTGGCGATGCAAGAAGAACTGAACCAGTTCGAACGGTTAAAGGTCTGGAGACTTGTTGAGCGCCCAAAAGACAGATCCATTATAGGCACGAAATGGATCTTTAAAAACAAGAAAGATGAACATGGCGTAATCATTCGGAATAAAGCTCGTCTCGTTGCCAAAGGATACAACCAACAAGAAGGGATTGATTATGATGAAACGTTTGCACCTGTTGCACGAATTGAAGCTATTAGAATGTTTTTAGCTTTTGCCGCTCATAAAAACTTTACAGTATATCAAATGGATGTTAAAACTGCGTTTTTAAACGGGGAACTAACGGATGAAGTATATACATATCAGCCCGAAGGCTTTACTGATCCTTCGAAACCTGGTCATGTATATATTTTAGACCAGTCACTGTATGGCCTTAAACAAGCACCTCGAGCTTGGTATGATGCACTTTCAACATACCTGTTGAGATGTGGATTTACAAAAGGTGCAGTTGACACAACCCTGTTTATAAAACGTCAGGGGTCGGATATCATAGTTATACAAATATATGTAGATGACATAATATTTAGGTCTACAAATCCAAAATTTTGTAAGAAATTCGCATTTTTAATGTCCCAAAAATTCGAAATGAGCATGATGGGGGAAATAAATTTTTTCTTAGGATTACAAGTAAAACAATTAACTGATGGTATTTTTATCAATCAGTCAAAATATATACAAGACATGTTAAAGAAATTTAACATGGTCAACAGTACTCCTATGAAAACTCCCATGGCTCCGGATTCAAAGTCAAAACTCGATGCGGACATCTCAGGGAAACCTGTAGATGTGACTCATTATCGAGGTATAATTGGGTTATTAATGTACTTAACAGCTAGTAGACCAGATATTATGTTTGCTACATGTGTCTGTGCTAGATATCAGGCAAATCCTAAAGAATCACACTTAACAGCTGCGAAACGAATTTTAAGATATCTCAAAGGAACTCCAAATCTTGGTTTGTGGTATCCTAGAGAATCTTCATTTAATCTGACTGCTTTTTCTGATGCTGATCACGCAGGTGATAAGATGGACAGAAAGAGTACGTCTGGAACAGTACAGTTCTTAGGTGACAAACCCGTATGTTGGTCATCCAAGAAACAACATTGCGTTTCATTGTCTACAGCTGAAGCAGAGTACGTTGCCGTATCTTCTTGTTGTTCTCAGGTGTTGTGGATGAAGAGCCAACTGCGCGATTATGGGTTTACACCAAAGAAAATACCAATATATTGTGATTCTCAGAGCGCAATAGCTATTGCATCAAATCCGGTGCAACATTCAAAAACAAAACACATTGACATTCGGTATCATTTTATAAAAGATCTTGTAGAAAATGGAAATATAGAATTATATTTTGTACCTACTGAATATCAACTAGCTGATTTGTTTACCAAAGCGTTAGATGAAAAGCGGTTTAATTTTTTGGTATACAAATTAGGTATGTTAAATCGTTGAGATTTAATAATTCAGTAGTTTCAAAATATAATTTTAAAAATTTCAATTTTTTAGTGATTTTTATCTGATGTTAAATTCATGAATCATAAAAAGTTTATATTCTTTGGAATTTAACAAGATCTGGATTGTCATGTGCAGGGGGAGCAGAAAAGAAATTTATCTGATTTTGAGTAAATCTAAAAAAAATTATCTGCTATTTTGTAGGGGGAGCAGAGCTGAGAAAATGAATATACGTTTGAGGGGGAGCAGCTTTCAGAAATTCAAGGGGGAGCAAATGAGCATTGTTAATATTTTTAATTTTTTTATGTGTTTTCAATTTTTTTTTGTTATTTTATGTGTGCAAATATTTTTTTTTAATTGTGTATATTTTTTTTAAGTCCATTTTAAATTTTTTTGAAAATCAGAAATTTTTTGTTTGTTTTTGTATGTTTTTTAAATTTTTTTTGAGAATCAAAACTTATCTTGTTTTTGTTTTTTATTTTTATTTTTTTAGTCACAATATTTGATTGAAAAGATAGTTAGTGGGTTAATTTGGTTTAGATGATGGGCCGGATTTCTTGCAAAATTAAAATGGGCCGGATTTTTTGCAAAATTAAAATGGGCCGGATATGTTGACTATAAATTTGAATTTTCAAAATTCAAATCACTTTTCGGATATTTTAAATCATCATCTTCTCCAAAAAGATTTCTTCACTCCTAAGAAACTGCAAACCCACAATCGACTTCTTTTCATCAAAATTGTAAGTAAATGTTGCTTATTTCAGTTTGTTTGTTTATACTTATAGTGTATATGTTGCTTATTTCAGTTTGAGTTGTTTGAAAATCTGTGTTCGTATTTTTTTTGTTTTTGTGTTCTTGAGCGTTCATGGAGAATCATACTATTTGTTCATGAAATTGAAATTAAATGTGTGATGAAGTTCGTATTGGTATCATGACCATGAATCTGAAATTTCATAAGTCATTCTTACATCACACAAACAGAATATTTGATTTTGATGATGAACATTTTCGTGTTCTTCAATAATCTGAAATTTGAATTTTTAACAACTTTAAAGTTGTTTTTGTTCAAAGTTCAGTAAAGCAAATGTGTTTAAAATACATTTTCGAAGGGGGTACAAGTTTTAAAACACTGAAAAAGATCCCTGAACTTAAATTCATAAAATCAGTGTGTATTGGACTTGTAATAAAACAAAAAGGCATTTCTCGATTAAAGAGTCATTCGAGTTGCATCAAGAGACATTCGAGTTGATTCAAATAAGACTCGAGAAAACTCAAGAGTTAATCGAGTTGAGTGCAATGATATTCGAGAAAGTGTCAGTATCACTCGAGTTGACTGAAAGGTTATTCGAGAAACATTTGTGTATCATGCGAGTTGACCAAGTGTGTAACACTTACAAAATTTTCAGAACATATGTCGATTGATACATTGTCCGAGATTGCTTAAAGCTTATTCGAGTTGGGACAATGTTCTTATCGAGAAAATGTCTTAGCATTCGAGTTAAGTGTTAGATTCTAATGTTTCATTCGAGTTTAGTACATGTTTCATTCGAGTTTAACATGTCTTCCATTCGAGAACTTTAAAGACTCATTCGAGTTGAATCAAGCACTATTCGAGTTGTGTCATGGTTTATTCGAGTTTCATGTCTATGTCATTCGAGTTGTATATAGGATCATTCGAGTTTATTCATAGACAGAAGTTGTTTCATGAGTCATTTGAGAAACTTGTGGTTTCATTCGAGTTTCAACAGAAAATTTTTTCTAAGTGTGGAATTTTTCATGTTTTAAGAAAAATGTCACATTTTTTAAGAAATTGTTATAAATTTGTGTTTTTCTAACATTGGTCTCTAAACGATTGACTCTGGAATCCTTTCAATAACAATCTATTATTGTCTGGAATCCCGATGCCTTAAACAGAAAATCACAATTTTTTACAATTTCTGATAAAATGTTACAATTTTTCTACATTTTGAAGGTTGTCATTTGTGTACATGATCTGAGTAACATGACTTTTTATTTTGGTTTACAGGTGTTCAAATGGAATCTCCAGTACAATCTCAGAACTCCAATTCATCTGACTCCCATTCATCATCCAATCATACCCTTGTTTCTACACATGTTCGGTCTACTTCAGTTGCACGTACCTCACAGTCAAACATTATCCCAGATAACCAGTTAGTTAAACCTAAACATTGCCTACCTTTCCGAGATAATAACCATCGCCTAGATACCAAGGTTATTAAAGTTAGTCATCCTATCATTGTTGACATTCTAAAAGGCCATCCGTTAGGTTATCTGCTTCAATACAAACCGTCTATACCACAAGTGTATCTACAACAATTTTCACACACCGTCAAATTTGTTCCTGCTGACGGCAATCATCACTTCAAAGTTACAATAGACCAGTTCAAAACAAAAACCACTCTCGCCAGACTTCGTCACAATCTATTTCTTCCTAGACGTATCGACACACTTAACTTCCCAGAGTTGGCTGATTTTGAAGACTTTGTGTTAGATGAGGAGCTGGTACATGATCATATCTGCTTGGGCTACTCAAAGCCACTACCAAAGAGCTCAAAATTCCATAGGAATGGTTTGAATGGAGAATGGTACACACTGTTTGGAATCATAAATAGGTGTATGACGTCAAAGCACACAGGCATCGACAAATGCAGCATTCATTGCTTAAGGATATTTCATGGAATAGCGTTCAACAAGCATTATGATTATGCTCAGTGTATATGGGAGGATTTAAAAGAGATTGCTCTTGCAAAAACTACAAATAGAGCAAGAAAATTTGTTCCGCTTCAGAGATTCATACAAATTCTTATCCGAGGGATTCTTCGTGATAATGAAAATATTCCGAAGCGAGCCAATTCACAACGATGTCCGGATTATGTGATGATGAGCTTACACGAAGTGCCGGACTCACCAAATGCAAATATTATGCCAATTCCAGAGTCATTGCTTAAATATGCGGATCAAGAGAGTGAGAATGTGAGATTGTATAGGATAGATCATGCTCCGATAGAGACCCAGGAACCGGGATCTCTTACCCTAGGAGCTTTAAGAATAGAGGAACCTCAGCAAGGGGCTGAAGTTCAGGTTGCCCAATCTGTGAGTGAGGGAGATGTTGGTGTAAGGGGAGGTGAGGAAGAAGCTGAAAAATCTGATTCCGAGAGAACGTTGTCGGATATCCAAGAAGAAGAAGGAGAAGGTGATGATGATGATGATGATGATGGTGATGATGGAGGTGATCATCATGAGGGAGGTGGTATGATGATAGATATTGTAGGAATTGCTGTAGAGAGTGTGCGGGATACCATTAACCTAGAAAGCCGGGACATAACCACATCTACTGTTAGCTCTCCTATGAGAGTTAGCATTGAACAAGTCAGTATCCCACTGACGATTGCACACCCAACCATCCACTCAGTCTCCTCTCAACAGGAGATTGTTTCAATTGAGCACAGGGATGAACCATATAATCTATCCGAAAGTCACTTGGACTTAATGGATATTGAAACAAGTGCACAGTTGCCTGTGTGTACGACTTGTCTTCAATCACTGAGTCTAGCTCCTATACAGCCTAGGACACTCGAGTCACCTTCATTTGTTGAAGTTAGTGTGGTTGAACTTCGTGTTCCCACTGGAACATCCTCAGTAACGGAAGCATTTGTTGCTCCGTCACTTGAAGAGGGTGGAAGTCCAGTCAGAGAAACAACTTTACCAACTCTGAGCACTGGCCACACAAGTACTTTTTACAAGTTCGACTGCTGTGACAACTGGAAGTCTACGTGACCCAGTGGTGACGTTATCCCCATTTGTTACTGAATCAACATTGACAAAAGCATTGAATGAAGCTGTGGCTGGAGTAAACACGCATGTATCTACTCAATTGGCTGAGGTAATGGCCCAAATGTCAAACATTCATAAGTTTTTAAAGGGGAAGGATGTTGCAGAGGAATCCGTAATGAAGTCTTAGCCAAATAAAGCAATTGAAGAATTGAAAGAAGAACTGAAAGATTTTGTGTTCGACCAGTTTGATGAAATGAGAGAACGCATTATAAGCCTGGAAAGTACTGTGATAACAGCGTTAGGAAATCTCTCAGAGAGGGTGGCTGCGGTAGAAGAGACGTGTAAGGCTCAAGCTTCCTCATCCAAGAGGAAACATGACGAGCATGATGAGGACTCCGATGATGCTCCTCATGAGGGGGAGAAGAGGAGAAAGCTTGATGAACCAACACCTGGGGTATTGATGATTACATACCCAGAAAAGGAGACGGAAGTTCAAGAGAAAGAGGCGGGAGGCTCAAAAGAGTCAGGTAGTGAACAAAGAGAGCTGGGATTGATTCTTCATGAAGATGTTCCAGTTCCTTTGAACATTCAGTCTGATATTTATCATTTTGTTGAATATATTGATTCGGATGAAGACGTTCAAGATAAAAGTCATGAGCTAAGTATTCAAGGATTAGGAGAAGAGAGGGAGGAGTACATTGAAGTGTCTGAAGATGATGATATAATTGCCTTGACTGATGTTGATTTCAGAGCTGAAAGGATTGAGGAGGAGGAAGGGTTAGTTGAGGAGATTTTGAAGGATACTGAATCGACACCAACGGTTGAAAAGCCTGAGGTGGTTATGCAAGTTAAGGAGGAATTTGAAGAGTTTCCAGTTGAAAGTAGTGTTGCACAAGAAAAGGTTGTACTGAATGAGGTTGAGGTTATGGACAGATTCTTCAACGAGTATGTGCTTGCTGATGAGTCTAAGAAACAACATAGACTCAGATTTGAAGCCCAACAAGTGGTTCAGAGGGAAATACAAGACATGCTGACATTGTTGAATAAGGATGAGATCAGCAAAAAGAAGGTGAAGAAACTTGAGCTTCCAGAGAATAGATCGACAGAATTTATTAGAAAAAGGAACAAGATGTCGTATATTGAAGATATTCTGGAAAAACGGATCTTTTGCAAGAAACAAGCTCCTTGTTCATTTCTCAAGTTATTTAGAGTGCTAGAGCCAAACATGCCGAATCTGGTCAACTATGCCAGTTTTCTGAGAAATAAAACACAGAAAGTGGAGAATGTCAAGAGTGAGTTCAGAATAGTCGACCTGGTGAAGATAGAAAAGGAAAGATTTGTCAAGATTTTCTACCCAAAGTTCACTGTCACTAGATCAGATGGAAATACCTATGTGTTCACAGAAGCTGATATGTTCAACATGCACTTGGTAGATATTGAAGATCTTTTTGATGAGTTGTGCAGAAACAAACGAAATGAACACTGCAGATTTGCACTTAAGACACTATTTCACTTCATGCATACCAAATTGGTATTAATGTCTGTGCAAGATCTACAGATAGGGGTTGAACGGGGTATGAGGAAAATCAACATGACAGCGCCTCACAGAGATATCAAATTTGCTGGTGAGCTGAAAGAATTTCAAGTGATCATGGTGAAGCACCCAACAGTCATGTACAAGGATAGAAATAAGAAGTTAGAGCAATGAGAAGTGTAGAGCTGAACAAGTTTTCAGATGGAACTCTGAATAAAGTGTTAAGTGGTTTGAAAGGAAAGCTTGCAGCAGATCAGAAAAGAAAGACGAAGAAAGGAGCTTTATCTGTAAACGACCGAAGACTCATGGTTGAGTTTATTTCAAAGATTGAATGGAGGATCTCGGATCGTAAAAGTGTGAGAAGGTTTGAACAAAAGCTGGGCTTGACAATTTAAAGACTTTGCTCTTTCCATTAAAGGGGGAGAATGTTAGGTTATGTTTTAGTTGATGGAAACAAAGTCTAGGGACTATTGTGTATTTCCTTGATAGTTATTAGAATTGTATATATAGTATCTTTGACTTTCTATTTGTAATAGATCTGACAGTTACACTTTGTACGAATTCATTTTTGGAGAAAAGGGCTACAGTACATGAATATTCTCTGTCATCATTTTGTAATCATCTGTTCATCAATAGAATCATTCGGTCAGTATTAATTCCTTTTATTGTTCTTGATAATTTCATATTGTTGATTGATTGATAAGAAACTTGATTTCACAGAGTGCTCGGATACTTGAAGCGAACAAGTGCCTTGGAACTATCGTACTCATCTTTTTCCCGAATACTCGAAGGATATTCGGATGCTAGTTGGATTGATCAAACTAATGACTCAAAGTCCAGGAGTGGATGGATTTATACTTTGGCTGGAGGAGCCATAACTTGGGCGAGCAAGAAACAAACGTGCATAGCTCACTCAACTATGGAAGTCAAGGTCATTGCCCGAGCAGCAGCACGAAAAGAGGCATAGTAGATTAGAGATTTACTCTTGGATATACGGTTGTGGGATGTTCCAATGCCTTGTATACCTATTTTTTGTGATAGTGAGGTCACACTATCCAAAATATATAATGTTGCCTATAATGGGAACTCTAGGCATGTTGATCTTAGACATAACTATGTGAGACAACTGCTTGAAAATGGTACCATCAAGGTTGTCTTTGTTAAGTCAAGTAATAATGTCACACCCTGCTACCCCGGTTGGCAGCGAGGCGTGACGAGTGCGGAAGCGTAACCATAATTATAACGAACGACCACTATATGGACGTTTTCGAAAATATTACATCGAATAAATTTAAACTGTAATAATGTTTTACAAAATGAAAGAAATGAAGTTCGCATAATACAGAGATTTTAATACATAATTAATGCGTCCAAAAATAATGCAATCAAATCTCCGTTAGTTTCGAAATATGCATGCGACTCCATGAAATGCGGAAGCTTGAAGTTGGTGTTTTCGAAGGCGCACTTGCCTTAATTACCTGAAAATACATGCTAAAATACGTCAACAAAAAATTGTTGGTGAGTTCATAGGTTTACACGAAAAGACCAGTTGTATGGACATTATCAAATACGTTGAATTTATAAAAAAATCATAAATTCCATGAGATGTATTACGTAAACCATCATGTTACCGAAGCTTAATTAGAATGAGTTTTGCCCCGAGCAGTATTCCCATACGTAATACCGTGAGTTGAATATATATGCACCCGCTGTTAGCTATACCACTAACCCGAGTGGGGGACATGACTCCCAATAGATCTATTCACAATATATTCGCGCTTGCAAACAAATGCAACTAACGATTTCATGATATAAGGGCGGAGATTCTCATACGTAATACATAATAGAATCGAGAAGTTTTCGTGTCCATATAAAAAAAGAAGCATGTATGTCATCCCAAAGCATAACAATGTGAAAAATGGGACTATGAAGACTCACCTTGTTGGGTTTTGATGATGTTTTCGGATCTGTATTAAGCACTTGATCGGATGGTCGAGACTCGTCCTAATATTTTTACGAGTTTGGGTCAATATTATTATAATGCGTGTTGGAGTACTTCGTAATCATTTTTATGTGATTATGATGTACGAATAATTTCTGTGGGATTTTATATGTGCATTTTCGATTTATGGATATTTATTTCCAAAATGGTTTGCATGCATGCATACTTACGTATATATATATATGAATATATATACGAGAGTGCATACAGGTGTATGTGAACATGTGCATCATTATAAAAAGATATTCATATATTTTGCATGGAATATTATCATGAGTATATATAAAAACCGAATTGTAAATGAAATATTGCATTTTGAGTAAATATCTTTGATTTTTCATGTTTTAGATGGGAATAAAATGAATGAGAAAAAGAACTTACAGAAGTTGAAGAAGGCTTGAAATCTTTAAAGTTGGCCGATTTGTTTTGAGAGAAAATGTATGTTGGTGTGATTTTTGAGAATGGGTTTTGTCTTCTATTTATAGAAGAAAAATCGGTTATTAAAATAATGATAAATTAATTAAATTTTCAATGAAATGATGAAAAGAAAAAGCAAATCGGTTGAGTGTTGGACAAAAAAAAGTGTGGCCGATTTTATCATTTCATGTTGCATGTTGTTTAATATTAAAATAATACAATAGTACAAGCTAGTTGTCCTTTAAAGGACAACTTACTTTTTAGAGTGATAAGTAGTATGGCTTTTCATGTATTTTATTAATAAAGTACAAAAAGTATGCAGAAAAGGTGAAAATGATAATTTCGGATATATATATATATATATATATATATATATATATATATATATATATATATATATATATATATATATATATATATATATATATATATATATATATATATATATATATATATACACTTAGAAAAATTTTCTGGAATGTTAAACTCGATTCAAGTGTGAATCGAGTTTGTTGCAATGTCAATCGAGATTTATATAATTATATTCGAGTTTCATGCCTTTGACATTCGAGTTTCAGGCCTTTGTTATCCGAGTTTCATGCCTTTGTCATCCGAGTTTTATGTCTTTGTTATCCGAGTTTCTTTGTTTAATTATTCGAGTTTAATCTTTTCTTTATTCGAGTTTTATGTAATATCATTCGAGATTAATCCTTTCTTTATTCGAGTTTTATCAAAGTACTATTCGAGTTTATGCCTTTACTAATCGAGTTTCATCACATCACTATTCGAGTTTATTGCTATATAATTCGAGATTCATAAAAACTTCATTCGAGTTTATTACTTCATTATTCGAGTTTCATATTAGTTTAATTTTCGAGTTTCATACCTTATATTTTTAGGCCAGGTGTTACAGTCTCCCCCCGTTGAAGGAATTTCGTCCCGAAATTAGCTCGTGTTCTCCTCTGCTTGGACTTTTGAGAACAGCTGGGGGTACTTCTCTCGGAATTGATCTTCGCGTTCCCAAGTAAACTCAGGACCTCGTTTAGAATTCCACCGGACCTTTATTATTGGAATTCGACTGTGCTTGAGCTTCTTGACTTCTCGGTCCATTATTTCCACCGGTTGCTCAGTGAAATTCAATCTATCGTCTATCTCCAGCTCGTCCATGGGTATCACGAGTGATTCATCAGTCAGACATTTCTTAAGGTTGGAGACGTGGAAGGTATTATGAACGTTACTAAGCTCTGGGGGTAGATCGAGTCGGTAAGCTACCGGGCCAATTCTTTTGGTGATTTTGAATGGTCCGATATAACGAGGATTGAGTTTCCCTCGTTTTCCAAAACGAATTACGCCTTTCCAAGGCGAGACTTTCAGCATTACTTGATCTCCCTCTTGGAATTCCAAATCCTTCCGTCGGACGTCTGCATAACTCTTTTGTCGATCCCGCGCAATCTTCAATCGGTTCCGAATCTGGGCTATTTTCTCTGTAGTTTCCTGGATGATCTCAGGTCCAGTAATCTGACTATCCCCTACTTCAGCCCAACAAAGAGGTGATCGACACTTTCGTCCATAGAGTGCTTCGAATGGGGCGGTCTTAATGCTCGAGTGATAACTGTTGTTATAAGAAAACTCAACTAATGGCAGGTGTCTGTCCCAACTTTTTCCGAAGTCGATGACACATGCCCTTAGCATATCTTCCAATGTCTGAATCGTTCTTTCACTCTGACCGTCCGTTTGCGGGTGATAGGCTGTACTCATATCCAGACGCGTTCCTAGAGCTTCTTGCAATGATTGCCAAAATCGTGACGTAAATCTGCTGTCTCTGTCTGATATAATGGATACTGGCACCCCATGCCTTGAGACGACCTCCTTAAGATAGATTAGTGTTAGCTTATCCATCTTGTCAGTCTCCTTGATTGGCAGGAAGTGCGCGGTCTTGGTCAGTCGATCCACGATCACCCAGATGGTGTCATAACCTCCAGAAGTCTTTGGCAACTTAGTGATAAAATCCATGGTGATATTTTCCCACTTCCATTGGGGTATCTCTGGCTGGACTAGCAATCCTGATGGCCTTTGATGCTCAGTCTTAACTTTTAAACATGTTAAGCACTTGCTGACGTAAGTAGCAATATCAGCCTTCATGTTTGGCCACCAGTATGAACCCTTCAAATCGTGATACATCTTGTCCGACCCTGGATGAACAGCATATCTTGTTTTGTGTCCTTCATCCATGACCAGTTTCCTTATGCCTCCAAACTTTGGTAACCAAATTCTGCCCATGAAGTATCGGCATCCGTCTGGCTTAATTTCAAACTGCTTATCCATGCCTCTCAATGCTTCATTCAGCAGATTATCCTCCTTGACTGCCTCTTCTTGTGCCTCTCGGACTTGAGAGTTTAGGTTTGACTGTATGGTCATTACCAATGCTCGGACTCTCAATGGCTTAACCCGTTCCTTTCGGCTTAGGGCGTCAGCTACGACATTTGCTTTTCCTGGATGGTAGCGAATCTCGCAGTCATAATCGCTAAGAAGTTCCACCCAACGTCGTTGCCTCATATTTAATTCTTTCTGATTCAGAATATGCTGGAGGCTTTTATGGTCCGTGAACACCGTGCACTTGGTTCCATACAAATAGTGCCTCCATATTTTGAGAGCAAACACCACTGCTCCCAGTTCTAAGTCATGAGTCGTATAGTTTACCTCGTGAATCTTGAGCTGTCGGGATGCATAAGCGATGACCTTGTCCCTTTGCATGAGCACACAACCTAATCCGTTGTGCGAGGCATCACAGTAGACTACAAAATTTTCAGTCCCTTCGGGTAGGGACAGAATTGGTGCACTACACAACCTCTGCTTAAGCAGCTGAAACGCCTTTTCCTGTTCTTCACCCCAGACGTATTTCACATCCTTACGGGTCAACTCCGTTAAGGAACCTGCTATCTTCGAAAAGTTCTCAATGAATCGCCTATAATAACCGGCAAGTCCTAGGAATTGGCGGACTTCTGTGGGGGTTCTAGGGATTGCCCAGTTCTTTATGGCTTCGATCTTTGATGGGTCGACCTGAATTCCCTGACTGTTGATCACATGCCCAAGGAATTTTACTTCTCGCAACCAAAATTCGCACTTTGAAAATTTGGCGTATAGCTGCTCTTTCTCTAACAACTCCAAGATCAACTTGAGGTGTTGCTCATGCTCTTCTTTACTTCGGGAATAGATGAGGATATCGTCTATGAACACTATTACAAATTTATCCAGATATGGTTTACACACCCGATTCATGAGGTCCATAAATACGGCTGGTGCGTTGGTTAAACCGAATGGCATCACCTGGAATTCGTAATGTCCATAACGAGTTCTAAATGCCGTCTTGGGGATATCTTCTTCCCGAACTTTTACTTGATGATAACCGGAGCGCAGATCAATCTTTGAGTAGAAGCTAGATCCCTGAAGTTGGTCGAACAGGTCATCAATCCTAGGGAGGGGGTAACGGTTCTTTACCGTTAACTTGTTTAGTTCTCGGTAGTCTATGCACATTCGGAAGGATCCGTCTTTCTTTTTAACGAACAAAACAGGAGCTCCCCAAGGTGAGGAACTTGGTCGAATGAATCCTTTATCCATCAATTCCTGTAATTGACTGGATAATTCTTGCATTTCAGAAGGTGCGAGTCTATATGGGGCTCTTGCGATCGGTGCAGCTCCTGGCATTAAGTCGATTTGAAATTCTACTTGCCTAGTCGGGGGAAGCCCAGGCAAGTCTTCCGGAAATACCTTCGGGTAGTCCCGTACTACTGGAATATCCTCAAGTCGTTTTTCCTTCGACTCTTTTTCTACGATCTGGACCAACACTGCATGGCAACCCTTCCTAAGACATTTTAATGTTCTTAGGCCGGATATGACATTCAATTGTCGGTTCTTCTTTTCCCCTTGGACCGTGAGGACTTTCTTCTTACTGAGTGGTATTCGCACCACTTTCTTTCCACACAAAATCTCAGCCTGGTTATGCGACAACCAGTCCATACCAATCACCACATCGAAACTTCCGAGTTCTATAGGCATTAAGTCTATCTTAAAGGAGTGATCTGCTAGCTTTAATGTGCATTCCTTAATGATACTACTTGCCTTTATTATTTTACCATCTGCAAGTTCTATTGTATAGGAGTTGTCTAAGGGAAACGTAGAAACATTCAACTGCTGGCTAAACTTATCAGATATAAAGCTCCTATCAGCCCCAGTATCAAAGAGTACGTAAGCGTAAATATCGTTTAGGAGATACGTACCAGATACCACGTGAGGGTCCTGACGAGCGTCTCCTGCTCCCAACACAAATGCTCTCCCCTGAGCTCTCCCTTCGTTCCTCAATCTTGGACACTCGTTCCTGAGGTGTCCCGTTGCACCACACTCGTAACAGCTTCTCGGGTTGCTACCACTGGCACCCGGGGCTCCGGATCTACAGTCTTTGGTCATATGGCCCAAACGTTTGCAGTTTCCGCATTGGGTTGGACAGGGGCCAGGGTTGTGGTGGAAGGTGCACTTGGTGCAAAAAGGCTTAGTACCGGTGTAGCTTCTCCTTGACTCAACTCCTGCTACATAGGCTTTAATGGTCTCGGGTTTCTTGAACTGTGAACCCGTGTTCTTCCCGGTCTTTTCTTCCCACTTTCTCTTGTGCTCCCCGGCTCTGGCTTCGTTCCTCCGGGATACTTGGTCCATAAGATTGTTGGCCATTCTGATGGCGTCCTGTATGGTGGATGGGTTGGAGGCGGTAACGTTCCCTTGTATTTGAGGAGCGAGTCCCCAAATATAGCGTTCAACCTTCTTGTATTCCGGAGTTACCATCTGCGGACATAGGATACTTAGTTCGTGGAATCGGTTGGTATATCCTGCAACGTCCGTCCCTTTCATTGCTAGATTCCAGAATTCTGATTCCATTTTCTGGAGTTCGTTTCTTGGACAGTATTCATCTGTCATCATCTGTTTCAGTGTGGACCACGTAAGCTGGTAGGCTTCGTCAATGCCTACAGACTGGACGTAGGAATTCCACCATGTGAGCGCGCTATCTTGCAAGGTGTGAGTAGCAAATTTCACCTTGTCTCCTTCCGCGCATCCGCTGACACGATATACGGATTCTAGCTTTTCAAACCAACGGATCAAACCGACTGCTCCTTCGGTTCCATTAAAATACCGGGGTTTGCAACTTAAAAACCCTTTGATCCCGCAACCTTTCGTGTGAGTTTCAGTTCCTCCTGTGGTGCGACTGGCACCACCATCCCCATTTGTTGTGCTATTTCGGTTTGCCTCGTAGGTAGCCATGGCGGCAGCCACCCTTTGGGCAACAAGCTCTTCAATGTCAGCTGTATTCATGGCTCGTTTTGGCGGCATTATCTTGAAGTTTAAAGAAAATCATAGTGTAAGAAGTTGAATCTTAAAGATGTGGCACAATACTATAATCATCAAGCATAATCACATAAATATCTGGGAATTTTTATTAATCATTTGAAATTTTTCTTACATGCGGGGCGGGTTATTACCCGAAAATTTTATCCTATGCTATTACATAATATTTTCCTACTAATACAAGGAAATGAAAAAGTACTAGGTGTGGGAGTGATCAGGGGTCTCTCCCTTTTCCATCGTACTGAGGCGCTGCGTCAACTCCTCAATCCGGGCTTGGCTCTCGGCTAGTTGCTGCCGGAGCTCATTCAAACCGTCCTGCTGTATAGCAAGGGCGTGCTGATTGGCCCAATATATGTTGGAGTTTTGCAACTCCTCCCGCTCTAAACGAGCGGTCATCTCCCCAATATCCAGGTTAAGTGACCGGATCTGGTGGTCATGCCTGGTAGATCTTGCGATCAAAAGTGGTATGGTCTGATCGGCAGGCTCTTGAGTGATCGATGGGACAGGTGCGGAAGATGGTCCTCCGATCTCGAAGTTTGGAGGAACTCCCTCCATTTGCCTCCATTCGCGGAGGGTCTCCGGTATCCAAGTCCATCTTCGGGCGTCTACCCGTCGGTGTGGTGTCGGGGGATTGGGCTGGGGAGTCGGAACAGGAATAGACTCCCTTCTCGGTATGATTACCCGCTTCCGGGGTGAGTACAACATCTTTGGGCCGTTAGGATAAGGTCTATACGGCTTATAGGATGGTTCGGCCGGGTGATACGGGACGCGAGCAGGGGCCGCCGGTGGTGAAGGATCCTCTTCCTCCATCGATTCTTCTTCGGACTCTTCCATCGGATCTTCCGACGGGTCCTCCTCCTCCGAGGTTTCTTCTTCTGGGAAGACTTCCGTGGCCGGGGGACTTGCGGGAGTGTATTCCTCCTCAGAGTCCGACAAGATGATAATTTCTGGATGGCTCATGGTTTCTGCTAATAAGGTTCATTTGTAATCTTTTAGTTAGTTACAAAAATATTCTTAAAATCAGAAATTTTTACGTGCAGTTATAGTCTAGGATACTAATGCAACCTAGTTCACTATAACTATGGCTCTGATACCAATCTGTCACACCCTGCTACCCCGGTTGGCAGCGAGGCGTGACGAGTGCGGAAGCGTAACCATAATTATAACGAACGACCACTATATGGACGTTTTCGAAAATATTACATCGAATAAATTTAAACTGTAATAATGTTTTACAAAATGAAAGAAATGAAGTTCGCATAATACAGAGATTTTAATACATAATTAATGCGTCCAAAAATAATGCAATCAAATCTCCGTTAGTTTCGAAATATGCATGCGACTCCATGAAATGCGGAAGCTTGAAGTTGGTGTTTTCGAAGGCGCACTTGCCTTAATTACCTGAAAATACATGCTAAAATACGTCAACAAAAAATTGTTGGTGAGTTCATAGGTTTACACGAAAAGACCAGTTGTATGGACATTATCAAATACGTTGAATTTATAAAAAAATCATAAATTCCATGAGATGTATTACGTAAACCATCATGTTACCGAAGCTTAATTAGAATGAGTTTTGCCCCGAGCAGTATTCCCATACGTAATACCGTGAGTTGAATATATATGCACCCGCTGTTAGCTATACCACTAACCCGAGTGGGGGACATGACTCCCAATAGATCTATTCACAATATATTCGCGCTTGCAAACAAATGCAACTAACGATTTCATGATATAAGGGCGGAGATTCTCATACGTAATACATAATAGAATCGAGAAGTTTTCGTGTCCATATAAAAAAAGAAGCATGTATGTCATCCCAAAGCATAACAATGTGAAAAATGGGACTATGAAGACTCACCTTGTTGGGTTTTGATGATGTTTTCGGATCTGTATTAAGCACTTGATCGGATGGTCGAGACTCGTCCTAATATTTTTACGAGTTTGGGTCAATATTATTATAATGCGTGTTGGAGTACTTCGTAATCATTTTTATGTGATTATGATGTACGAATAATTTCTGTGGGATTTTATATGTGCATTTTCGATTTATGGATATTTATTTCCAAAATGGTTTGCATGCATGCATACTTACGTATATATATATATGAATATATATACGAGAGTGCATACAGGTGTATGTGAACATGTGCATCATTATAAAAAGATATTCATATATTTTGCATGGAATATTATCATGAGTATATATAAAAACCGAATTGTAAATGAAATATTGCATTTTTAGTAAATATCTTTGATTTTTCATGTTTTAGATGGGAATAAAATGAATGAGAAAAAGAACTTACAGAAGTTGAAGAAGGCTTGAAATCTTTAAAGTTGGCCGATTTGTTTTGAGAGAAAATGTATGTTGGTGTGATTTTTGAGAATGGGTTTTGTCTTCTATTTATAGAAGAAAAATCGGTTATTAAAATAATGATAAATTAATTAAATTTTCAATGAAATGATGAAAAGAAAAAGCAAATCGGTTGAGTGTTGGACAAAAAAAAGTGTGGCCGATTTTATCATTTCATGTTGCATGTTGTTTAATATTAAAATAATACAATAGTACAAGCTAGTTGTCCTTTAAAGGACAACTTACTTTTTAGAGTGATAAGTAGTATGGCTTTTCATGTATTTTATTAATAAAGTACAAAAAGTATGCAGAAAAGGTGAAAATGATAATTTCGGATATATATATATATATATATATATATATACACTTAGAAAAATTTTCTGGAATGTTAAACTCGATTCAAGTGTGAATCGAGTTTGTTGCAATGTCAATCGAGATTTATATAATTATATTCGAGTTTCATGCCTTTGACATTCGAGTTTCAGGCCTTTGTTATCCGAGTTTCATGCCTTTGTCATCCGAGTTTTATGTCTTTGTTATCCGATTTTCTTTGTTTAATTATTCGAGTTTAATCTTTTCTTTATTCGAGTTTTATGTAATATCATTCGAGATTAATCCTTTCTTTATTCGAGTTTTATCAAAGTACTATTCGAGTTTATGCCTTTACTAATCGAGTTTCATCACATCACTATTCGAGTTTATTGCTATATAATTCGAGATTCATAAAAACTTCATTCGAGTTTATTACTTCATTATTCGAGTTTCATATTAGTTTAATTTTCGAGTTTCATACCTTATATTTTTAGGCCAGGTGTTACAAATAACTTGGCAGATCCTTTAACCAAGCATCTGGTGAGGGACTTGGTTATAAGAACCACAGGAGACATGGGTCTAAAACCACGAGAGAATTAGTTAGTGATGGAAACCCAACTTGAATATAATGCTCCTATATTTGAAGTTTAATGGGTAATAACGAGTCATTTAACTAATAGAAGGTACTATCAAATTGATAAGACTCATGTGTAGAAGAGATAGTACATCGCGGGAGAAATGTTTAGTTAAAACTCTTAATAAAGGTTTGGTTTACCTTTGCCTATATGATCTAAAGGTGGTGCCTCCTTAAATGAAGAATAGTGGTTGTCTTCTAGATGGTCATGAAAAGGATTGGTAGCGCATGGCCATATTAGCGCTCAGTGAAAAAAGCAAAATATTGTGTAACATGTGTAAGTGAACCGGAGGGGTCACTAGGTTCTTGGTTTAAATCCAAAGGATACCATTAAATCGATTTCTCTTTATACACTTGCATTAAACTAGGTTTAATCTACGTGACACCTATGTAATGTTACATAACCGAATGACAGAAAACTTTCTAACATGGTGGGGGATTGTTGGAAAATTTGATGGAAGGGAAGTTTTGTTGTTATCCCACATGGGAAAAGGAAAACAACTTGGTGGGGGTTTATAAGGGATTTCTTTCTCTTATCATTCAAACTAAATGGTGGGCATCAAGTAGGTTCTCCCCATGCGCGCCTAGCTGAACGCATAGTCGCTAGGAGCTAAGGAGCTTTTAACTTTGCTAGTTTGAATTTCGAATTTCGTAACTCCTGTAATGATGATCATTGATGCGATGTCGGTTACAAAATATTTTAGCGACTGTGTTAATGGTTTTTTTAACTACGGTCAGTTACGAAATTGTCTATAAAAAGGCGAACTCCTCCACACATTGGACACTCACGAAAATTGCTATATCTCTCTCGAATTTCTATCCAATTTGCTATCTCGAAGAACATTGTTGCTGCTATGATATCCTTCTATAAAAACTGTATAATCATGGGTTTTATTACGATTGATGTCCGAAGCAGTAAAGAGTCGTAATCACCTTTAAGGACATGAAGATTATCTCTTTCGTGTAGTTTTTCTGACTTCTTTCGAGGGATCTTGCGCATTCAGTTTGGTTATTTTATCTACCTAATCATGATTAAATAAGTCCGTCGTCGGGACGATCTCACTTCTACCTTTCTTTTGCTATTTGATCGAGTAGGATCAATTAGTTTGTCAAACATAAAAAGTTTTATAAATAGGAAAAATTTCGCAAAAAACCATCAAACTACAAGTTTTTTTTTTTATTAAGCCCTTCAAACAATATTTTGTCTGATAAGTCCTTTAACCAAATAAAAATCACGAATTTTATGTTATTTCAAAAAACGTTATCGGTAACCTGATGAGTGGGTGGCAGATTGCTAACATGTATTTTATAAATCTATGTTTTTTTTATTAAGTCCCTCAACTAAATTGTTTTGTCTTGTAAATCTCTCAACTAAAATATTTTGTCTTAGAAATCCCTCAACTTAAAAAATTTCAATTTACTCTTAAAATGACTAAGGTTGCGTTTGTTTTCAAGGATTTCAATGAAATCCAATGGATTTTCATTTTAAAATGCATTCCAGTTGTGTTTGTTACAAAAAAAAAAAGGAATGGATTTGAAAATTATATAATTTTCTAAAATCCTGTTTCATAAGAGATCTCAAATCCACCTCCCACCCCTACTATTTATGTTTCCGCATCCATAATGAATTCAAAATCACACGCAAACGTATGCTGCTATTTCCGCATCCATAAGGGATTCAAAACCCCATAGACGTATGCTGCTATTTCCCTGTCATGTCATCTAAGGTTTTTCTCCTGTTCAATCGTTGCACTCGTCTTCCTCAACAGAGACTCTCCCATAATCTGTTATTTCTCATCCAGGTAAATTATTTGCTTTCTCCTTTGATTTTCCTTCTGGATTGGACTTGTATTTCTCTGCCCCTTCTGTAGCCTGCTACTGTTCGAACTTGCTTCTTGATTGAACTTGCTTCTGTGTTTGACTTGCTCTATTCGAACTTGCTTCCGAGACTTGATACTGTTCGAATATGCTTCTGTATTGAGTCGCCATGGATTAAGTAGAATGATTAATTAACAAAGGTTTTCATGATTCTATGTCATTTATTGAATTGTCATTGATATAGAATCGATTTTGACCTAGTTTTTTTTCATGATTCTTTGTTATTTGGATTGTTTAAATTGATTTATGTTTGTGATTAATGATAATGGTTAAATTGTCTTTGACTGCAATATTCTTGTTAATACTTTTTTTTTTGTATTGTATTATAAAATATTTTTTAGAAAGTATTCTTAATAAAACATCATTTTAAAATATAATATAAAAACAAAAAAAAAACTTGTAAAGGGTAGTTTGGTAATTTGTGAAAATATATTTTTGAAATCTTTTGACAGATTTACAAACCAAACAGGATTCTGTAAATGCCAGGATATAAATCCTGCAAATCAAACACGTGACGTCATTCAAATTCTGTCACTTTCAAATCCTGTCATATTAAAATCCTGTCATATCAAATTCCCGCAACACCTAAAAGTATGATCCATTCCAATGTTTAAACTTTTGATTGTATAAAACTACAAATCATGTCATTTTTCCAGACGAAAATTGCTACAACTATTTATTGACGATCCAAAAAAATGATAAACCCTTAACTAACATAGCTATAGCTATTTTGATTTTTTCTGATTGGAAAAAACAACGAGCTCATCCACTTTTAAAATGTTTACACAGTTTGGGGACTTATCAGAAAAAGAAAATGAAACGAAGACTTAATCGAAAAAATTTGTACTTTTATGGTTTTTTTGCATAATTATTCCTTATAAATATTGAAACTATTCTTTGATATATTTTTGAACATAGCAAGGTACTTTGTGGATTTATTCTTATGCAACTTCGTAAATTCAATTCAAAACATAAATTGTCCTATGAGGAATGATATACCTATTGTGTAACCTTTATTAATTCATTTACAACATATGTCTTAATTACTAACATTTGATTCAACATTATAAATTAAAATCAAAGTCAACCAACTATAATTCACAAACCATCATAATACCTTACAAAATGCTATCAAAATTTGACCGAATCATAATCCTTAAGAATATGATATCTCTTTTCGCACAACCCTCAACTCGTCTCTCAGTACCTGCCATGGTAAAAGAAACGTGAGTGGGTTAGATGCGGTGGTGGTGCTGGTGCTGCTGAAACGCTTGACCACCGCTTCTGGAATTGCGTTAGATTGCAACTAATTTAGAATGCATAATTTGATTGGTGTGGGTTGCGTTTTTTCTAATTGGTTCGGTCTTGGAGCTATCTTCATCTAAAAGATGCGCTTCCTAGCACCCAAAATGCAAAAGTTGGTAGCTATAGGTTGTCAGCATTTCCTTAAATCTGATTTGGGTGTTGCGATATAGCTTGGATTTTTCTTCTAGCTCTTCATCCTTTTCTTTGGATGATTCAACTAACCTCGTTTTATTGGATCTCTTCTAGATGCAAGGATTCCAGTCTCTCTTATAGTTGGTGGTGTTCTAGTCCTACCGGCAGTTTTTAGTTCCCTCATTTATTGGCTGATGTAAAGTTTCATTGGTTAGTTTTTGGTAGGCTAGTTCGGTTGGACTCTTTGGTTTTTGCCATTTCAATCCATATCCCCTAGGTTCTTTGGCTCACGGCTCATCGTGTATTTGGTTCTCATTGCTTTTTTACTTTATATTCCCTTTCAAAAAAAATTAATAAATAAGCAGTAGTGCAACAATTACTGACAAGCTGATTGAAGTACGAAAATTTGAACCAACCAATACGAATATACATTAAAGAAATGAAGGTGCATATGCAACCTAATAATCTGCTAAAAATCTTATAATAGACAAAAGAGTCTCTGAACAATATCTGGTAAATAAAGTTTCACAAGATTTATGATGTTGCTCATTTAAAAGTCTTATAATATTGTCTTATACATGTTTATTCAAAAAAATACATGTGAATAATCATTCACATTAGGGTACGCTCGGTACGCTGGAATATAATAGGTTCGTTGATGAACCTGATTCTATATATATATATATATATATATATATATATATATATATATATATATATTGAGATTCTATGGGGCACCATATGCATCGGGAACCAAATGGGAACCAAAAATGCATTGCTTGTTTACAAAGGGTGCATTAAATGCATTTTGGGAATGCTTAATAATATATTGTTAAATTATAAGATTTAATTTAATATTTATCATTTATTTAGGAAATTAAGAGTAAATTACATAAATGGTCCCTGTGGTTTATAGCAAATTACAGGTTTCGTCCCTAACTTTTAAAAATTACACTGGTAGTCCATATTTTGAAACCTTGTTACGTTATCAGTACCTAAGCAACTCAATTTTTAAAAAATACCCATTTTGCCCTTAGAAACTAATTTCACTTATGGTCCTTAATGAATTAATTAAGTTTTTACTTTATATTTAATTATTTAGATATTCATAATTGTTTAATTAATAAGTACTTTACCTATATATTAATAAGTTTGACAACTACTAATTTTAAATATATATTTATTTATTTCTACATTTATTCGTTTTGAAGAAAAATATTTATTTTTTTATTAATTTTTTTTTATAAAATATTTTCCAATCTATTTATATATTTAATTAATTTATCATTCTTATCTTCATATATTAATTTTTAAATGTTATTAAAGGTGTTTTTGAAATTCTAAACATGTGTGTGTGTGTGTGTACATATATATATATATATATATATATATATATATATATATATATATATATATATATATATATATATATATATATTCATTTATAAATTATAAAAATCATTTATTCTTAATTTATATATTTTTATTGGTAGAATATTGTATATTTCACATATGAAAAAGTTTTTGTAAAGTTGTATTATTTCTAATAAACTTAACAAGATTGTAATTCTTGTAGCATTTTTAAAATTTTTATGGGTATAACATGTCATTTTTTTCTAATGTTTGAAGAGTATAAAATACTAGTTCAATTGGAGTATTAAATATGGATCATTATTTTAGTTTTTTCTATTTTTTATTTTTATTTTTATGAGCATATCATATCATTTTTTTCTAATGTTTGAAGAGTATAAAAAGTAAAGTAGAATTTATATTTATTAATGATCATATATTTTATTCTGTTGAAACATTAGAAAAAAATGATATGATATGCTCATAAAAATTTAGAATGCTAACAAATTACAAGCTTTTAAAGATTATTGCAAATAATATATTTATACTCCCATCATTTCATATGTAGAAATTATAATGTTTACTAATAAATTTTTATGAAATAAGAAGGGAACATTTTTAAAAATTTTAAATATAAACGTACATATTTTACATGTATAAAATTTTAAAAACAATATGAATAACATTTAAAATTTAGTATGTGAAAATAAGAAGGATAAATTAATTAAATATATAGATAGATAAAAAAATTATGAAACAAAAATTAATAAACGAAAAAAATATTTCCATAAAAAATAATGAAATTATAAAAATACAAATAATAATTTATAAATCAAAAACTAATTTAATTAATTAGGGACCATATGTGAGATTTATTGTAAGGGCAAAATTGGTATTTTTAAAAATTGTATTGTTTAGGGACTGAAAGCGTGACAAAGTTTTAAAATATGGACTATCAGTGTAATTTTTAGAAGTTAGGGACGAAACCTGTAATTTGCTATAAACCACAGGGACCATTTATGTAATTTACTCGGAAATTAAATAAAATGATCAACCACATTTCCATAAATCCATCCCCTTTTCTCTCTCGTTCCCTTTCTCTTTCATGGCTAGCCTCTCTCCATCTCTCTTTCTCTCAACCAGTTTTCACAAGACAACCACTACTACTACCGCCAGACCCAGCACCACCATCGCTGTCCACCGTCGCTATGCAACTCTGCACCATACCTGTGCATCGATGTTGACGAGAATTTGCTTGCGTCTGTTGATCATGGTTTTTGAGTATTAGTTTTTTCACAAACAGTTCATTCTACGATTCTGTATCATGCTTATGGCTAGTCAAAGAATTCTAAGATTCTTTATTAATGTTGGTGGTTATTGCTTCCATGAAATAGTTGGAGCATATGGTATTGGTTGTTTCAAACATGATGCACAACAGCAATGCATCACAACAATGATGAACACATTGAAGACGTTGATGAACACGTTTAAATTTCAGAGATGCATCACGAAATTACCACGTTTAAATGTCGAAATGCATCACGATTTTGGTGATGCATAATGATGAAACAAAGAGGATGATGAATATGGCCGAAATGCATCACGATTTTGGTGATGCATAATGATGGAACAAAGACGAGGATGAATATGGTCGAAATGCATCATGTTTGAAATTGAATTGGATGAAGATGCATCGTGTTTGAAGACGAATCCAATAAATTGGATGAAGATGCATCATGTTTGTTTAGATTCGGATAGAATATTTTCTGAATATCAAGCATCTTCCGATTTTGCCTTTCCGCGCGCGAGAAGTTATGCTCCCGTGCACCCATTTTGAAGTTAATTACCATTTTGCCACTACAATCTGAACCATTAAAATTCAAGATCTAACGGTGCATACATGTTCCCAAAGTACACAATGCATACAGGTGCCCCATAGGACCCTATATATATATATATATATATATATATAGAATTTGGTTCCACAGCGTACCATTGAAGTCATGCGTATCCAGCGTACCCCACATAGGCAATGGTATTTTCGTAATTATAGTGACCATTCACATTCCTTAATTGACCATTCACATTAGTTGATCATTCACATTACTTAATTGATCATTCACAACACTTATTTAACTATTTATATTTCTTGAACACAACTATATGGACGTTTTCAAGAATACATCGATTTATCTTCAAATATAAATATTGTTTTACGTGACCAAGATAAGCATAATTAGTTCGCAAATTACAGAGATTCAAATACATAATCATAATGACATTAATAATGCAATTAAATCTCCGAAGGTTTGAAGATTTATGCGACTCCAAAAATACGGAAGCCTTGAAATACTTCCGATGTAGTGCACGTGCCTTAATTTCTGGAAAATACACGCTAAAATACGTCAACAAAATTTTTGGTGAGTTCATAGGTTTACACGTAAATATGACTTGTATGGACAGCAATAGTTGAGTTTGAATTTATAAAATCATAAATTTCATGTTATGTATTACATATAAACCATCATGCAACCGAAACTTAATTATGAATTTGCCCTGTGCAGTATTCCCCAATGTAATACCGTAATGTTAAATATATATGCACCACTTAGCAGTTGGAGCGACAACCTAGGTGGGGGACATTAATCCCGATAAATCTATCCATAATATATTCACGCTTACATAAAAAATGTAACTAACGGTTCATGATCTGAGGGCTGATGGAACCACATGTGTAATACATAATAGAAATGAAGTAGTTTATGTGTCCATATAAAAATGTAGCATGTATTTCATTCCAAAACATAACAGTGTGAAAACAGGGGCTATGAAGACTCACCGTGAGTGCGATGGCAAAAACGAGCGTAAAATGCAAATTTACGTTGTAGATGGGGGATGACACCAGATGTGTTTAACCGAGTCCTAAATGATACAGGGGACTTAATAACTCCCATATATGATAATATGTATGTATAATGGTTTTCATGTTTTAAATCACCCAACAATCCAACATTACAAGTTTGTAAATAAAACCATTTAAAACGTCAAGTTTATATATATATATAATTTTTCCAGCTTTTTAAAGGTTTTTCGATCTATTTTGAGGTTGTTTTTGACCATGCTCCAAAACGATTTAGGATTTGGTTTTCTTAGACATAAAACTACTATATACAAAGAATTTTTAAAGTCAAGAACGGGCATTTTTCAAGGTGTTTGGGTTGGGGAAAAAGTTCGTTAAAAACCCTATGTTGGCCATTTTTGAGCTGTCAAACTTTCGGGTTCCCAAATAATATCTAGGGGTTCTAAACTCCATATTAAATTATGAAAACCTCCAGATTTTTATTAAGACATAGATCTAACTTTTGAGAAAAGAATAAACTCATTTCGTTAAATCATTAATTAGTTATGATTTTTCAAAGTCGACATAATATTTCTGCCGAAAATCCGGATTTCATAAACTTGAAACAGCTTGTGATTCTTGTTGTTTATTCAAAAACTACTTGTATAAAAGGTTATAAAACACATTAATATAACTTGTTTTTATAATATTTATACTTACATAATGTGTTTATATATTTATAAACACATTTGAAGAAAACAAACTTAAAAACAAAACTAGAGATTTATAAACTTGAGTTTTTATGAAACTTGTTCTAGTTGGTGATTATATATATTATGCAAGACTTATATAAACATAAATACAAGATGTAATAAGTTAGTATTTACTTACTTTGAGATATTAGAAGTATGCAAATGAGAAGAAGGTTGGATCTTGAAAGATTTCACCAAGAACACTTTGCAAATATGAAGAACACTTGAAAGAAAATTGTGTGCACTATGTGTGTGTGTGTGGCCAACTTCAATAGGAGAGAGAGAGAGTTTTTGTGTTTGTGAAGGTGTGGAAATGAAGTGGGAATTGCTCTCTATTTATAGAGGAAATTGGTCATCAAATGGAGGTGGAGTGTGATCTTGGTTGAAATGAAAGAGGATGGTGAATGAGGATTTGATTTTGATGTGTTATGGAGGTATGTAATAAAAAAATTGAAGTTAAAAGCTACACATGTACTAGCCAATGGCCGGCCATGTGATGATATTTCCATGTATTTTCAATTTTTTTTGTATAAATGTATTTGGAATTTATTCTTGTATTTCCCTTTTTTATAAATTTATAAATACTTTTGAATGCATTAATTTAATAAAATTGTTTTAGTCTTGCATAATTAATGTTAAGTAAATGTATTAGTGTATGATTAGTAATCATAATTTTATTTTGTACTCAATTAAATTAATCCATCATATCGCAAATCGATAGATTAATTAATTTGCCAATTCATCGCACCGATGAAATTGTTTCTAATTGAATTGAATTTCCTTATGAACTTTGTTAATCACTTTGATTAATTTCTAATGACCACTGATTAGGTTATAATTGGCTAGTAAATACTGATTAGGTCATAGTTGCTAACCTGGTTTAGTGCCGGATGTTACAGTCTCCCACTGTTAAGGAAATTTCGTCCCGAAATTAGCTCGTTTTCTCCACTACTTGAGTATTCGAGAACAGATGATGGTATTTTTCCCGGAACTGATCTTCGTGTTCCCATGTAAACTCAGGACCTCGCTTGGATTTCCATCTGACTTTTATTATCGAAATTCGGCTGTACTTTAGTTTATTGACTTCTCGGTCCATTATTTTTATGGGTTGTTTAATGAAGTTCAACTTATCATCTAGTTCCAGTTCGTCCATGTGTATGACGAGTGTTTCATTAGCCAGACACTTCTTAAGGTTGGACACGTGGAAGGTATTATGAACATTACTTAGCTCTAAGGGCAGATCGAGTCGGTAGGCTACCGGGCCAATTCTTTTGGAGATCTTGAATGGTCCGATATAACAAGGATTGAGTTTTCCTCGTTTTCCAAAACGGATTACACCTTTCCAAGGCGAGACTTTCAGCACTACTTGATCTCCCTCCTGGAATTCCAAATCCTTCCGTCTAACATCTGCATAGCTTCTCTGTCGATCCCGTGCGATCTTTAATCGGTTCCGAATCTGGACTATCTTTTATGTAGTCTCCTGGATGATCTCGGGTTCAGTGATCTGGCTATCTCCTACCTCAGCCCAACAAAGCGGTGACTGACACTTTCGCCCATAAAGTGCCTCGAATGGAGCAGTCTTAATACTAGAATGATAGCTATTGTTATAGGAAAACTCAACTAATGGCAGATGCATATCCCAACTTTTGCCAAAGTCAATAACACATGCCCTTAGCATGTCCTCCAATGTCTGAATCGTTCTTTCACTCTGACCATTCGTCTGTGGGTGATATGTCGTGCTCATGTCCAGGTATGTACCCAACGCCTCTTGTAACGATTGCCAAAATCTTGATTTGAACCGACTGTCTCTATCTGATATAATCGATACGGGGACTCCATGCCTCGAGACAACTTCTTTAAGATAGATTCGGGTTAACTTATACATCTTATCAGTCTCCTTGATTGGCAAGAAGTGTGCAGTTTTTGTGAGTCGGTCCACAATCACCCAAATGGTGTCATAACCTCCAGAAGTCTTTGGCAACTCCATGGTTATTTTCTCCCACTTCCACTGGGGTATTTCCGGTTGAACCAACAATCCTGATGATTTCTAGTGCTCAGCCTTAACTTTCAAACATGTTAAACACTTGCTGACATACGTAGCAATGTCAGCCTTCATGTTTGGCCACCAGTACATTTTCTTCAGGTCGTGATACATCTTATCTGACCCTGAGTGAATAGCATATCTTGTTTTATGCCCTTCATCCATGACCAGCTTCCTCAACCCTCTGAATTTTGGTAGCCAAATTCTGTTCATGAAGTACCGACATCCATCGGTCTTGATTTCAAACTGTTTATCCATTCCTCTCAAGGCTTCATCTAGCAGATTTCCATCCTTGACTGCTTCCTCTTGTGCCTCGCGGATTTGAGAGTTTAGGTTTGACTGTATAGTCATGACCAAAGCTCAGACCCTTAGGGGTTTCACTCGTTCCTTCCGGCTCAAGGCATCAGCTACAACATTTGCCTTACCCGGATGATAACGGATCTCGCAGTCGTAATCGCTAAGCAGCTCAACCCAGCGTCGTTGCCTCATGTTTAACTCTTTCTGGTTCAGAATATGCTGAAGGCTCTTATGATCTGTAAACACCATGCACTTAGTACCGTAAATGTTGTGCCTCCATATCTTGAGAGCAAATATCATATCTCCAAGCTCTAGGTCGTGAGTCGTGTAGTTCACCTCATGAACTTTAAGTTGTCGTGATGCATAAGCGATAACCTTGTCTCTTTGCATTAAGACACAACTCAATCCATTGTGTGAGGCATCGCAGTAAACAACAAAGTCTTCTGTTCCTTCTGGTAAGGACAAAATAGGTGCACTACACAATCTTTGCTTTAACAGTCGGAATGTCGTTTCCTGATCTTCACCCGAGTTGTACTTCATGTCCTTTCAAGTCAATTCCGTTAAGGAACCAGCTATCTTCGAGAACTTTTCAATGAATCGCCTATAATAACCAGCAAGACCTAAGAACTGACAGATTTCGGTGGGAGTCCTAGGAGTTGCCCAGTTCTTAATGGCCTCGATTTTTGATGGGTCTACTTGAATTTCTTGGCTATTGATCACATGCCCTAGGAATTTGACTTCTCGTAGCCAAAATTCACACTTAGAGAATTTGGCGTACAACTGTTCTTTCTCTAGAAGCTCCAAAATCAACTTCAGATGCTGCTCATGCTCCTCCTTACTTCTAGAATAGATAAGGATATCGTGTATGAACACTATTACAAATTTGTCCAAATACGGTTTACACAATCGAAACATAAGGTCCATGAATACGACTGGTGCGTTGCTCAAACCGAATGGCATCACCTGAAATTCGTAATGTCCATAACGAGTTCTGAATGCTGTCTTGGGTATATCTTCTTCCCGAACCTTAACTTGGTGATACCCGGATCACAGATCAATCCTTAGAGTAGTAACTGGATCCTTGCAGCTGATCAAACAGGTCGTCGATTCTGGGAGAGGGTATCGATTTTTGATCGTTAACTTGTTCAGCTCTCGGTAATCAATGCACATCCTAAAGGATCCGTCCTTCTTCTTGACAAATAAGACTGGAGCTCCCCAAGGTGAGGAACTTGGTCGGATGAATCCTTTATCCAACAGTTTTGCAGCTGATTGGATAATTCTTGCATCTCTGACGGTGCCAATCGGTTGGGTGCTCGTGCGACAGGTGCAGCTCCAGGTACCAAGTCAATCTGAAATTCTACTTGCCTAGTTTGGAAGTCCAGGCAAGTCTTCAGGAAAGACTTTTAGGTAGTCACGAACTACCGGGATTTTTTCAAGTCGCTTCTCCTTCGACTCTTTTTCCACTAGTTGAACTAATACTGCTTGACAACCTCTTCGAAGGCATTTCAATGAAACCAGAGATGACGTTCAACTAGCGATTCTTTCTTTCTCCTTGGACTGTTAGGACTTTCTTTTTCTTAACTGGTATTCTAATGACCTTCTTACCACATAAGATTTCGGCGTTGTTGTTTGACAACCAATCCATACCAATAACTACGTCGAAGCTTCCGAGTTCAATAGGAATCAAGTTTATCTTAAAGGGATGATCTGCCAATTTTAGTGTGCACTCCTTAATTGTACTATTTGCTTCAATCAACTTTCCGTCCGCTAATTCTACGGCATAAGCATTTTCTAATGGGGAAAGAGTGGCATTCAGTTGTTCACTAAACTTAGCAGATATGAAACTCCTATCAGTCCCAGTATCAAACAGCACATAAGCATACATATAATTAAGAAGGAATGTACCCGTTACTACATTGGGATCTTGACGAGCGTCGCCTGCTCCTAACACAAAGGCTCTCCCTTGAGCTCCACCATCGTTCCTTAACTTTGGACAGTCCTTCTTGAAGTGCCCAGCTATCCCACATTCGAAGCAGCTCCTTTGCGTGTCGTTGTTGCCTCTGTTGGTGTTATACTTACAATCTTGGGTCAGATGACCGAGCTTCTTACATTTCCCGCAAGGGGTTGGACAGGGACCTATGTGATGGTAGGTGCATCGGTTACATAATGGTTTGTTGTCGGTATAGCCCTTCCTTGGCTCAGCTCCGGCGACAAAAGCTTTGATGGTCTCGGGCTTTTTGGACTGTGAGCCCGAACCTTTTCCTGACTTGTCCTCCCATTTCCTTTTGTTTTCTCCTGCTTTGGCCTCATTCCTTTGGGCCACTTGATCCATCAAGTTTTTCACCATTCGGATGGCGCTCTGGATTGTGGTGGGGTTTGAGGCAGTGACGTTGCCTTGGATTTGAGGGGCGAGTCCTCAAATGTAGCGTTCGATCTTCTTGTACTCGGGGGTCACCATCTGTGGGCATAGTAGGCTTAGTTCATGGAAACGGTTAGTGTACCCAGCGACATCCGTTCCCTTCATAGCAAGATTCCAAAACTCAGACTCCATCTTTTGCAGTCCGTTTTTAGGGCAATACTCATCTGTCATCATTTGCTTAAACTCAGTCTAGGCGAGTTGGTAAGCCGTGTCAATTCCCACCGACTGAGCATATGAATTCCACCAAGTTAAAGCGCCGTCTTGAAGAGTGTGGGTAGCGAACTTGACCTTCTCATCCTCAATGCAGCCACTAACGCGGAACACAGACTCAAGTTTCTCGAACCAGTGAACCAGTCCGACAGCGCCTTCCGTCCTATTAAAGTATCGAGGCTTACAGCTTAAAAATCCCTTAATACCACATCCTTTAGGGGTTGATTCAGACCCTCCCGTGGTGCGGCTAGCTCCTCCATCGCCGTTTGCGGTGCTATTGCGGTTGGTTTCATAAGTGGCTATAGGTGCTGCCACTCGTTGGACGACCAGTTGCTCGATCTCGGCGGTGTTCATGGCTCTTTTTGGCGGCATTATCTTAAAGTTTAAAGAAAAGAGCATAGTGTGAGAAGTTGAGTCTTAAAGATTTAAATTTTTCTTAAGGCACTGTTCTATAATCATGAAACACATATTCATAAATAACTTGAAATTTTCATTAATAATTCATAATTTCTTACATCGGGGCGGGTTATTACCCGAAAATTTTTAAGTCCTACGCTATTACATAATAATTCTTAACATTACAGGGATAAGGCGGGTACTAGGTGCGGGAGTGATCGGGGGTCTCTCCCTGCTCTAATGCATTGAGGCGCTGTGTTAGCTCCTCATTGAGGGCCTCGTATTCTGCTAGTCGTTGCTGAAGCTCCTCCAGCCCGTCCTGTTGAACAGTGAGGGCGTGCTGGTTGGCCCAATAGAGGTTGGAGTTTTGCAACTCCTCCCGCTCTATACGAGCAGTTATTTCTTCAATATCCTGGTTAGGTAACCGGATTTGGAGGTCGTGTCATGAAGACCTTGCTACCAAAAGAGGTATGGTCTGATCGATCGGCTCCTGAGTGAGCGGTGGCGTCGGTGCGGAGGATGGTCCTCCGATCTCAAATTGGGAGGGGATTCCATCCTCCCGTCTCCATTCCTAGAGGGTATTGGGCATCCAGTCCTAGCGGCGGGCGTTTGCCCGTCGCCTCGGTGGTAAACTTGGTTGTGGTGCTGGTACTGGGATAGACTCCCGTCTCGGCATGAACACTCTCTTGCGGGCCGTGAACTTCATCCGGGGTCCGTTGGGGCGGGGGTGGTAGGTGCGGTGAAACAGTACAGATAGGTGATATGGGACGTAAGAGGGTGCCACTGGTGCTGGCGGGTCCTCTCCGGATGGTTCTCCCCATCCGCTGGAGGATTTGTCTTCCTCCATGGGTTCTTCCTCTGATTCCTCCATTAAGTCTTCTTCTTCAGAGGGGTCTTCCTCTTCTGATGGGTCCTCTTTTATGAACACCTCCGTGACTTCCGGGCTTAAAGGGGCGTACTCGTCTTCGGAGTCAGACAAGATGATGATTGTGTTGTTTGACATGTTTGCTATCAAGGTCCATTTATAGTCTTTTAGTTAGTTATGAAAATATCTTTCAAAAATCAGTAAAACTTAAGTGTAGCTATAGTCTAGGGTACTAATACAACCTAGTTCACTATAACTATGGCTCTGATACCAATTTGTCACACCCCGTTACCCCGGTTGGCAACGAAGCGTGACGTCGCGGAAGCATAGTCATAATCAAGTGAACGACCACTATATGGATGTTTTCAAAAATACATTGATTTATCTTCAAATATCAATATTGTTTTACATAACCAAGATAAAGCGTAATTAGTTCGCAAATTACAGAAATTCAAATACATAACCATAATGACATTAATAATGCAATTAAATCTCCGAAGGTTTAAAAATTTATGCGACTTCAAAAATACGGAAGCCTTGAAATACTTCCGATGTAGTGCACGTGCCTTAATTTCCTGAAAATACACGCTAAAATACGTCAACAAAATTGTTGGTGAGTTCATAGGTTTACACGTAAATATGACTTGTATGGACATCAACAGTTGAGTTTGAATTTATAAAATCATAAATTCCATGTTATGTATTACATATAGACAGTCATGCAACCGAAACTTAATTATGAGTTTGCCCTGTGCGGTATTCCCCAATGTAATACCGTAATGTTAAATATATATGCACCCCTTAGCAGTCGGAGCAACCAACCTAGGTGGGGGACATTAATCCCGATAGATATATCCATAATATATTCGCACTTACAAAAAAATGTAACTAACGGGTCATGATCTGAGGGCTGATGGAACCACATGTGTAATATATAATAGAAATGAAGTAGTTTCTACGTCCATATGAAAATGTAGCATGTATTTCACCCCAAAATATAACACTGTGAAAATATGGGCTATGAAGACTCACCGTGAGTGCGATGGCAAATACGAACGTAAAATGAAAATTTGCGTTGTAGATGGATGATGAAACCGGATGTGTTTAACCGAGTCCTAAATGATATAAGGGACTTAATAACTCCCATATATGATAATATGTATGTATAATGGTTTTTATGTTTTAAATCACCCAACATTACAAGTTTATAAATAAAACTCACTTAAAACGTCAAGTTTATATATATATATATACATATATATATATATATATATATATATATACATATATATATATATATATATATATATATATATATATATATATATATAATTTTCCAGTTTTTTAAAGGTTTTTCGGCTTACTTTGAGGTTGTTTTTGACCAAGCTCCAAAACGATTTAGTCTTTGCTTTTCTTAGACATGAAACTACTATATACAAAGAACTTTTAAAGTCAAAAACGGACATTTTTCGAGGTGTTTAGGTTGGGGAAAAATCTCGTTAAAAACCCTATGTTGGCCATTTTTGAGCTGTCAAACTTTCGGGTTCCCAAATAATATATGGGGGTTCTAAACTCCATATTAAATTATGAAAACCTCCAGACTTTTATCTAAGACATAGATCTAACTTTTGAGACTAGAATAAACTCATTTCGTTAAGTTATGAATTAGTTATGATTCTTCAAAGTCGATGTAACATTTCTGCCGAAAATCCGGATTTCATAAACTTGAAACAACTTGTGTTTCTTGTTGTTTATTCAAAAACTACTTGTATAAAAGGTTATAAAACACATTTATATAACTTTTTTTCATAATATTTATACTTACATAATGTGTTTATATATTTATAAACACATTTGAAGGAAACAAACTTAAAAACAAAACTAGTGATTTATAAACTTGAGTTTTTATGAAATTTGTTGTTGTTGGTGATTATATATATTATGAAAGACTTATATGAACATAAATACAAGAGATTATAAGTTAGTATATACTTACTTTGGGGTATTAGAAGTATAGAAATGGGTAGAAGTTGAAACTTTTGAAGAATGCACCAAAAACACTTGAAATATTTCAAGAACAACAAAGTTGAAAATTTTTTTTGGTTTTGAGAGCCTTGTGGCCGGATCTTGCAATGGAGGAGAGGAGAGAATTTTGAATGCTAGATGTGAAGAATGAAGTCAAATTGGGGTCTCTATTTATAGATAAGGTGAATGAAATAATGAAAATTTGGAGGTTGAGTGCACCTTTTAGCAAAATGAGTGTGTTTAAAGTTGATTTTGATGGTGAATGGGATTTGTAATAAAAAAAATGAAGTCAACCTCTAGTTTGTTCTATGAAGTCAACCTCTAGTTTAAAGTTGATTTTGATGGCCTAAGGGGGGTATTTTTGATGTATTTTCATTTTTTTGTATAAATGTATTTAGGATGCATTCTTGTATTTCCCTTTATATGAAAATTTATAAATACTTATGAATGCATTAGTTTAATAAATTGTTTTAGTCTTTCATAATTAATGTTAAGTAAGTGTATTAGTGCATTATTAGAGTCACTAATCTTAATTTAATTATGTACTTAGTTGAATTAATCCGTCATATCACAAATCAATCGGATTAATTAATTTGTCGATCCATCGCACCGATGAAATTGATTCTAAATGAATTGAATTTACTTACGAACATTGTTAATCACTTTAATTAATTGATAATGACCACTGATTAGGTTGTAATTGGCTAGTAAATACTGGTTAGGTCATAGTTGCTAACCTGGTTTAGTGTCGGATGTTACAATACTCGTACTTGACATGTGACAAACAAGTAGCCAGCGTTAAACTGAAATTGGATCATTGAGATCATGTTCTATAATGATTACACTTCATAATCTGATGCGACCTGGACTGGAGTTGACAGCAGGCCATTGTCGGGGACTGATCATCCCATACACTTTCCTGGTCAGGTTCGGCACATCCCCGATCTGCATTTTAGAACTGCCAAACCTCATGCTTGCACTGCATGGTTTTTCAATTGTTATTTGGGCTTGCACTGCCCATTTTCACATTATTTTGTAAAGATATATATGTTGAATGATTAATCCATTATCTCACTAAGTCATAGCTTACCCGTTGACTTTCAATGCTTTCAGGCAAAGGAAAAGGTGTAGCTGGACCTTCTTCATATGCATTCATTCCAATTCCCGGTGACCTTAGAAGCTTATTGGTACATGGATGTTATAGCTTTGGGGATGGGATATGTTGTAATAGTTAGACTATGTCACTGTAGTCTTATACATTTTTCTTGCTTTAGTGTGGAGCCACTTAAAACTGTTTTTAGGGTTATCAATTTAATTACATGTTAATTATTGGGTTGTATGTTGATCCTGGTGTTATCAATTATATCACTAATCAAGGAGGATGTCTCAGTTTGGTATCAGAGCATTAGTTTGAGGTTTCAAGTGTCCGCAAGGACTTAGACTCAAAACTTAGGTTATGATATTAGAATGGACTCCTAGGATATGATCTGAACTAAAATAGGATTGACATGAACCACGGGGACATTAAAGGGTAAGTGCAAACACTAGGACTCAGAAATAAATGTTCTAAATATTACTTGCTATATTTCAGAATATGTCTGGAGACGATATGACTCTGCAGCAAATGTTCTAAATGATGCAAACTCTAATGGAACAAAACAACGAATTATAAGCTAAAAGAATGGCTGCGCAAGCTCAGTCATTTCCTGATCAATTGAGGGCCAGGGATGAAACCAAGGCCAAACGTAAAGCTGACAAACGAAAGAATAATGGACAACAACAAGGAGAACAAGGGGATAGACAACAAGATATTGGTTCTTCTAACAAAGCAAAAGGATGTAGGTTTAAAGACTTCAAGAGTAACGGGGTTGTTACTTTTGATGGGACTGGAGATGCTGTGACGGCACTGGAATGGATTACAACGACGGAAAGAACCTTTCCAATCAGCGACTGCGCTGAAAAGGACATGGTTCGATTTACCACGTGTAACACCCCAATAATTGAAAAGGGTAATTAACTTTGTGAAACAATTATAATTGTGAACTTAAGTGCAATATTATGAGTTAATTACCAAATATTAGAGATGATTGCTATTATTGGGATTTGAATGATTAAAGAAAAATAAAATGTTGAGTTGTACTGAAATGACAATAATAGGTAATGTACTTTGAAAACTAAATAATGATTAGTATGAAATAAAAATGGTTTAATGTAGTGTTTGAATCCATTTAATATAATTATGTCAAAACTAATTGGTTGGGCATTGAATTATTTATTTGTTGCATCTAGTAGCATTGTAGTTTTATTAAAAAAAATGAAAGAGTTGTGGAAGGGTTAGATTGTCAAATGGATGAAAGATGGAGGGTTAGGATGGCCAAAGGCCAATATCCCTCCCCTTTTCTTCTCTTGGTTGTTCAAGACCACACACACACAAAATTTCATTTTGCAATTTTGGAAAAGAATAAGAAGAAGAAAAGCTAGGGATTTGGCAAGATTTAAGGTTAAAACCTTGATATTAGAAGCATCTTGAAGGTATAATCATCCTCTACTCTTCTCCATCTTCTTCATCTTCTCCATTTCTCCATTGATGGATAATGGAACCCTAAGTGGGGTTTTGTTGGGTTGAGTTAGTAGATGACTCTAAAATCATGTATAGGTTAATGTTTATGGTTTATAAACTTATTTGAGTCATAAATTCGTAATGTATTGGGTTGGATTGGTGATTTGAGTGAAAACCCAAATTAGAGCTTCCTTTGAGCTCCAATGGTGGATGAAATGGGTTATGGTGTTTTTGCCTATTTAGTATGATACATTATGGTCCAAACATGTTATTTATAGCAATGGAAGTAAATAGAAGTTAGTAGGAACTCAATTGGAGTTTTGAAGGCTTAGTTCGGATTTTGGTCGTTTGGAACCCGTTTGGAGTTCGTATGAACTCCATGAAGCAATAAAATGCTATGTTATGGTATATTGTGTTTGGAAAGTGTTTAATTGTGTCATTAATGTGTTTACATGAGTTGGGAAACACAAAATATGTGCAAGAACTCAAAATGGTGTTTTTAGGCTAAACCGCACGCCAAGTGTTCAGTGAAATGCCTCAATGAGTTCCAAAACATTTTGGGATTGGGTTTTTATTCTTAGATGTAATTTTAATGTCTAACATGGCCCAAATATGTTTAATATCGCTATGAGATTGGTTGGAATTGAATCCAAGCTCAATTGGAGCTCGGTGTCGTCGGTTGGAGTTTTCGGTCATTTTCAGACTCGTTTGGAGTCCGTATGAACTCCACGGGATCATGGAATGTAATGAAATGTTTCTAGTATGTTTATAGGTGTTTAAGGGACCTTAATATACTAATTATATGGTTGGTAAAGTCCATTTCAATTGTCGGAAGCATTTATGAGAGTTTTGGAGTGTTTTGGTGCATTTTTGGGCATTTAAGGTGCAGTCTGAGGGGGCAGGCGGTTGCTAGCGGCGCGACCTACCCCTTGGTCGCTCCATGACCATGTCTCTGGCCCAAAAATGGATTTTGCTTGGTCGGGGGTCGATGCTTCAGTCTTATACGTTTATTACACCTCTAAATTCAGTGTTTAAAGGGGTTTAAGGGCCTTTAATCCATTCTGGAACTTGTAGGGCCTTATTTGGACTTAGTACTTTCGGTTTGATGTCCCAATACTCTTAAGCCACTCTTAGGGGCTTATATTGTGTTCGGGGGCTTACGGGTGGGCGTTATGAATGCTTTTAGGTGAATCGAGTCGAAAGGAGCTTGATTGCAAGCTTTAGCCATTTTTGGGGCAAATGTGACTTCGTTGGAAGGCTTGGGAATCCTATAAACCGATCAATGTGAGTTCTAGCACTAGTGTTACATAATGTTCCTGTATATTGCTATTTGCCTTGTTGAACATATTGTTGAGCTAATTGTTGTTATCTTGATAGTAGTAGCATATTTGCCCTCAATTTTGATATGTTGATACCTTGAGCACATGTGAGGCACACCTTGGACCTCCTCCTACTTGATATGTTGAGTTTATTGTCGATATTTGATAGTAGTTGCATAAGTACCCTCAATTCTCACATGTATGATTATTTTGACTTATGTGAGGCACGTTGGACAACAGCACACTTGATATGCTTTGTGAAGCTATACCCTGTTGAATACCTTGAGGAGCTATGTGTTGACATATTTATAATTGTTGCATACTTGATTTCTTTGAAAGATTTGTTTGGGCTTATGTGAGGCACATTGGACCTCACTAAACTTGATATACTTTGTGAAGCCATACCTTGTTGAATACTTTGAGGAGCTATGGGTGAGATATTGATAATTGTTGCATACTTGATTTCTTTTCTTCTAAGAAAGACTTGTTTGGGCTTATGTGAGGCACATTGGAGCTCACTATACTTGATGTGCTTTGTGGAGCTATACTTCGTTGAATACCTTGTGAAGCTAACTGTTGACATGTTGATAGTTGTTGCGTACTTGCTTTCATTCCTTCTATGAATGATTTATTTGGGCTTGTATGAGGCACGTTGGACCTCACCATACTTGATATGCTTTCAAATGACCTCACCTCCATGGATAATGTTGGACTAGCTCTAAGTCTAAATTGAGCAATATGTTGGACTAGCTCTAAGTCTAAATTGAGCAATATGTTGGACTAGCTCTAAGTCTAAATTGAGCAAGACGTTGGACTAGCTCTAAGTCTAAATTGAGCAATAATGTTGGGTTAGCTCTAAGCCTAAATTGAGTCATAATGTTGGGCCAGCTCTAAGCCTAAATTGAGCACTCGATCATATTGGTCATTGAACATACTCGTTGCTTATCATTGCATGCTTGTATATTATGTATCCTTCTAATCTAGCAACTCACTCAACTTTGTTGACCCCTTTTAGTTGTTAAACCCCTTTCAGGTAAAGAAAAGCATCACACATGACCATCTTGGTAGTGGATTGGACCTTGACTAGCGGCTCCATTGTGTTCGCATATTTTTGATAAAGCTTTGGGGTGGGGATTTAGTGGACTCCCGTTTTGGTATATGCTCGGGAATGAACTTAGCTTTTATGCATGGTTAGATGGTCTGGATGTTTAAAATTTGTAACCCCATCTGCTTCGATCCATGATACCCCATACTTTGCTCATTATTAGGTGACAAAGTGGGAAGTATCATGTTGATGGCTTTTGAATATTGAAAATTTAAATTTGACCACATTTTCCGCAAGTATATTCTGATAATTATGGTTAATTGTTCGTGAAACATCTATTTTAGTTGGAAGGGTGTTTCAAATTGGTATCAGAGTCAGGTTCAATGACTGAGTATAGTCGACGATACTCAACACTGAACGCGGCCTCGGATGCTGGTATTGACCCACCTAGGCAACACTAGTAAAACAATCTTAAGATTGAATTCGGCCTAGGATGGGAATGTAATGGGTAGACCGTAAGTCTATAATGTGGTATATGTGTACTCGTGTATATCTTTAATCCTCGTAATGTAACAAATATGGATATTGATGGATTGAGGTAAAATTCATGATATACAATGGACAAAACTCGTATTGTCTCCATTATTTGACTAACTTGATTGTGAAATCTTTTCATGTAGGATAATAGCACTTATATTTGAACTATGAAATAGATGGTGATGTAGGTGGTGAATGAACATACATGGATAAAATCACGACATGAAAAGTGTTGTAATTAGTCTTGAATACCTATGTGACTGAGTTAAGTGTGATGAATAGGCATATACTATAGGATGCAACTAAATATGAATCATTGCAAGAACATTGACACGTTCAGTTGCCATGTGAACATTGGTAGTAGATTGTTGTTTGCTATATGCAAAATCACGTTCATAGAGATATGTCGGCAATGAGATAATATTTGGCATGTTACTGCTAACTCTGAACATTTGGAGTGTAGTTGAGCTTTTGATGGCAACTCTATTTCTTGTATATGCATGCCTTATTTGCATTGACATGTTTTAACATGAACTATATGAACCATTGGGTATGCTAAGGTAATTTCAACATGCATGATTTAAGAACTGAACATTGATTGGAATAGGCTACAGTTGCATCTATTAACGGATTGATATAATTGTCGCATTATGGTTGAGATTGATCATATTAGTTATCATATGACCCTTGAGTACGAGTTGAATGCATGCTAAATTATCACCTTATGAAGAAATGGTAAGCTAGTTAATGATGGTAAATGCTTACATTTTAACTATGCTGATTGGGTAACAGTTGATTTTGTATTGATAATGTGCGAGGGAAGTAAATACACTATGAGCACTAAATGTTAATAGGCTTCATTACTTGGTTACTGGTGAAACTCCACATAAGAGAGAATTGGTCATGGGACGACCTATGATGAGGGATGATATTACTCTCAAATTTTATTTCGAAAAATGTTGAAACTATGTGTTGTTAAGTTATAACAACCTAAAGGTAGTTGTACCATACATGTATGAAGACGGATTGACCTTAATACATAAAATAAGTGTAATGGAGTAAGGTCATTGTTGAAAGTACAACGTACAACTGAGGTCAAGTAAATTGTTAATGGTAGTTATGAAAATCTTAATGGATAAGTGGCTAATTGATACATGTAGCATTAAAAAGAATTATATCCCTTTGACACACACATATTGCATTTCTATGATTCTTGGGCATCGTTCCAAGGTGCATATATTGGGTAAACTTGACTTGAAACTTAATACGGATTGTAACATATGTGATGACTTTATTGGTTAAATAGTTAATTACATTTTTGGATGATTTCTCTATGATCATTTTATATGTCTTAGCTAATGATGTGGTTTGGTCTTGTCTCATGTGACAAGACAGTTAATTATGTAGTATGGTCACCACCTTGGATAATGACTCAAGCTCATGAGATATCTTATGGTCTTAATGTTGAGTAGGTAAAAGTGTTTGCTCTTGAAAATGGCACGTATGTTAGAGTCTTTTATGCACATACGGTAGAGGAAACTGACGTATTTTGATATCTCGAGGTAATGAATATTAATTATATATTGTCGACCACGTTATGTAATGGGTTTTGTTGGAGGAAGTGCCCAAAATAGTTGACCGAGCCGCCATAGGTGCTCATTTTAATAGGTGAAAGACTATCAACCCTGCGAACTTGTTAAAATCATATGAGTTTTATTAGTAAAACTGGTCTACTGAAAGTCATAGTGACGTGACAATGTAATATGCTGAAATTTGACATAAACGGATAAAGTGTAATTGAATTATCTAAATTATGTTATTATATGGTGAGTAGTATCGTGATTGGCATGAAAAACATATAACAGTTAGTGGATGAATATGTCTCTATATTGAAAACTTGAAATAGAGTAATGCGAATATCAAGTTGAGAATATGTTATAACAACGTAGAAAGTTAAAAACATATCAAAATAGCCATACTTGTAAAATCACACACGCTGATTAGATCTAAAATTTTCTATAGTTAGTAATGGATACTAATGTATGTAGTTCCCCATAATTGACTTTGGGAATAAACAGTTTGAAAATCCATGCATTGATGTCTCGGTACACGACCGAGTATTGAATTGAAAGGTCGCTAAGTGGAGAAACAAAGGGGTCGAGATAGGGTTGATTCATTGGAATTTGGAATCATGATCATAGGTCTTTAATGACTTGTGAAGCGAAAGCCGAGATGGAGGCCAAATACCCGGCATAGTTGACCCGAGTTGATTCCGTGGGCGGAATCCTTTTAAGTGGGGAGGAATTGTAACACCCCAATAATTAAAAGGGTAATTAACTTTGTGAAACAATTATAATTGTGAACTTAAGTGCAATATTATGAGTTAATTACCAGATATTAGTGATGATTCCTATTATTGGGATTTGAATGATTAAAGAAAAATAAAAAGTTGAGTTGTACTGAAATGACAATAATAGGTAATGTACTTTGAAAACTAAATCTAATGATGGACATGCAAGCAGCCCGCTTATGTGAAGGCTTAGCCAAGTTTGATGTTTAATGTAGTGTATGAATCCATTTAATATAATTATGTCAAAACTACTTGGTTGGGCATTGAATTATTTATTTGTTGCATCTAGTATCATTGTATTTTTATTTAAAAAAAAATGAAAGACTTGTGGAAGGGTTAGATTGTCAAATGGATGAAAGATGGAGGGTTGGGATGGCCAAAGGCCAATATCCCTCCCCTTTTCTTCTCTTGGTCGTTCAAGACCACACACACACACACACAAAATTTCATTTTGCAATTTTGGAAGAGAATAAGAAGAAGAAAAGCTAGGGATTTGGCAAGATTTAAGGTTAAAACCTTGATAATAGAAGCATCTTAAAGGTATAATCATCCTCTACTCTTCTCCATCTTCTTCATCTTCTCCATTGATGGAGAATGAAACCCTAAGTGGGTTTTTGTTGGGTTGAGTTAGTTGATGACTCAAAAATCATGTATAGGTTGATGTTTATGGTTTATAAACTTATTTGAGTCATAAATTCGTAATGTATTGGGTTGGAATGGTGATTTGAGTGAAAACCCAAATTAGAGCTTCCTTTAAGCTCCAATGGTGGATGAAATGGGTTATGGTCTTTTTGTCATATTTCGTATGATACATTATGGTCCAAACATGTTATTATAGCAATGGAAGTAAATAGAAGTTAGTAGGAACTCAATTGGAGTTTTGAAGGCTTAGTTCGGGTTTTGGTCGTTTGGAACCCGTTTGGAGTTCGTATGAACTCCATGAAGCAATAAAATGCTATGTTATGGTATATTGTGTTTGGAAAGTGTTCAGTTGTATCATAAAAGTGTTTAGATGAGTTGGGAAACACAAAATATGTGCAAGAACTCAAAATGGTGTTTTTAGGCTAAACCGCACGCCAAGTGTTCGGTGAAATGCCTCAATGAGTTCCAAAACATTTAGGGATTGGGTTTTTATGCATAGATGTAATTTTAATGTCTAAAATGGCCCAAATATGTTTAATATTGCTATGATATTGGTTGGAATTGAATCCAAGCTCAATTAGAGCTCGGTGTCGTCGGTTGGAGTTTTCGGTCATTTTCGAACTCGTTCGGAGTCCATATGAACTCCACGGGATCATGGAATGTTATGAAATGTTTCTAGTATGTTTATAGGTATTTAAGGGACCTTAATTTGCTAATTATATGGTTGGTAAAGTCCATTTCAATTGTCGGAAGCATTTATGAGTGTTTTGGAGCGTTTTGGTGCATTTTTGGGCATTTAAGGTGCAGTCTGAGGGGGCAGGTGGTTGGTAGCAGCGCGACCTACCCCTTGGTCGCGCCATGACCATGTTTCTGGCCCAAAAATGGATTTTTCTTGGTCGGGGGTCGATGCTTGGGTCTTCTACGTTCATTACACCTCTAAATTAAGTGTTTAAAGGGGTTTGAGGGCCTCTAATCCTTTCTGGAACTTGTAGGGCCTCATTTGGACTTAGTACTTTTGGTTTGATGTCCCAATACTCTTAGGCCACTCTTAGGGGCTTATATTGTGTTCGGGGGCTTACGGGTGCGCGTTATAAATGCTTTAGGTGAATCGAGTCGAAAGAAGCTTGATTGCAAGCTTTAGCCATTTTTGGGGCTAATGTGACTTCGTTGGAAGGCTTGGGAATCCTATAAACCGATCAATGTGAGTTCTAGCGTTAGTGTTACATAATGTTCCTGTATATTGCTATTTGCCTTGTTGAACATATTGTTGAGCTAATTGTTGATATCTTGATAGTAGTAGCATATTTGCCCTCAATTTTGATATGTTGATTCCTTGAGCACATGTGAGGCACACCTTGGACCTCCTCCTACTTGATATGTTGAGTTTATTATCGATATTTGATAGTAGTTGCATAAGTACCCTCAATTCTCACGTGTATGATTCTTTGGGCTTATGTGAGGCACGTCGAGCTTCACTATATTTGATAGGCTTTGTGAAGCCATACCTTGTTGAATACTTTGTGGAGATATTTGTTGACATATTGATAATTGTTGCATACATGATTTCGTTTCTTCTACGTATGATGTATTTGGGAATATGTGAGTCACCTTGGACCTCACCATACTTGATATGCTTCACTTGATTTCGCCTGGAGTTGAGCTAACTGTTGATGTTTTGATGGTATATGCATACATATCCTCAACTCTCACATGTATGATTATTTGAACTTATGTGAGGCACGTTGGGCCACACCACACTTGATATGCTTTGTGAAGCTATACCCTGTTGAATACCTTGAGGAGCTATGTGTTGACATATTGATAATTGTTGCATACTTGATTTCTATCGTTCTATGAAAGATTTGTTTGGGCTTATGTGAGGCACTTTGGACCTCACTAAACTTGATATAATTTGTGAAGCCATACCTTGTTGAATACTTTGAGGAGCTATGGGTGAGATATTGATAATTGTTGCATACTTGATTTCTTTACTTCTAAGTAAGACTTGTTTGGGCTTATGTGAGGCTCATTGGACCTCACTATACTTGATGTGCTTTGTGGAGCTATACTTCGTTGAATACCTTGTGAAGCTAACTGTTGACATGTTGATAGTTGTTGCATACTTGCTTTCATTCCTTCTATGAATGATTTATTTAGGCTTGTGTGAGGCACGTTGGACCTCACCATGCTTGATATGCTTTCAAATGACCTCACCTCCATGGATAATGTTGGACTAGCTCTAAGTCTAAATTGAGCAATATGTTGGACTAGCTCTAAGTCTAAATTGAGAAATATGTTGGACTAGCTCTAAGTCTAAATTGAGCAAGACGTTGGACTAGCTCTAAGTCTAAATTGAGAAATAATGTTGGGCTAGCTCTAAGCCTAAATTGATCCATAATGTTGGGCCAGCTCTAAGCCTAAATTGAGCACTTGATCATATTGGTTATTGAACATACTCGTTGCTTATCATTGCATGCTTGTATATTATGTATCCTTCTAATCTAGCAACTCACTCAACTTTGTTGACCCCTTTTAGTTGTTAAACCCCTTTCAGGTAAAGAAAAGCATCACACATGACCATCTTGGTAGTGGATTGGACCTTGACTAGCGGCTCCATTGTGTTCGCATATTTTTGATAAAGCTTTCGGGTGGGGATTTAGTGGACTCCCGTTTTGGTATATGCTCGAGAATGAACTTAGCTTTTATGCATGGTTAGATGGTCTGGATGTTTAAAATTTGTAACCCCATCTGCTTCGATCCATGATACCCCATACTTTGCTCATTATTAGGTGACAAAGTGGGAAGTATCATGTTGATGGCTTTTGAATATTGAAAATTTAAATTTGACAACATTTTCTGCAAGTATATTATGATAATTGTGGTTAATTGTTCGTGAAACATCTATTTTAGTTGGAAGGGTGTTTCACCACGGCAATGTTTGCAAGAGATGTCGTTATGTGGTGGGATGCAATGATAAATGTGCTGATGATGGAGGTAGTGTCGCACATGTTCGGGAGTGAATTTAAGGAAGTATTCTTTCAACAATATTGTCTTGCCGACAAGAAGCGCCTTCTAGAGGCTAAATTTTTAAGTCTGACTCAAGGAACAAAGACAGTCACTCAATATGCTGTCGAGTTCACTCGTTTGAGTTTGTTCACACCCCAACAGGTCGATACTAAAGAAAGGAAGATATGCCAGTTCGAGGCCGGTTTGGATTATGAGATACGCCAAACAATGAGCAGTGTTCGGTACACAACTTTTGCTAGAATGTTGGAGGCTGCTCGGAATGTGGAGCAGATTGTGTTGCTATCTTGGTATGTCATGGGGTCAACTGTTGCAGTACCAACTCAACTGTCGCCACCAAAAGGGCAACGGGAATCTGGATCATCACGATCCTAACCCCAATCCAGCCAACCATCTTCCTCACCAAAGAAAGGAAAGACATTTTCGGCCAACACTGAAATGAGAGACCGCAGGCCGTGCTGGAAAGCTCATTCTAGGGAGTGCAAAACTCAGGATATGTATTGTTTCTGTTGTGGACAGAAAGGTCCCCATTGGGAGCATTGTCCGTGAAAAGGGGATGCATGCTACAATTTCCATAGAATTGGCCACTTTGCTAAGGATTGCCCGAAACCCCCAAAAGATCAAAGCGTTCAACTATCAACTACGAGATCCTCTGGAGCTTCCACTGCTCGTAGGGAACAAACTCAGAGGGCTCCAACTAGGGCTTTCCAGATCACAGCAGAAGAAGCAAAAGATGACCCTGAGGTGGTCACTATTACGTTCCTCGTAAATTCAATTCCTGCACGTATTCTCTTTGATTCTGGAGCAAATCGTTCATTTGTCTCCACTTCATTTGCACACCAATTAAACATGCCTACTTCAAATTTGCAATTTGTGCTTGACATTGAAACTGCTAGCAACATGTTAGTTAAGACCGATAAAGTGTATACGAATTGTACTTTGCTCATAGAAGACGTAGTATTCAATCTAGACTTAATTCCCATGGAGTTCGGGGAGTTTGACGTTATCGTGGGCATGGACTGGCTTGTCCATAACGAGGCTCAAATAGTATGCAAAAAGAGAAATATCAAGATTACTACTCCCGAGGGTCGCGACATTTGTATCTATGGTGACAGACAAAAAGGTGGCTTATGCCTTATTCCTATCGCAAAGGCCCAAAAGCACGTCGCTAAGGGTTGTTTAGCTTATTTAGCCTATGTTGTTGATGCAAAGGCTGAAGTTCAAACTCTTTCTACCGTTCCAGTCGTCTCTGAATTTCCAGATGTCTTTCCAGAAGATATCTTGGGATTGTCACCTGACCGTCAAGTGGAATACCGCATCGATCATAATCCCGGAACCGCTCCTATAGTGAAAGCTCCATATCGTTTAACTCCTGCTGAAATGCAGGAAATGATGAAACAGTTACAGGAGCTACTTGACAAAGGCTTTATTCGCCCAAGCTCTTCTCCTTGGGGCGCTCCTGTTCTGTTTGTTAAAAAGAAAGACGGCACGTTATGTATGTGCATTGACTACCGCGAGTTCAACAAGGTTACAATCAAAAAAATACCCATTGCCCCGAATTGATGATCTATTCGACCAGTTGCAAAGAGCTAGTTATTTCTCAAAGATCGATCTTCGATCGGGATATCTTTGGAGTGGAACAACAAACGGCTTGTCACACCCCGTTACCCCGGTTGGAAATGAAGCATGATGTCGCGGAAGCCTGATCATAATCATAACGAACGACCACTATTTGGACGTTTTCAAAAATACATTGATTTAACTTCAAATATAAATGTTGTTTTACATAACCAAAATACAGTGTAAGTAGTTCTTAAAATAACAAGATTTAAATACACAATTTAGTTTATCAGGTGATTTGGCTATCTCCTACTTCTTCCCAACAAATCGACGATCGACACTTTCGCCCGTAGAGGGCCTCAAACGGAGCAGCTTTAATACTCGAGTGATAGCTATTGTAGTACGATAATTCCACTAAGGCAATTGAGTATCCATTACACAGGCTGTTAATGAATGTTCTAGGGTTTGGACCGTTCTATTATTCTGACCATCGGTCTGAGGGTGATATGTGGTACTCATGTCCAAGTTTGTATCCAAAGCTTGCGGTAATAATTGCTTAAAACTTAGATGTAGATCTGCTATCCGTATCCGAAATGATTATAATAGGCACTTTGTGTCTGGAGACGACATCCTTGAGGTACGTTTGGACTAGCTTATTCATCCTGTTGTTCTCCTTGATTGGTAGGAATGCGCGGATTTTGTTAGGCGGTCGACTATTACTCAAATGGTTTCTGAGGTTTGTCTTAACTTTGGAGCATGTTAGGAATTTGTTGACATATGTGGCAATGTCATCCTTCATGATAGGCCACCTGTATAGCTCCTTGAGATCATGATACATTTTATCGGATCCGGGGTGAACGGCATATCTTGATTTGTCTCCGTCATCCGTAACCAGCTTTCTTACTCTATCAAAAACAGGGTTACCAGACTCTATTCATGAAGTATCGATTTCCAATAACCCTTATCCCAAACTATTTATCCATTCCGTGCAGGGCTTCATTTTTCATATTTTCCTCCTTAACAGCTTCTCCTTGTGCACCATGAACTAAGGAAGGAAGGTTTGGCTGAATGGTTATAAATAGGGTTGGTACTCTTAACGGATTAACTCGTTCCTTCCGTCTCTGAGAGTCTGCAACCACATTAGTTTTCCTCATGTGATAACGAATTCCATAGTTGCAATCACTTATTAGCTTCATCAACGATGCTACCTCATATTCGACTGTTTCTGGTTCAAGATGTGTTGGAGGCTCTTATGGTCTGTGAGTGTAGTACACTTCTTACCATACAACTAATGTCTCCAAGTCTTAAGGATAAAGAAAACTGCTCCAAGATCTAGATCATGCGTTGTGTAATTCACCAAGTGAACCTTAAGGTTTCATAAAGTATAAGCTATGACCCTATCTTTCTATATCAACCCATTGTGTGAAACGTCACAGTAATCTACAAATTTCTTACTTCTCCCGGATAAAATAAGCGTGCTGCATAGTTTGTGCTTTAATAACTGAAATAATGTCTCCTGATCCTCGCCCCAGTCATACTTAATGTCTTTTCGGGTCAGTTTTGTTAGAGCTCCGGTGATATTTGAGAAATTTTTGATAATTGCCTATAATAAGTGGCAAGTCTTAAGGACTGTCGTATCTCTATAGGGGTTCTAAGAGTTGACCAGATCCTGATAGCCTCGATCTTTGCGGGGTCAACTTGGATTCCATTACTATTGATCACGTGACCAAGAAATTTCACCCATCTTAGCCAAAAGTCAAACTTAGAAAGCTTGGCATATAGTTGTTCTTTCTTCAACAACTCTAGAATTAGTCTTTAGTGTTTGCTCGTGTTCCTCCTTGTTTTGTGAGTAGATTAAGATGTCATTCATGAATACAATAACGAATTTGTCTAGATAAGGTTTGCACACCCGATTTATGAGGTCCATGAATACCGTTGGGGCACTGGTTAATCCAAACGGCATTAATAGGAATTTATGATGACTGTAACGGAATCTGAAGGCTGTCTTTGGAATATCTTTCTTGCGAATTCTAACATGATGATAACCCAACCTTAGGTCGATCTTCGAATAGAAGCTTGATTCTTGGAGTTCGGTTAAACAAGCCATTGATCCTTGTGAGCAGGTATCGGTTCTGTTAGTTTATTTAGCTCTCGGTAATTGATGCACATTCTGAAGGTTCCATCATTCTTCTTTATGAACAAAACTGGATCTCCTCCAAAGCGAGGAACTCGGTTTGATAAACCCTTTATCTAAGAGCTCCTACAGTTGGTTAGACGATTCTTACACTACTGATGGGGCTAATTGGCATGGCGCTCGAGCCACTGGTGCTGCACCTGATACTAGACCGATTTTTGAATTTGACTTGCCTCGATGTTGGGTGTTCAGGTAAGTGTTCTGGAAAAACTTTGGGGTAACCATAAATAATAAGAATATTTTCGAGCCGCTTTTCCTTTGGCTCCCTCTCTGTCAACACTTCAGGGTCCTGATGCTGGAGATGATGCTTACTTTTGTATTTCTTGCTTTGCCTTGGACAGTAAGGACCTTCTTATTGGATAAAGGTATATGAACCGTCTTCTTGTTGCACACTATTTCTGCACGATTTTTCGATAGTCAATCCATGACTATGACCACGTCAAAACTTCCCAGTTTGACGGGCATCAAATCTATTTCAAAGAGTTGGCCTACTAATTCTAAGGAGCATCCTCGACTTATATTATTTGTCTTAAGCGTCTTACTGTCATCAACCTCAATAGCATAAGTGGCACTTAATGGTGTAAGAATGGAATTTATCTGCTTACTGGACTTAGTGGATATAAAGCTCCTATCAGCACCAGTATCAAATAGTATAAATGCATAAGTGGTATCTAATGGGGTAAGAGGATAAGTCTATGGGTTTGAAATTTCTTAGGCAGATTGTCATACTACTTGTCCTCATGCACATAGTTATAGATAAAACTTTGTTCTTCATTAAAATGCTTGATACCTAATCTTTGTACATGATATGGTCGGGATTTTCCGATAAATTTTTAAGCCTTACATACCCTAAGATATATATCAGATAGTAAAACCTAAAGAAATACTATAAAATGGTAAAAGGGTACTACGTATGAGATGCCTTCGAGGTTTCCTCGTACTCCAGAGCGTTAAGTCGTTGGGTTAGTTCTGCATTGCGGGCTTTACGCTCTGCTAGGCGCTGTCACAATTCGTCAGTTCCGTCATGTTGAATTGCCTGGGTATTCTGGTTGGCCCAAGGTATATTGGTGGTTTGTATTGTCTCTTGCTTAATCCTTGCAGAGATCTCACCGACCTCCTGGCGGATTTGTCGAAATTAAAGGTCGTGTCTGGTGGCCCTCGCCACCAACAGAGGCACTGTTTGTTGCGTAGGTTCCTGGGTAAGTGTCGGCACTTGAGAAAAAGATGGTGTTCCGACTTCAAACTGGCTTGGGATCCCTTCCTCGTTTCTCCACTCTTGGAGAGTGTGAGGCATCCCTCCCTACTGTCATATGTTTGCCCATCGCTGCTGCGACGGGCTTGGCTGATGGGCAGGGACTGGGATAGACTCTCGATATGCCAGTCACACCATTTTCCTAGGGGTGAACTTCCTCAATGGTCCAGTGGGATGGCTTTTGAATAATGTGTAGGGTGGAATATGTGGTGGTGATGGTGGAGCAATTTGTGCTGCGGGGCCACAGTTGCCCTCCTCTTGTTCTGGCGGGTCCTCTTCTTCGTCTTTGATTCGGTCTAGGTGGGTCTTCGATCCAAAGTACATCTTAGTGTCACCTTGGCTTCCTTGTTCCATGGGTGGGTACTCATCCTGTGAATTCAGATTTCATGTAATTCATATCAACATTAACAATTCATATGAACAATTAACAATCAAACACAATTTATTGAATGATTATAGAGAGAAGAATATTACATTGGAGGTTTCGGCTTTCTTGCAAAGCAATCCTTCTTTCTCTCTGAATCATATACGTATATTTCTAGTTTTACAATCGTCCATTAACAGTACACACTCACACATATTTATACTCAATTATAACTATTGAGTAATTACAATTTAAACCCTGAACTTTTACAAATTAATTGTTTTCAACTCTATTATGAATTGTACCCAACAATCTCCCCCTTAGAGATGAAAACAATTTTCAATTAAAGTTCTCTGTTCAAGTTGATTCTTTTCTTGAATCTTCTTATATCTCAAAGATTCTAGATGACAATCGAAGACAAAGTTATTTTTTAACAGGATGTTATATGATCTCTGAATCTTCTGATGCAATCTTCTTCCTTATTTGTCTCTCTCTGATCTTCACATCTCTTCTTCTCTGATCTTCTCTTTTCTTGAAAGCACACTCCCCCTTGAATCGTGAATAGCTTTCGATTCTCTCCCTTGATCAATTGTCTTGAGATGATGTAGCAATTGTCTTTAATTGACTTCAATCTACTCAACAGTTGTCTCTGAACTCTAGCTTTTCTCCCCCTCATGATGATCATAAGAAATATGAACATCATGCAAAATCTTCAGAGATATTAATTCAATGAAATTACAGTACAAGAAATACAACAACAATTACAACTCTGAATTTATTACAAATTGATTTTCTCCCCCTCAAACTGCTATCTTCTCCCCTAAACTAAACAAATCTATCTCACTCCCCCTTGAATTGAAACAACATCTTTTCAGAACAAAAACAAAGCTTTTCAACTTTGGGGAAAATGAAACACATTCATTTTGTGAGATAACGAGTCCAGGTCCACATAGGATTCCTGTTTGCACAATAGACATAATCTATGTGACCTACATTCAGCACTGGCGTGATGTTAACACTGGTAGGATTTCCAAATAGTCATCGTGAAATCCTTTAACATGAAAGAATCACTCTTATTTGTTCCGTCTTAGTCACTTTGGACTAGCAGTTTATAGTCACGCAGACAGTCGTGTATATAATCAGCTCTAGACACAATGTGCATCAAATGAAATTGGAGACCGGAGCAACTGTCTTCCTTGTTTCAATATCAATAATATCCAAATGATGTATCGATAGAAATGTGCTATATCTCCGTGATTTATTGAAACAGAAATCTTTTGAGAGATAACTGAGTAGTTGGTGGGGTTAAGTGCATGCGTCACTGGGTCCATGACGTCTTTTTCAATATCAAGTTGCCTAGGGTTTGATAGATTATGTGGTTTACCCAACAGACACATTGTAGGTAGGATTTTCATTTCTCTAAATCCTTTCTCAACTCTCAGCTCTCAACATTTTTCAACTAAGCTCCCTCAGTCTCACTTTTGAGAAATAAATTCAGTCAGCTTTACAACAAAAGCATGATCTGATGCACCACCATCTCCTTTCAATATATCCCTCTCATTTGCATTTTATCTCCGCTCGACCCTGTCAGTATCCCGTAATAACTGACACTTCTCAACTAATAGACCTAAATAACCCTCACCCACACAAACTACAGTTGGTTTGCTTCTTGGGTAGGTCTTCCGGTTCTGGTTAGACCATAGAAGCGATATTTATGTCTATCACATAGTTAGGTGCATAATCGGAGTCGGCAGAAATAATCTTAAGCATTTCAGCTCATGGGATATCATACAAAGACGTATTAGAATTTACAGCTCAGATGAATTGGGAGATGAAATCCATAATGAATTTGGAAAATGATGAGTTGGGAGATATCAGAATGAAATAGAAAATTTGATATATGATATGAAAAAATCAGATTTTCTTGAAAGAATTAGCACTTGGGAGATAACGGGAGAATCCAGTATAAAATGGAAGCATTGTAACAAAGAGAATCTCAGAAGAAATGAGATTATGAACATCAAAGAGATTAGATCAATTAATCTCAATGAGAAATTCAGAGAATCAGAAGAAAAGTTTTCTTTTCAGCTCAAAAACAAAATTTTATGTGTGCATCAAATATTTTCATGAAAATCACACACAATTTTTGTGAAAAATGTCATCGTCAAAGAATCTCTGAAACTCCCCCTGGAAATAAGCACACACAGTTAGTCAACTCATATAAATGAAATCAGGAGCAAAAAATTATAAAAATAAAACTCCCTCTTTGTCAATTCAGCATCAGAGTTGAATGCAGGGCAGGAATTCTAGAAAAGTTGAAGCACGGGTCTTGACCTGAAGTAATCAAGAGCCTATTGAAATGAAGAACGGGCCCTTATCTGAAATGATAAGAAACCAATAACCTGCAAAATTTAAGATGTCTTTGGTATCCAAACAGATTTGGATCCAGACTTGTTAGCGCTCTTGGGTACCCATTTAAAAATGGGTTTTGGTACCCACTCTTACTTGGGTTTAGGTACCCATTGCAAGTTATAACCATCAGCTTCTCTTTCAAAAGCAGAAAACAAATTTCTTTGAGTATGAGAAAATTGAAAATCTGAATTTCTAAAGAAACTTGAATTTGAATGATCAGACTTTTGCAAACTCTTCTTTTTGAAAAACTGTCCGGTTCTTGCCTGTTTCTGATAATACTTGGTATTTTTCTGTGAAAATGTTTTCTGATTAGAATGACTAGTATTTTCAGAAACTTTAGGAAAATTTGACTTCGAAGATTCACCAGTGTAAATCTTGACTGGAAGTTGTTCAAAGATTTTGTCTTTGCCTTTATGTATCTTGAGAAGATACTTAAGTTTCAGATCTGAAGATGAATCAAACTTAGCAGAGTTAGTTAGATTCACTTCACTTTCAAAAGACAAACCAGAGTGATCAACATTGGATTTTAAACACACTGAAGAAGGGGTCTTAACCTTTGACTCAGTTGATGAAGTAAACACATGTAATTGTTTTGTAAGATGAAGTATCTGATCTTCCAAACTTTTGATAATGACTAAATTTAAATTTCTGTCATGATCAAATGATTGGTAATCAGATTTAAAAGATTGTTCTTTGATTAAGAACATTTGTCTTTTGTCTTCAAACAATTCAGATTTTGATTTAAAATCTTGTTCTTTAAGTAAGAACTCATGTCTTTCCTTCTCAATCAAATCTTTAGTTAAGGACAACTCTTGTTGAAGAGCAAAAATTTCTTCATTTTTGTTTAAAATACAATTGTGATCAGTTTGTTTTGTCTTAGAAAGTGTATCTTCAAGATCCTTAACTTTCTTGTAAAGATCAGATCTTTCAGGCAAAAGATATTTCAGTTGAGTTGCATTCTGAAAATTTTCTTGTTTCAGCTCATCAAGTTCTTTAAGTAATTCAGATATTTTCAATTGATGAGCACAACTCTCAGAGCTTTGTTTTTCTTTTAAGCTTTGAATTTCTTCATTCAATATTTGTATGTCACATAACGCCAAATGTTTATCAGTATTTAACTGAACGAGAATGTCGTAATTGTTCTTACGAATCTTTTCAGATTCAGTAAGTTTGACAATCAGCTCAGACTTTGAAAATTGTTCAAACACCATTATGAATTGCAGAAAAATGAATCTTCCAAGATCTTTTATGGAAAAACTGAGTGAATTCTGATAAAACTTTGAAAATCTATTTCAGTTAATGATAACTTGTGAATAATCAGCTCTGAAATGGCTTTTTGACATTGAAATTTCAGCTTTTCTGCAGAAAAATGCCCGTAACTTTTTTCTGGAGTGGAATTGGGCCTCGATTCTAGAATTGTAGATCTCTGTTTAAGCTTCGATTTGACATATGGTAAGGCTTCTAACTATGTTCCAGTCAAAAGTTATGACCAATTTAAGCAGAATAGGTCATATAGTCAAACTCGAATGATAAAAGAGTGAAACTCGAATGGTTATGACTGAAACTCGAATGAAGCTTTATAAAACTCGAATGAAGAATGATTTAACTCGAATGATTAAGTATGAAACTCGATTGATTAAGTATGAAACTCGGATGAAGCTTATTGAATCTCGAATGAAGAATGATTCAACTCGAATGTGAAGTGAATGAAACTCGAATGACCTTGTAGTCCAACTCGAATTACTTTGTGATCAACTCGAATGAAACATGAAGTTTCTCGATTGATGCTTTGATCAACTCGAATGAAACATGAAGTTCTCGATTAACTCTTTATCCAACTCGAACAGTTAAGAATAAAACTCGAATTAAGCATACATAAAACTCGAATGAAGCATTCATCAAACTCGAATAAAGCTTTCATAAACCTCGAATAACACTAAGAATGCAGTTTTGCCCGAGTCTCATCATCTTTCAACAAAAAACAAGTTCAGATTCAAAATTTTTAACAAAAATTCATGAATTGACCTCAAATAGATTTCGAAGGTTCGTTTTAATAGCATAAACAACTTTTGTGAAATCACTTTGGCTAATTCTCGATTAAAAACCAAAAATCGACCAAAAACCTCAAGAACACACTTTTTCAAAAAAAACTCTGAAAATTCTCAATTAAATTCTGTGTGTTTAGAATTAAAAGCTGATGCTTATCACAGTAGATTCGACTTTAAATCCTACACCTTCGATTCAATTTTCATAACATTTCATCCACAAAATCAAAAACCTCAATTAATTTTCTGTTCCGAAAAAAATTGATGTAACAGTGTTCGAAAAATGAATTTTCAGATTCAAAATTCAATCAATTACAGCCATATTAGGCTTTGATACCAATTGTGAATTCAGATTTCATGCAATTCATATCAACATTAACAATTCATATGAACAATTAACAATCAAACACAATTTATTGAATGATTATAGAGAGAAGAATATTACATTGGACGTTTCGGCTTTCTTGCAAAGCAATCCTTCTTTCTCTCTAAATCAGATACGTATCTCTCTATTTTACAATCGTCCATTAACAGTACACACTCACACATATTTATACTCAATTATAACTATTGAGTATTTACAATTTAAACCCTGAACTTTTACAAATTAATTGTTCTCAACTCTATTATGAATTGTACCCAACACATCCTCAGATTTAAAGAGGATAATAACCGTATTGTTTGATATGCTATTGTCATCAGGGTTCATATATATGTTCACAGTTCTTGAAGAAACTTTAGTTTTTGTAGCAGTTATAGTCTAGGTACTAATGCAACCTAGTTCACTATAACTGTGGCTCTGATACCAATCTGTCACACCCCGTTACCCTGGTTGGAAACGAAGCGTGTCGTCGCGGAAGTGTAACCATAATCATAATGAACGACCACTATATGGACGTTTTCAAAAATACATTGATTTAACTTCAAATATAAATATTGTTTTACATATCCAAAATACAGCGTAAGTAGTTCTTAAAATACCAAGATTTAAATACACAATTTAGTTTATCAGGAATGATGCAATAAATCTCCGAGTTTGAAAATGATGCGACTCCGAAATGAACGGAAGCCTTGGAATGCTTCCAATAATTGCGCATGTCTTAATCACCTGAAAATACATGCGAAAATACGTCAACAAATTGTTGGTGAGCTCATAGGTTTACGCGAAAAGACCAATTGTATGGACATTATCAGATGAGTTGAATTTATAAAGCATAAATTCCATGTATGTATTACATCAATCATCATGCAACCGAAGCTTAATTAAATGAGTTTGCCCTATGCAGTATTCCCATATGTAATACTGTGTGTTAAATATATATGCATTCCGCCGTTAGCCGGTTAAGACTAACCATGTCAGGATCAAAATACCTAAGATTAACTGGTTTTAATAAATCAGAGTTTAAACCAATAACCTTGTTTTGAATCGAAGTCCAATTAAGAAGTTTGCGGAATAACACTTAACTGTTTTAAGAAAACTTTCAGAACAATAAAGAACAGATTTTCAAATAAATATAAACAATATCAAAAACTTTATATTTCCAAACTCTCTGATTACAATCACCTCTAATCTGTTTGATTAGACGAAGAACGCTAATTGTTCTTAGGGCTTTACAACCTTAGAGGCTTAAGAAACTTATCAGAAAGCAATTTCAATGAAGCACCACGATTACAGGACTTGCACACACACTTACAATAGAAAGACCTAGTCTATCTATATTTATAGTCTTCTGATTTGTTTCCTTAACGGACTCTGATTTCTCTGGTAGTAGATATGCTTAGAAGATCTTCAAATCTTGAAATATATATCACTTCCTGAATTTCAGCACTTTCTGTTATCAATCTGTTAAGCAGCTTGAACTTTTAACTCTGGCAGCTTGAACTATTGAACTAGCAGCTTGAGTTTGTTGAACTGGCAGCTTGAACTTTGTAATTACACAGAAATAGTACTAACAGTTTGAGAAATCTAACTAACAGCTTGACATACTTAGATTATTTCCCAACAATCTCCCCCTAACTTAAATTCTTTACATAAGACTTTAAGTTTCTTATACAAATAAGGAAATAAAACAAAGTAAAACTGTTATATACAAACTAAGCATCCAAAAACTTACAACTGTGAAAGTTTCTGCCTTATAGCTTTTATGAATTCTCTCTTTAGCTCCACTTTATCACATTCAATCTTCATAGAGCTCATTTGGAGTAGTCTGCTTTTGGCAAATCAAGAAAATCAAAATTGTAGAATCTGCTTGATCTGTCTGCAAGCTTGAGTCTATATGTCATAGATTTGGCATATAAATCAACCTGTACAGTCTTCATTTCCTTGGCAGCTTCTATATCCATTCTGGTGGATTCAGGATCAAAAATGCTTCTGAGATCTTTTAAATTTGTTTGCACCCACACAATTGGTGACCTATAGTGACTGGCAGTTTCAATATTATGCATTTGTGTCAGCTCATCTCTAGTCAATCTTTGAACCAGTTGGATTAGGCTCTTGTATTCTTCCTCAGGACCAGCTTCTCTTTTGATTACAAAATGATATACTAAATCAATGTCATCCATTGACTTAGCATACCAATAAGTAAATGGAGGTTTGGAGAAGTCATGCTGGTCGAGGGTCTTTTCAATCTCCATAGCCTTTTGTAGTTGTTGGTCAAACAACACTCTCTTAACTTGATCAAACTTCACTTGTTGGATAGTTTCAGGTTGAGGAGCATCAGCAACAGTTTGAGCTAGTTCTTGTGGATCTTTGACTTGTTGGGAGGCTTTGGAGGCTTTTTCTTTTTCTCTTTCCTTTTCTCTGTCATATAGAGCCTGAACCTTCTCAGTTGACCAGGATTGAGCAATAACCTTCGATATACCAGCTGTTGCAGAGAAATTGATCAAAAATCTTCTGTGTTCCGCCTTTGAAGGCCCTGTTGGCCTTTTCCTCTTCTTCTGGCTTTCTTTGACCACAAACCCTCTTAGGTAATCTCCTAAGGTTTCATCATCTCCCATTGGTTCATGGGTTTGCTGGTCTATGATCTGATCTTGTTCTTCTGCTAATCTTCTGGCCAGTTCATCATCATGGGCAACTTGGGCTTTTTTTTAAAAGAATTTAATCTTTGGAGGTTCAATCAAAATGCTCTTTCCCTTGTCTGTAGTTGCTGCTGAAGATGTAGCTTGGACTGCTGGGGTAGGAGCTTGAGAACCATCTCTGATGAACACTCCACTTGGCCTGATGGGAACATCTTGAGCTTCTAGACTAACAGCTTGAGAAACTGTTGGGACTGTTAGCCTAGAAACTGAAGCTGTTGTTGGTGAAGTTTAAGTTGTTTGGACTGGAAGTGGGATCTCCTGATTCTCTCCCTTTTTGGATGCATTGGTTTGATCAGAGGGACCAAAAACCTTTGCAAGCAGGGATCGAACCATCTTCTCGAGCTGTATGATCTTGTTACCACATAACGTGAACCCAAGGTGAAACTGGTCAAGTCTTTGTTGTCGGGCTGTTGTGAGTTGTTGCAGAGCTGTGATTTGTGATCCCTGTGCAGTAATAATGGACTTGTAATGTTCCAAAATGGCTACAACATGTTTCAGTTGTTGATCTGTCAATGCCATTAGTTGCAGACTAGCCTCAAAATCTTCAAATGAAAGTGGGATTTGAGATCTATCACTGGCATCAATTCCCGAAGTAGAAACATCTGGGCCCCTTTGTTCTTGGTACTGGGGACTTCCAAAAGGTGCTTGCACACCCTCTGTTGCCATGGGTGTGGTCTTAGTGATGTTGGTACTGTCCTGTGCCCCTTGTGCAGAGACATCAGTAGCACCAGCCACAAATCTCATATGAACATCATCTGATGGGATGTTCACCTCCAAATTGAGGGTGGGAGTTTCCTCAATGGGTTCCCTATCGATATTCTGTGCAGGAGTGTCCCCTTGCACAGATCTATTTGGCTATGAGGATTGGACTGAGGAGGAAGGAGCTCCTACAACCCTTTGTCGTTTATATATTTTAAGTGAGGGGGCTGGGGAAGTATGTATAGTAGAAGTAGCAGAGAAAATATATGTATCACGAGGAGTGGGTTGGGGTCCTGGGGGTGAAGCAGTAATAGTTGGTTGAGCCTGCTCAGGACCCTCTCCTCTGTTTCTTGGATGGACATCCTGCATTGCATGAGGCAAAGGGACATCCACACTGTGAAAATTGGCACTTGGTTTCAAAAGTCTTTTAATAGTAGGTAAAGAGTGCCTATGGGAAACATGTATCCTTTTATGTACTTTAAAAGTATTGCAAAAATTTTGCAATTATTTCTTCCAAAAACCGTGGGTACATCAAAAATTTCTCATTCTTTAAGTCATGGTGCCTTAACATCCCTTGAAAAATCATATTAGAAAAATTAAATTGTTGGCCTGTTGATAAGCACACTAAGGGAGTGGCAATATTGGAAGAAAATTCAGACCAACCAGTCCTTTTAGGGCTTAAACATTGCTGAATAATATGTACAAGATATTTCCATTTAGGACCAAAATGAGCTTTATAGAAGGTAAAAGCTAGTAATGGGTTGTGTATACAGTTTACTTCTCGGTTTTAAGGTAGGCATTAACAACTGGTACTTGGTTTAGCTAGGTCATTGAGTTGTAGATAGTTCACTTTGTCTTTGATTTTCACTATTATTGAACACCTTCATGTTCCCAAGTGTAATTACTTAATGGTTCTTTGTTACAAGGAGGTGTTTGGTACGATGAAATGAAATCACATGTGGTTTACAAGTTATTTTGTTAGATGAGAAAAGACTTGATTTTGACAGAGAGTAAAATAGAGTTTAGTGTAAACTTTATTTCTTTCATTTCCTTACCTACAAGGAGAGAATAAAAATGATAGAAAACGGAATATAGTTTTGGGAAATTTGCGTAAAAAACCCTAAAATTGGATTATTTTTATGATTAAAACCCCTAATCATTTTTTATTGCACAAAAAATATCCAACTAGTAAAATCTTATGAAATTAGGGTGTTACCGGTTATAATAGGTTGCTATATTTACATGGCAAACACGCGGAGTCCACATGACAAACCCGACTTATGTGGTGCTTAGGTGGCATTACATGTATAATTCTTAAAGTGACTTTTTACATAAAAAACACGAAGTTGGTGACTTTTGCGATTAAAACACCTAACTATTTTTTTCTCACCTCAACGGTCATATTTACATCATCTCTTCTCCTTTACCTCCGACAACTCCGATTACTCTATCCTCTCTTTTTGTTTAAGGTTGTTTATTTTATGTATGTATGTTCATTTAACTTTTGTCGCTTAATCTTGAATTTAACTTCAATTGTGCCAATGGAATCGATTTCATTTTGTGTTCACGAGTTGCATTTTTAGTTTCTCTTTTATGTTCGATTTCGTTTATTTATGTTCCATTTTAGCTTCTGAATATGATAAGCGAGAGCAGTGAGATTCGCTAGAGGGTGGAGGTTTCATTCGGAAACAAATTCTTTGTTTAATAAATAAAATTTTAATAAGTATCTATGTCATCAAAATGCAATCGGTGAATAAAACTTAGTTTTTATTATTTTTGTTAGTTGAAGGTTTTTTGAGCAATGAAAAATTATTTAGGGGTTTCACTGAAAAAACTAAATAAGTTTGAAGGGTTTTTTACACAAAAATCTATTTAAAATTTTACATGTCATCAAGTTTCAACCGGTTTAGTCATATTTTTTGTGATCTCCAACCAGCTTACACTTTTCAAAATTGGGTTTTTTTGAAAAAAAAAATATGGCTAATCCGGTTGCAACTTGATGACATGTGAATTTTTAAATAGATTTTTGCGTAAAAACCGTCCAAACTTATTTAGTTCTTTCAGTTAAGACCCCAAATCATTTTTCATTGCGTAAAAAACCTTCAACCAACAAAAATAATTGAAATTAAGTTTTATTCACCCATTGCATTTTGATGACATAGATACTTATTAAAATTTTATTTATTAAACAAAAAATTTGTTTCCCAATGAAACCTCCACCCTCTAGCGAATCTCATTGCTCTCGCTAATCATATTCAAAAGCTAAAATGGAACACCAATAAACGAAATCGAATATAAAAGAGAAACTAAAAATGCAACTCGTGAACACAAAATGAAATTGTATCCATCAGCACAATTGAAGTTGAAATTCAAGATTAAGCGACAAACGTTAATTGAACATACATACATAAAATAAATAACCTTGAACAAAAAGAAGGGATAGAGTAATCGGAGTTGTCGGAAGTAGAGGAGAAGAGATGAGGTAAATATGACCGTTGGTTAGAGTGAGAAAAAATAGTTAAGTGTTTTAATCGAAAAAGCCACCAACTTTGGGGTTTTTTTTAGGGTTAATATTGAAAAAACCCAACCATCTTTTCTCATTTTATCGATTAAGTCCCTAAACTTTTTTTTCACCTGTTTAAATCCCTAAACATTTTTTGTTTTATCTGAACCTATTAAAATGACTGGTTCATCAGGTTAAATATCAGTAACCTATCCTATTCATCTTCTTCACATATTCTGCTTTATCTCAGTTGGGAGTTTCATTCTTAAGTGATCTAGTTAGCACAAATCACTTACTAAATACACAAATCACCATGCCTAAGTGATCTAGTTAGCACAAGCTGTGGCATAAATACACATATAAGTTCATGTTAACAAAGTCCAAAATACTGAAATCTGAAAGTTTAGAACAAATATCTGAAATCCAACTCTAATTACAGATCTATTTTAAATCCAAATATTTGAAATTCAAAAACTCAAAGTGTTTTGTTAACACAAACTATGGTGTATAATACGCATCCATCTCACTCCAAATCAAAATTACGAGTACCTCTAAGTATAAATGAAGACCCAAATCAGTTTCCATCAATTAACTTAGCATTCAAATATGTTTTATGCTTTCCCCCATATTGATGATGTGTCTGGCCTTCTTGAAACACTCATCAAAACAAGATGTGGCTATAGCATGTCGATGGTCCGGGTCTTCTCGTGATAGTCATTGTAACAAATGCAGTTACCTTCTATTAGGGTCTTCAAAGCAGAAATGGAAACGGGATGTGCTCACCTTCGATTAAGGTCTTCGAAACAGGCATCAAAATAGGATGTTGCCTTTTCGACCTGGTCGAAACAGAAATCTGGAGGGTGAGTCATCACTGGACTCATCACGTGTTTGGGTCTTCTTGATCTAGTTGAAACAGAATCTGAAGCGAAAATTTGTTAAGAAAAACCCACACATAAAAGACGATGAGGAAAGTAAATCACTTTGAAGGTCGTGACTAGAGAAGAGATTGGAGGAGGGGGATCCATGTATAAGGTGGGAGGTGAGAGCCTAGATAAGACGATGGGGGTGAGGGTTTAGGTTGTTGCTGGTGACTAGTGAGAAAGAAGGTAATCTACCATGTTTTACACAAAGTTATGTTTTGACCGGTTCATCCGGTTGTAGGTTAAAATTATATACTTTTGAATAAGACAAAAATTATTTAAGGATTTAAACACTTGAAAAAAAAGTTTAAGGACTTAATCGATAAATGTGTGAAAGATAATAGGGTTTTTTCAATATTAACCCTTTTTTTTTATGCAAAAAGTCAGTTTAAGAATTATAAACGTAATGCCACCTAAGCACCACATAAGTCGAGTTTGCCATGTAAGTAAAGCAACCTATTATAACCGGTAACACCCTAATTTCATAAGATTTACCGGTTGAATGTTTTTTGTGCGATAAAAAATGATTAAGGATTTTAATCACAAAAATGATCCAATTTTAGGGTTTTTTTACGCACATATCCCAAAACTATATTTCGTTTCCTACCTTTATTATTCTCTCCATGTAGGTAAGGAAATGAGAGAAATAAAGTTTACACTAAACTCTATTTTACTCTATCCCATAATCAAATCTCTTGTCATCTAACAAAATAACTTGTAAACCAAATGTGATTTCATTTCATCGTACCAAACACCTCCTTATAACACCTCCTTATAACAAAGAACCATTAAGTAATTACACTTGGGAACATGAAGGTGTTCTATAATAGTAGAAAATCAAAGACAATATACTAATCTACAACTTAATGACCTAGCTAAACCAAGTACCAGTTGTTAATGCCTACCTAAAAACCAAGAAGTAAACTGTATACACAACTAATTCCTAATTCTGTCAATAGCCACAAACCATTAAGGGAACGTATGGTACGGTGAAATGAAATCGTACGAGATTTATATGTATTTTTATTATGTGATGAGAACCTTGATTTCCAACGAGAGGGAAGAGAATCGAGTCTAGGATAAATTCATTTCATTTTTCTTTCATTCTCAATACGAATAGAATAAAAAACATGAAAAGTGAATGGACATTTAATAGTTTTTTTTTATATTGTATGTCGACGTCTATTCATTTGTAACTATCATTGATTGAATAAACTTATAAATTTCATTTTATTCAATTCTACTTAACCAAACACCTCCTAATTAGCATCCCTTGGAAATGAATAACTTCCATTTGTTACAAAAGAACAAGGAAGGAACGACGGCATAAGTTCAAAGGATACTACTACCAACGTTTTCACAGGAAAAAATTGTAACATATGCTGAAACTGTGTTGAACAACAGTAAACAGGAATTACATGGAACTTCCACACTGCAAACCGTGAAACAAAACTTAAATCACTGCTATATGCAAAATTTGGAACTGAACTATGAAATCAACGAACCAGACCAGAAGCCCGAAACCAAACCAAAAAGTACTAGTAACAGTCGGTTCGATCCTCGATTTTGATGTTATTGATTTTTCAATTGCAGTTATTTCAGTCTGGTCTGGTTTGTATGTAGAAGTCAGGAAAGAAAAAACAATGGAATTGAATAAGAGTACCAAAACCGGAACCAGTACCATAAGATTTGGTTTTAATTCATTCAAATTTTTTTGTTACGATTCGGCTTCGAATTTGCACACCCATAAGGGAATTTCAGCCTTTTGTACTTTTAACTTCTACATGAACGGCTTAACTGATTCGCTTTACATACAATAACCGTTCTCGAGTGTAGTGCTTTACACCCAGTAGAAAGTACAACCAACCAAATAGAACTGCCAACACTCTGGTCACTTTGTAGTTTGTACCCTCAATCAAATATCTGCGTAATAACTATGTAAAACTATTTTTTCTTTTATAACATGTGTGGGCGTAAAAGGCTACTACTTTACATAAAACCGTTACATATCTCATCCTCTATCTACTTTTCTCTATTTCCTCCACATCCTTCAACCTCTGTGGACATACATGTTAAGGTCCTACCATATGCCTATTCCCCGGAAACAAACAAATCCAAGAAGCGTATCAATTAAATTACCATAATTCCCGTTTGCGTTTCTTGGACCGAAAGCCTCAAGTTGTCTTCATATCGGGTTTAATTTCTGAGCACCGACCCTTGCAACACGCCATTGGCAAACCAAATTCATCTGCTTTTCTTGAGCACGTTCATCTAAAGATTTGGCAGAACAAAATCATGAGCAGATGCTTATACGACATTGCACAACAGTATACGAAAACGAATCAAGATCAAGAAGTAACCACACTACCACATCTTTCAGTTCACCATGTGGGTACCAGTCAAGATGAATAGAAATTATTTTTTTTCTGCATATACAAGTATAAATTAACATTATAAGTGTATACATTCACATACAATTTGTGTCTTGTAAGTCTATGACAATGTGAATGTACAAAATGGTTGATGTGAATGTACAAAATGGTTGATGTGAATGTACATACATATACAACATTGTGTACAATCACATTGTCATTTTATGGAACTACAAGACATGAAATGTAATTCTTTTTAGTCACATATACTTATAAAATATAATGGAATTACAAGACATGAAATGTAATTCTTTTTAGTCACATATACTTATAACAATCTGTATATGTATATGTAAAAAAGAACATAAACAATTATTCATCTTGACTGGTACCAATTTCTCAACAAAAGGTAGCAAAAGATGTGGTACCTTCTGATCCTTAACACATGTGAAAACAGAAATACAAAAAAAAAAAAAAAAGGGTGAACTTACTACTTCTATCCTCGATATAGGATACGGGAAGCGAGACACACGGTCACATACAGATGAACTCGGAATTGAAGCTGTTGTAAAAAGGGATCAACTGAAGCGAGTAGTACACATGCTGCTAACTGGATGTTAAACGCACCCTTGACCCGTAAAAGAAACGTTTTTTTCTTAGTATCTCAGCTTCTCTAGCTATTTGGATATCCGAAGGCCAAAACATTCTGTGTATAGCTTTAATTATAAAGCGGGGAAGCAGTGCTGCGACTATTATAAGCCAAATTGAGAGCCAATATGTAGGTTGTTTTGCTAATTGGTATATTGTCCTGACCATAAAAAACGTGTTAGTTCCTTCATTGGAAATTTCAACATCTAAACAGAACTGTGCAAAGTTAGAGAAAACAAACCCGTAATTAGGAAAAACAGGAATAGAGTCCAAGACCACTACACAGGCATACGTAATTGCTACTGAACCCCAAATCGAGATATGGGTATAAAGTACCCATCGTTGAATGTCCATTGCCAAATGTATATTGACTAGGATCACAACAGCAACGGTCCACAAGCTACCCATACTCCAAATATCGATCGTGCTCTCCGAGAAGGCGAATCTGGGTACACAGAAAAGAACAAGACTTTGCCATATGGTGTCGGCCATCATTATCCAAAAACGGTAACTGTTGTAACTCTCATGCCTATGGCCGGCTTCATATAGTTTTGGATACCGTAACAGTGTCTTATGACTTAGGTCCTTGTCGAGAATACCGACAACGATGGTGGGTACTGACGTGTAAATAACAGAATAGAATACACTGCTCCAATCCGTAAGTGCCGATGTTGTCGAGAAAGCCGCACATAATACATACCTGTAAGTTAATAAAGTTAAGCTATAACACCACTCGAAACTTAATACTAGCTATGAAAGCTGCATATATTAGAGAATATATATTGAGAAAACATCATTTAGTGGTTTGTTCCCTAGAGTTTTTTTTTTAGTGCTTAAATCACTAAACTATATTATCTTTAAAGGTTTAGTCTTTAACTTAGTTTTAGGTAAAAATAAATAAAGATTACAGGCCAAACCGCTCAAATTGAAAAAGTGCTCAGGCCTTTTTCAGTTTAAACCCTTAATGTGGAAATAAAGATTAAGAACTAAAACAAAACAAATAATATATTATGGGATAAAACAATATTGTGTTTTTTTGTATCTTTTTATTCAACATGTATAATTCATTGCTGTGGTTTTCCCCTACGAAAGTGATGTTGGAATGGCAGCAGGCTCCCTTTACTCAACCAGCAGGTGCTTCAAATAGGCCTCAATTTGATAGTTGCAACACATGAAAATTGCTCAGAAGATTATTCTCGAAAATCTTCCCCAATATTCGGATATCCATCTAAACAAGGAGCGTATTTTCCCTCCAAAACATAATCTTGCCTCAAGTTGTTCTCCAATCACGCCATTAAGACGAGAATTTTCACTTAGCTACCGTTAGCGACCCATATGCATCCTCGCCTTCGAAAACCACTTCTCCAATTTGCAAATGGCCCCCAACCGCTAGCTGCTATGGCCTGAAGGTTAGCTGCCTCATTACAGATAGGCAAATCGCATCGTTCGTGCTTAGATCAGCGCCTAGGTGCCGATTAGTCGGTCGCCTAGGCCGATAGTTACAACACTGCAAGGATTTTGCACTGAAATAAAAACCTAATTTGGTATAACCATCCGTACTTTGAGAAGTGACAACGCACTTGAATATTTATTTCTCTACACCCTTAAAACAGTTTATGATGTCTAAAGGCAGTTACATGAATCTTCATGTCCTAGAACCCCACAACAAAATGGCATTACCGAAAGGAAGAACCGCCATCTAATGGGAGGGACATGTATCTTCCTGTTGTATGCCAAACTACCACTAAAATTCTGGGCTAATGCGGTTATGACTGCATGTTATCTGACTAATCGCATGCCATCTTTCATCACAGAATCAGACTCCTTTCTCGGTTATGTTCCCTAATCAACCTCCGTATCACCTTGCTATTAGTTCGGTCTGTTTAGTCTGTTTTGTTTATTGTCTGGATTCCAAATTCCCAGTTGTAATAAGCGAGATCCAAAGCATTAAATTATGTCTCTCTAAGTTATTCTCGGCTACAGAAAGGCTACAAGTGTTATTCTCATAGCCTTAACAAATACTTCATGGCTGCTAATGTAACATTTGATCATCAACTTTATGATTTTGTTGCCCAACAGGACATCAAATGTTGATCAAGTTCTTCCTTTCCAAGTTTTTCTTCACCGCCAACTGAACACTCCTTAAGTCCCTCAATTGATACTCCCTTGAAAACTTATCACTGACTTCCACGTCCCAGTATTCTCACAATAGACAGTCCACCAGATAAAGTAATGATGAAGTAATCCCTCTCTCCTACTGATGGTCATGCAGAGTCACTTAACGAGGCCAAGAGGGTACCTCTGACCTATCTCCTTCACCAATCAATCATCCAGCTCCTCCACCTCCGGCCTCTTTTGAGGATATTCTACCCATTTGGCCGGCAAAAAGGTAAATGATCTATTGCAAATCCTTATCCCATATACAACTATGTTCCCTATGATTGTTTACCACGAAAAATTTTCTGCATGTGTTGCAAGCCTTGCCTCTGTTCCTATTCGTAAAACAGGAGGAGAGGCTTTATGTCACCCAGGTAGGGGCTAGGCAATGGTCGAATGACAGCCTTACACTCAAATGGGACTTGGGAGTTGGTTCCCTTAACACCACGAAAATTAAAAGTGGGATGTCATTGGGTATTTTCTCCCAAAGTCAAACCAGATGGTAAACTTGATCGTCTCAAAGCTCGCTTGGTGGACAAAGGATATACACAGATATATGGCTGTTAGGATTAGTGTCATTTGTATCAACTCTAAGGAGCTAAGTGTAAATACCTCTAGTGTGTGTTACTTAGTTAGCTACTCACTCACTCCCTTATATATAGGAGTACCCGCATAGCCTCAAAGTGTAGTATCAGATCAGTGAGATAGAGAGGAGAGAAACACGAGAGTTGAGAGAGAGAGTCAGGCACGATCGCTCGCTGGTGGTGGCACCACCACCGGTGCAGTGATGTGTGTGTTGTACATTCTTGGTGAAATCTTGAGTGATCTATATGGATCTTGATCAATGTAACAGAAGATGTAAGATTGATCATGTATTAGAATGTACTAGCAGGATGTTCTTTGATAAATAAACATTCAGATTCCTGTGATTCTTCGTGTATGTTCTTATGTATGTTTTGTTCTATCTATGGTTCCCATGTGTGTGTGTGATCTGTGATCTCAATTAAACAAGGTGTCAGGCGTAAAACTCTACAAATTGGTATGCCAATTGTATTTGGCAATCCATTCCTTGCCAATTGGATTTGGCAATCGTTTCTCGAAAACGTTGTCTCAGATTTTGCAATTGAACTCACACTCGATTTTAGCAATTGGCCTCAACTCTTTCTGTGAAATTGATTCTGGAAATCAAGGAAGATGCAACCAATCAAGAATTCAAGATCAGACACAAGTCCACAGGAAGCAATGCACATCAGTCAAGATAGATATGGAGGTTACAGACTTAACAGCAACCATGTTAAGACATCAAGAACCTGTCAAGAATGGTCCAGAAGTTAAAGGCCACCGTGACTAAGATAAAGGTTTAACAGCAGCAAAGGCTTGGATATCAAGATAAGTCAAAGAAGATTTTCAATGAAGAAATTGATGGTGATATCAGGAAGTGAAGTTGGAATAGTGGCTGATTCAAAGGGATGTAGGAATCAGTGGTCAAACTCCTTACACTTAAGTGTTTGGTGTGATCAAATCCAAAAGAAATTGTCACCTATTGTGTTCATCTATTTGAAGATAAAGAAGTTAATGGGACATGGGTGTCAGAAATGATCAAGACTTCAAGTAATAATCTGTTTTGTTTTAAAACAGATTGTGAGGATTGAAGTAGTATGAGAACGTGTTGACTCATTGAAAAGGGGTAAGAATGAGTCTGTCCTAATGAGTGTGTGACTATGGAAGCATGATATGCTTCATATGTTCAAGAATACTCAAGGATAAATGGACTCATGAGGATTAATCAAGTGTGATTAATCACGTTGGTACCTCTTAGAGTCAAAAGGGACTGATCTGATGCTTGTGTTCAAGGTGGAGCTTCTTGTTCAAGGCAAAAAGGGGATGTTGTTACAGAATTAAGGGCTGCTGGTTTATGCTTAGACGGTGTTTGAATTTACGTTTGAAAAAGTGTTATAGCGTTTTGGAAACTAATAATCAGATAATAGCTGTAACAAAAAGTGCTGCAAAAAATGTAGTGTTTGGTTTAGCTTCTGCTGTTTGCTATCGTAATTATTAAATAATCAGTTTTTAAAGTGTTTGGATTTGCTTTTTAACTTGTAAAATGGTCAAATAATCACTTGTTAAGCAAATAAGCTACATTTTTTAACTTATGAAAAAGTGTGGTAGGAATAACTTTAAACGCAAATAATCACTTATTAAGGTATACAATCCAAACACTGTAAACTAATTATTTGCGTTATTGTAACGTAATAAGCTAATAATCTCATCTATAACGCAAAACCAAACACCCTCTTAGGGTGTGTTCCATAAACTCATTAATGGAAGGAACGGAATGGAATTTTAAACATATCTCATAAAATTTGTGTTCCATAAACTTTTATAGGAAGGAAAGGAAAGGAAATTATTTTAATTTTGGCCTAAAAACATTCCATCCAAAGATGGGAAGGAAAGGAAAGAAATGTTAACAAGCCTCTCCATTCTTTTCTTTTCCTTGCTATCTTTTCCTTCTTTCTTCTGGAACACACCAAAGAAATGTGTTCCATTCTTTTCTTTTCATGAAGGGGCTGCTGGGTACTGGTCAGTGCTTGGGGTTGTGGATAATTATGGTTGTTGAATCAAGCTAATGAAGGAGTTGTTGATTCAAGCAATGGTAAGATGTTGGTTTGTAAGATCAAGGTGGAGTTAGACTCCCTTGCAACTAACAAGACATCATTATTTTATATTAAAAGAGGTCAAGGTGCAGTATGCTCAACGAGTTTGTCTCTCTTAGGAGTAGAGTAAACTCAAGGTGGAGCACATGGGTGGCATAATTGTTGCTGTGTATGGGGTTATAGCAGGTTGGTGTTCGCTTTTTAAAGATAGTTTAAGACACCTTATTGGGTAAAGAAACCACAAGGGCTGCTGATGTTCATCCAGCAACATAGAATGCCAATGGCAACCCAGAAATTTGTGAGGTGTTCAACTTCAAATGAAGAGGGTTGGAAGTAGCTACGGAGTTAAGGCTGATCACAGTAATTAGTAGGCCTAATTAGTAATTCAGGCCTGGTAGGACCAGAATGTGCTGTAGTAGTTCACGGGTGATTCATGGCTGGCACTAGATGAAGTCAAGTGGAAAGTAACATAAAGTTACAGAAGTCATAGGGGTATGAGTGAAAGTCCTTGTGCATGAAGAGGGGAGGATCAAGGGGAATTAGTTGATGAACATGGCAATGCGCATGTCATGTTCGGTGATAAACTAATTGGATCTGCTCATAATTCTTCATGGCAAGTAGACAAAACAGTCAAGTTAGGGACCGTTGGGGCTGGTTCATAGCACAAAGGGTGATTACATGAAGATGTTGTTTGGGTATTGTGTTTGCTATATCAAGGTGGAGAAGGCCACAGGATGATTTGGATAAACATCAGGGGTAATCATATGAAGTTAGATATGTCTTGGATCTAAGTGTGCTGTGAAGACAAGATCTACAATGTGAGCTTATGTTTTGAAGCCTAATAGGCTTATATTTTTAAGTCTGGTGACTTGTATATAAATGATGTGGAAGTTAGGGTGTTGTACTAAGGTGGTGTTGACATCTTAGAGGGCTTATGCAACTAACAGTTGGAGGCATGTCATGAGCAGACCTGTTTGAAGTCAAAGCAGATTTTGAAAAGGAATCTATTGGGGTGCAGAATCTAAGGAAATTAGTAGGTGAAACTATTTTAGTCTGAGTGTATAGAAAGGCCTATTCTGATGTGAAATTGGAGTTTCCGCAGCATAAAGAACAGATGAAATCTTTAAGGTTCTCTCAAGTGTATCAATCAAGTTGATGAAATAAGTTGAACACTTAAGTGTTTGAGGCAGGGTAAAAGTTCCTGAATTAAAAGCCTCATACACTAACACATATTCATCGTAATTCTGTGTTTTTTTATCTCTTTAGTGATCTGAGGTATGGGATACAAGTTAAGGTGGAGTTGGTTGGTTGAGTTGCAAGTTAGTTGCTGCTGGATCATGGTTGATAAGTCAAAGCTATTAGGTGCCGTTGTGAAAGTAGGCACTAGTGCAGTGAAGGCTGATCAGTGTTGTATGATCTATTGCATGATCAGTAGCATTATCAGTGTTGCATGGACATTATTCACAAGGCTGCAGTTCACATAACCTATGTCACATCTATGTGGACAGGTGTCAAAGATGGACGCATCAGTTGACAAAGGGTCATAGTAGATTTGTGTTTCAGTTGTGGTGTTTTTGAGGATGAGATGTGATGAACACCGAAGGATACTAGTCATGTTGCATAGTGTACTTGAGGCAAACAGCTTTGATGGAATAATCAATTTACGAAACAGCTTTGGGAAGATGGCAAATCTGGTATTGCACGAAGGATCAGTTTTGATGAATATGTCAAGGCCAAAGCAGGAAGAGCACTTGTGGAAGCTGGTTCAGTGATCAGTTTATTAGATGCTTTGGCTGCTGGTAGTATAAAGTGATCAGGAAATGCAGAGCCACAGCAATAGTGCAAGGATATCTCAACAAAGACCCATGCAATGAGAACTAAAGTTGAAGTTAACTAAAAGAGGTGGAGGCTACTAACTAAAGTCAGACACTTATGGGGCGTTTGGTTCGCTGGAATCTGATGGAATCTGGCGGAAAATGAATGAAGTTTCCATTCTGATGAGTTGTTTGGTAGTCCAAGGGAATGGAATGACCATTCCACATTTTAAAAAAAATCCACCATTTTGAAGGAATGATTATTCCATAGCAAAATGGAAGGAATTTAAATTCCATTCCTTCAAAGCAATCCTTTTAACAACAGGTCTTCTTATTCTCAACAAACTATAGTATTTGGATTCAGACAGATTCCATTCATTTGACAGATTATATTCCATTCCGTCAGATTCCAGCGAACCAAACGCCCCCTTAGTGTAACTCAAATAACACTAAGGTGGAGATTTGTTAGGATTAATTTCATTTGTATCAACTCTAAGCAGCTAAGTGTAAATACCTCTAATGTGTGTTAATTAGTTCAGTGTTGTTAATAGCGGCAATAGCGACCGCGATCGTGAATGGCGTAGCGATGCGGTGCTATACCGCTAAAGCATGAATAGCGGTTGCGGTAAATATTTTTCTTTTTTAAGACTATATATATACATACATATATATACATATATATATATATGTACATATATATATAGAATATGGTTCGTGTGAGTACCTAAAAAATGCAGAGTACCGTGAGAACCTGTGATCACACGGGTTTAAGATGTGAACATGCTCCGAAAAAAGTTTTTTTTTTAAATTTTTTTTCATATTCATTTAGATACAAATAATATAAGCATATTTTGTAAAAGAATTACACGCATTCACACTTCGTAGCCTCTTAAAAGTCATGTGAACGTGGAAAAATTCATGTGAACATGCTTAGCTGTGAACATACGTTCACAACAGTGCAGTTCATGTGAACTTGCACGTTTCACATAGTTATAGTGTGTGTTTATGTGTGATTTTTTTTGCAAGTAGTCTTATATTATTAATTTAAACATGATTATGAAAAAAAATTTCAAAAAAAATAATTTTAAGCGAGGTACCTCCGGTACTCCGCAAAACTAGTGGTACTCATTTGAACCCAAATCTATACATATATATATATATATATATATATATATATATATATGGTAAGTATATTAGGTTAAAAAATAGAGGATACGTGTAAAAGGCCAGAAGCTTCTTTCTTTCGCATGAAGGACGTGAGGTTGTGGGAAACTTAACGGTCAAGCATATATCCACCGTCGCCGGCCATCCTCCACCGTCACCGGACGACCTCCACTGTCGCCACTGTCGCCGGACGACCTCCACTGTCGCCGGCCATCACCAACCTCCGGCGACTTCCATAAGCAGCAGTTCATCACTTTTATATCTCTAAATGTTTTTTTCTGATATTTTTTCTTTTTATTTCATCACAGTAACCATGACTGATTTTGCTACAAAAATATATACTAGTTATTAGTTATTTTAATTATTAGTTCAGTTCATGATTTTATTTTACTGATCTACATCTTTAATGGTTTCATCTGATTTTATTTTCATCACAGTAACTTAATGTTAGAATGTTACATTACTGATTTTGCTACAAAAATGCATATTAGTTATTAGTTATTTATTATTAATTATTATTAGGTCAGTTCATGATTTCTTATTTTACTAATTTTACATCTTTAAAGGTTTTATTCTTTTTTTTCATCACAGTATTCCAGTTATAATTCATAGTTTTATAGAAATGGTTAGAGAAAAAGAAGTTGATCCAGGATGGACATATGGTACATTGACTGAAGGAACCAAGAATTCGGTTCAATGCAATTTTTGTGGTTTTGTATCAAAAGGAGGAATCACTCGACACAAACATCATCCTTCTTGGGATTCGACGGACGTAGCAAAATGCAAAAATGTACCAAATGATGTAAAACAATTATTTAAAGAATGTTTTGAGAAGAAAAAGATCATGAACGATTCAGTGAGTAACATACCTCACTTTGATGATGTTGTTGATTTAGAAGAAGAAGAAGTTGGTGAGATTTCTAAAAGAAAGAGACCATCTATTTCCACTACCTCAGCGGCGCCGTCGGCAAAGAAAGGACCGTTGGATATGTTATTAAAGTCATCGAGTCAATCGGGAAAGAAAGGGGGGGCATTTAGTTGGAACTCCACAGTACAATGAAGTTCAAAAGAAACTAAGACTTGATGCGGTTCAAAAGTTCTCTCGTTGGATGTATGATGCGGGTCTTCCATTTAATGCCGTGAAATATGATAGTTTAGGGCCCGCACTTGAAGCATTTGCTTGACATGGTTGCGGTATAAAGCCCCCTAGCTATCATGAGGTACGAGTTCCTATGCTAAAGCTTGAGATGGAACATACCTAGAAAATTATGGTAGAAAATGAAGTTGAGAAGACAACCTACGGATGCTCTTTGATGGCTGATGGATGGAGGGACCGGAAAGGAAGAGCACTTGTTTACTTTTTAGTGAATACCCCCTGAGGAAGTATGTTTATCGAATCAGTGGATGCTTCTAGCTTCTCACATACAGGTGACAATATGTTCACACTGTTTGATCGATTCATCCAAAAAGTCGGGCCGAAGGATGTCGTTCAAATTGTGACAGATAATGCTAGTAATAACGTTAGAGCCGGTAAGTTTACTATTATTACATTTACAATAAACTTATAAGTTATTACTTATTACTAACAATTATTATTTATTTAAAGGGCAACTTGTGGAAGAAAAATATCCGCACATCTATTATACTCCGTGTGTAGCATATTGCATAGACTTGATGTTTCAAGACATCTTCAAGTTGCCACATCTGAAAAGAACAATTAAGAGGGCGATTGCGGTTAATACATACATTTACAACCGCACATTGTTATTGAACATGATGAGAGAGTTCACTGGACAAAAAGATATGGTTAGGCCCGCGAAGACCCGATTTGCCACCAGGTATTATACATATATTTATAAACTATAATTTTTAAAATCTATAATATCGTTTAACCAGCAATCTTACTTAGTATTCTTTATTTGTTAATAAATTAGCCGACTGGTGGAAACAATATGGATCACCGGCACCAACTCTGAGAAAATTTGCGGTGAAGGTGTTGAGTCTTACATGTAGTTCATCTGGTTGTGAACGTAATTGGAGTGTATTTGAACATGCAAGTAACTCAAATTTTGTATTATAAAAAGTAAAAACATACTATATTTATACTATTCATAGTTTAATACGTGTTAATAGTTATTATATTTTACTTACAGCTCCATTCTAAGAAAAGAAATCGGTTAGAGCAACAAAAGTTGAATGATTTGGTATTTATAAAGTATAATCGAGCTTTGAGAAGGAGGTACGATTGTCGTGATACAATTGACCCAATTATCTTGGACGACACCAATGTTCAAGATCCCAATGAGTGGTTGATGGAAATTGTGGAAGAAGATGCTCCAGTGTTTGAGAGTGAAGACTTGACGTGGGGAAATGTTGCGGCTGCTAGCGGGGCGAATAAGGCGCCTTATTCGACAAGGAGTGGGAACAACAAGGGTGTTGGCACATCAACCTCTAGGCCTAAAGGAAAAAGCCATTTAGTAGACGAGCAAAGTGAAGAAAGTGGAGAAGAGAATGATGTTGGAGCTTATAAAGATTATGTGTCGTCGGACGGAGAAGATGAGCCTCACTATGAAGAATTGGATGATCTATGATTGGCTTTTAATACTTTTAACTTTTAAGACTTTATTTTGAAGTTATAATGGCTTTTAATAGTTTTAAAACTTTATTTTGAAGTTAAAATGTTAAATACATTGAATAGTTTAACGTAAGATATACATATTTTGGTTTTAATACTATATCCTCTAAAAATGAAATAGCGGGCGCTATCGCTATGTAGCATATAGGTAGCTCGTCGCTATAGTCCGCTATTCGCAATCAACAACTATGAGTTAGTTACCTACTCACTCAATCCCTTATATATAGGATTACCCGCATAGCCTCAAAGTGTAGTATCAGATTAGTGAGAGAGAGAGGAGAGATACACGAGAGTTGAGAGAGAGAGAGAGAGAGAAAGAAAGAGAGTCACGCACAACCACTGGTGCCCCCACTGGTGCAGTGATGTGTGTATTGTACATTCTTGGTGAGATCTTGAGTGATCTATGTGGATCTTGATCAATGTAACACAAGATGTAAGATTGATCATGTATTAGAATGTACTAGCAGGAAGTTATTTGATTAATAAACATTCAGATTCCTGTGATTCTTCTTGTATGTTCTTATGTATAATCTGTTCTATCTATGGTTCCCACATGTGTGTGTGATATGTGATCTCAATTAAACAAGGTGTTGGGCGTAAAACTCTACAATGGCCTCGATTATAGTGACACCATTTCTCCGGTTACCAAAATGACAAGTATATGCATTCTGTTGTCCATGGCCACTATGTGTGATTGGTCGTAGCACCAACTTGACATTTATAATGCTTTTCTCCATGGTTATCTACACAAAGAAGTTTATATGGAGCAAGTCAAGAAAATGACTCTATGGGCCCTAAAACAATCTCCAACGTAGTCAAAAAGTTTAAGACGGAAAGGAGTGAAGCAGATCATATAGAAGACTGCCAAAGACACGGTATCTACCTGACAGTGTACCTTGACGACATAGTTATCACCGGGAATGATCATGAGGATATATAACATTTGAAGGATCATCCACTCAAGCATTCCTAAACGAAAGATACGGGCAATATCACGTACTTTCTAGGTAATGAAGTTAAAGTCGAAAGATGGATTTCAATATCCCAAAGGAAGTATGCTCTAGACATTCTGGAGGAAACTCATCTTACCGATTGTAAGCCACTTAAGTCTCCAATGGATCAATTAACAGTTGGTGGTTGGCTTAATTACCTCACAGTTCAAATTAGTCAGTTCTTGAATGCTCCGTAATCCTCATTAGGAAATAGGAAGTAGTTTTACGGATTCTAAAATATATCAAAGGAGCGCCAAGGAAAAGGCCTATTGTATGATATCAAGGGGAACATGGAGGTATATTTCTAAACTGATGCAGACTATGGTGGTTGCCCGTTTAGAAGAAGGTCAACCACATGTTATTGTGTTCTCTTTGAGGATAATTTTAGTTTCTTGCAAAAGTAAGAAGAAAAAAATGGTAGCAAGATCTAGTGCAGAGGTTGAATACTGAGCAATGGCAAATGGTGCATGTGAGCTCGTGTGGATCAAGCAACTACTTGAAGAACTAAGGTATTGCAGGGAATCCTCAATGAAGCTCATATATGACAACCAAGCTGCACTTCATATTGCCTCAAACCCGGTTTTCCATGAGAGGACAAAACACATCAAGATTGACTGTAATTTTGTCAAAGATAAACTACTCGATGTTCAAGTGTCAGTAAGAGCATCTACAATGAGTCCTTGAAAGAGTCCTTGGCTTATGTGGAAAGAAGTTGAAAACATGGAGGTTTTTAGGAAGAACCTTAGAAGTGCATGGGTAGTCCATACAAAGGGGAGGTCTTTCACCAAAGGACTTGAAGGGGAGGGAGCTCATGAAAGGACCTCAAAGGGTGAGGTTTTCTAAGGAGAGGGTGGGCCCTCCTACTAATATAATGTCTAAAAAAAGATACTTAAAGTGTTAAAGGATCTTAAGAGTAGGGGTGTGCAAAATAACCGAACCCGAATAACCCACCCGAACCGAACGTTAATCGGGTTATTTGGTTTTCGGGTTCCTTATTCGGGTTAAATGGTACCCGAATAAGTGATTCGGTTCGGTTTACGGGTAGGTTATTCGGGTACCCAAATAACCCGAATAACCCGTTTAATATATTTTTTTCATTTTTTTTATTTGTTTATAATTTTAACTAGTATTGTTTATATATAGAATGTAAAAATGTAAATACCAATTTTTGATACTCAAACCAATTAACCCGTTTTACCCAAATTAACCAACTCATTTCAACCGGTTTAAACTGCTTTGTTGATGATTTCAATTTTTTATACCAAAACCGAATAACCCATTAACCCAAACCGAATAACCCGATATCCATTTAACCCGAAACCGATTAACCCGTCCTCTTATTTGGTTCGGGTTCGGTTAGCTAACCCACACACTCAAACCCGAATCACCCGAACCGAATAACCCGATACCCAATTGACCCGCCCGAATAACACCCCTACTTAAGAGGTTTTTAGGATTGTAGAGTTGGTTTTTAAAAAAGAGTAGTTCTTAAAAAGGTTGATGTGTATTATTAAAAAATCCATAATGAATATAAAAAGATGATGTGTCACTCGTAAGGACCTCAGAAGTCCTTAGAGCATCCACTATGGGTCCTTGGAATCAATGTTTAAAAGCGAAAGTCACACTCGAGGCGACATGCCTTGATTAGGGACTAAGTCGAGAGGCACAAAAAGGCGAGAGCCCGAGCAAAGTGAACCAACTAAAATTTAGAAAATACTTTACATGACAATGTTACCATAAAAACAAAATAAAAGCATATTGTGTAGAATTATAGATATAATATCAAATACACAACCTCAATCCGTAATTATTTATAGTGGCAAACAAAGTAAAATGTTCCAAAAGATTGCGTAAGGCAAACCAGATGACCGAAGTCAACATTCTAATAGGCAACCTATTATGTTTTCTAGGGGTATAATTGACCATGCAAACTATGTTTTATGTCTTAAAATCCTAATAGATGTTTATGAAACAAGGCCCTCGACTCTCGCCTAACTCGCCTAGGACTAGTCGTACAAGGCGCCTTGGTTTTAAAAAGCGCGAGGCGCACTACTGTGAGGGGTTCTCGAGCCCGAGGCATGAGGCGGCGATGTGAGGCGCGCGCATGACGTACGCAAGGCGCACTTGTTTTGGTATCTTAATTCGTATATAATAACACATTAATACTACTTTAACAACTGAAAACGTAAAATACCAAAATCTAGAATACCAAAATATAGAAAATATACACGATCTTCATTACAAATTTGAATTACTTAAAAAATTATTCAAGGAGTGACTTGTTTTCTTCTTGTCTTGGGCCAAATTTAATGAAACGACAAGGAGGCGCTCGCAACACCCTATGTTGCGCAGGGCTTTGAGCCTCACCGAGCCTGAGGCGCGCTTTTTTAAACACAACAAGGCGCTCCTGAACATCTTAAAGGCGCCAAGCCTGAAATGGCCTGGCCTGAGGGACTTAGGCATATGTTGCAACGAGGTGGCAAGAAAGTGACAACATGGAGGTTTTCAGAAAAAACCTTAGGAGTGCATCGGTGGTCTACGCAAAAGCAGGTGCTTCACTAAATGACTTGAAAGGGAAGGAGCTTATGGAAGGACCTCAAAAGGTGAGGTTTTTCATAAAGATGGTGGACCTCCTATTTATATAATTGATTTTTTTTTACAAAAAATAAAAAAAGAAAAGAAGAGAGATTATAAATTTTCAAGAAATAAGTGATAAGAACCTCAAGAGGTTTTTAGGATTGTAAAGTTGGCTTTTAAAAGAGAGTGATTTAAAAAAAACTAATGTGGATTATAAAAAGATCTAAAATGAATTTAAAAAGATGATGTGTCACTTATAAGGACCTTAGAAGTCCGTAGGATTGAAGATGCTCTAAGTTCGTTAATTCTCATGAACCAACTAGCAGATGGTTTTACAAAGCCTTTATGAGGACCTTGAGTCGAGTATATATACAACAAGCTAGGAACCTATGATATATATGTTGTAGGTTGAGAGATAACGTTAGAATTGTACATCTTTAGGGACCTATATGTAAATCATTATAAATAGCTTAGTTATTTCCTTATATAGTTCGATGTATATGCATTCACCTTTTGTATATGGTTCATGTATGATTCAATGAGTTAATCACGGAATTCTATCTCACGTTTCACATATATGTATGTATGTGTGTGTGTATAAATATAAAATAAGGATCATGTAGGTACCACATCTTCAATGAGTATCGTGGGTACTGGTCAAGATGAATAATCTTGTGAATATGTAATTATTACATTTCACATATTGTGAATCCATAAAATGGCACGTGAATGTAGAGACGAAATTGATGTGAACATATAAACTATTCTTACATTCACATGATAAGACTTGCATAACACAAAATGATGTGAATTGACATATAGTCTTATGATATTAATTTGTAAATGTATATGAAAAAAAAAGTATTCATTATGACACGAAACCCACAAGTACTCACTGAAAATTGTGTACTCATTTTGATCATGTGTGTGTATGTATATGTGTGTTTGTATACACACACATATATATAGATTTTGGATCAAATGACAAACTAAATACATCTTGAGAAATGTAAGAAGCATTGTGATTCATTTTTTTACATATTGATTCGTCATTTCTTAATATATAAATACTGAATCATAAATTCTGGATTGATTGAATCAATAATTCACTATTTTTTTACATTGATTTATTAGTTTTTGAGTTTATAAATAATAAATCACAAATTTAAAAAATAGGTGAACCAATTTACAAAATTAATGATATCAATATAAAAAATTAGTGAACGATAATGATTCTCACACCTCTCAATATATATTTAGCTTCTCACGATAACCCGAGTTTTTAAACAATGAATCACAAATTGTAAAAATAAGTGATTCAATTTACAAAATTAATGATAGCAATATACAAAATTAGTGAATGGTAATGTTTCTCACACCTCTCAATATATATTTAGCCACACACGCATATATGTACATATATACATGTATATGTATATATATATATATACATGTGTATGTATACATGTATGTGTATGTATACATGTATGTGTATGTATATATACATGTATGTGTATGTATGTATATATATATATATATATATATATATATATATATATATATATATATATATATATATATATATATATATATATACATGTGTATGTATATATACATGTGTATGTATACATGTATGTGTATGTATATATACATGTATGTGTATATATATATACATGTATATATACATGTATATGTATATATATATACATGTGTATATATATACATGTATGTGTATATATATATACATGTGTATATATATACATGTATGTGTATATATATACATATATGTGTATATATATACATATACATGTATCTATACATGTATATGTATATATATATATACATGTGTATGTATATATACATGTATATGGATATGTATATATACATGTATATGGATATGTATGTATATATCTATATATATATATATATATATATATATATATATATATATATATATATATATATATATATATATATATATATATATATATATATAAAGAGAGAGAGAGAGAGATAGAGAAAAGATCATTACAGAACCTAAATTTGGTTCAGAACTGCCAAACCAACTTTAAAATTAAATAACATAAGAATCTTATCCTCTTTATAATGTGATTAATGATTTTATATGTTCCAAATTTTTTTTAATATTCAACATTGAATATTTACCACTGAATATTCGACACAAACACTGAATCCTCTGAATTCTATATATTCAACATCGAATGAATGTTATAAATTTGAAAATTCAACATCGAATATATGGTTCTACAATTCTGCACCAAACTTAAGTTCTGCAATGATCCCAACCCTATGTGTGTGTGTGTGTGTGTGTGTATATATATATATATACAAAATTAGTGAATCATAATGCTTATCACACTTCTCAATATAATTTAGCTTCTCACGATAGCCTAAGTCTTAAGATATACATGTGTGTGTGTTAAAAGGAAACACTAACTTTGCTGTGGTATATGATCCAAAACACAATTCTCAACATTCGCATACATGATCACTATATACTTTCTATTTTACTGCACGTGTATAATGCTAACACGAATGCACATGTTTCATTATTGATTCATGTGATTTAGAACTAATGCATCCTATTCTGACACATGCACATATCATTTCTTGAATAACATGGGTCTGCAACCCCTTTGCGAACCAACTAGTCCTATGTGAACCTCGGTGGCCACAAGAGGGTACTTTTCGTTGCTCCAAGGGATCAAACTTAGGACCTCTAGGTTTTTTCACCCTGACAAAGTCTTACCACTAGGTCCCACCCTTATGGTTCAGATATGATTTTCTAAAACATGTTAATCAGGTTTATAAGTAACGCATGATTTTTTATCAGTATATGCAATCAATTTGAGCTGTTTGGCCTTATTAATTTAGCGGTTAGAATAGGTTTTCCACATACCCCCAACAAAGTCAGGTTTTTCGTTGAACCAACCTTATAAAATCTCTTAAGAATATTAACCAATACGGAAGTTTTGCATACCAGAAAAGCATAAAGACAAAGACAGCATTCCGGTAAAAGTTGTAGAGAACCAAATAACCCATGCGATGATAATTCCAATGTCCATGCACCAAAAGTAATCTTTTTAAAAATCTGAACTGTCCCATTGCAAAATCAGAAGCCATGACAGCTTGACGTCCTTCCTGGCCACATATGCCAACACCAACATCCGCCATTTGGATCATTGAAACATCATTAGCACCTAAAAAAGTGTCGGCGTTAAGTACTTGTGACTGCATCAGCAACCCGAGGAAATTGAAACTGAGATGTCGTAAATTAAACAAAAAGCCTATCCACGACATATCTTTTCCTCATAACATTGTTGCGATGTATATATCAAACTAACCAACTTACCATCACCTATTGCTAGTGTCATATCATCAGTGCGACTCTTTATCAAATCAACAATTCCAGCCTTTTGCAAGGGCGCAACTCGGCAGCATAAAACAACCCTACAAGAAGTTGCAAGATCGAACAGCTGTCCAAGGAAAGAGAAACTTCATAATCAGTCACGTAACTAAAGAAAAACTCAACCCATCTTAGAAATAGACAAAATGTAGAAAAATACCAAAATTGTATCAGGTATGAGTAGGGGTGTAATTGAATCAAGTCAACTTGCAAGTTCCCCGAAATCAACTCAGATTAAGTTAAGTCAAGCATGCACTCGAGCTACTTGAGTAGTCTTTCGGGTCAAGCTGAAACACTAATATCCTCAACCCATGAAGCTCTCTATCAATTTCTAAGCTTACGGAAAATTACATTTGCCCTTTTATGTATATATACTTGCACAATTACCCTTCTTCAACATAGAATTGAGTCGATTCTAGCCTAGATTCAATTAATGTAATAATCTCATTTTTAATACAGTTTTTAGTAGCATCTAACCAAGCTCAGCTCAAAGGTATCAACTACTTTACCAAACTCCAATGGGGCCTCATTTTTAATGTTGAGTCGATCTAAAATTTGATACTTGTCGACTCAGCTCAGAACAATTACACCCCTAAGCATTATGCTAAAATTAAAAAGATGAAAAGAAATGATTCATGCCTCTGATTCAAGATCTCTCTCCAAGATGTAAACTAGACTATTCCCATCAATTATCAGAGCTAATGGCCCACCCATGGTTCTTTCTGTGATTCCAGCAACTTCAGAGGGCAAATTTGAGAATTTTGGGTCAGCAGGAACCTGCACATAATCACTTTCTGAACTTCTCTTCAGGGTCCTCAAACCTCTGCATTTCACACCATATTTGGCCTTTGCCTCAGATAGAAGCAATTTGCATTCACTCTCAGAAGTTCCATTTACTATAATTTGATGCATATCTGCTGTCAAAAGTTTGCAAGACAGAGCAATTGAAATTGCAGTCTCCTGCTTATCTCCCGTCAGAACCCAGACTTTGATCCCTGCCTCCCGAAGAGACTCAATAGTTTCCGGTACTCCCTCTTGAAGCTTATCTTCGATTCCAGTTGCGCCAAGCAAACGCAAGTCAGATTCGACAAGAGCTGCAGTTTGACGTAGCTTCAAAGACCTATCAGCTAATGAAGTGCTTGCATCTTCATACATCGACTGCCATTCCTCAAGTTCATTATTATTCAGATCTCTAGCAGCAAGTACAAGAGTGCGTAGACCTTCCGATGAATACTCATTCAAATGGCGCTGTGTTATGGAGCTTAAATCATTGTATTCAGGGTCTTCCCTTAAAATGCTGAGCATGGATGTGTCGGCTCCCTTTACTAACACCTTCACGTCATTGTTGGGGAATCTGATAACAACTGACATTCTTTTCCGCACACTATCAAACTCATGCAGCCCTAAAACATCCAACCTACACATGATAACAAAAGTTAATTTAATTTGTATCCGTCATTTTCTTTGAACTTTAGGTAATGGGCTCTCTTAGGGCCTATTTTACAATCAAGTGTCTAGTATTATGTCAGCATATATGCAGTCAGACACTCAGTCTAGATTAAGTAGTAAGAGGCCACAAGTTCTAATCAACACCATGGGTTTACGCCTTTAACATCATGTTAAAAACAAACAGACATGACTTTCAGCATTAATTCCTTTCCCATTAAGTCAAATCAACTGATACCTTAACTGATAAGATGTATGCTAGCTGCCTAGCCCTCCATAGAAATAGCATGCATTCAACACCACAAGAGAAATAAACACAATATTAGACTATATAACAAAAAGGAAATCAAGAGAATTTTCTACCTTAGTTTCTCACCATTGACATCAACTGCAATATGACCAGATGTCCTCTCTAAAAGAACATATTCATAAGCACAGGCAGCTGCTACCAGAGCTTGCTCATCAGGAGATTCTCCCTGATAGTCTATACTTTTAATATCTTCATCGATTTCAGTCCCTAAGGAGCCTTGGGTGGTATGTTGATTAAAAATGGGAATCACAGTGTTACATGCTGCCAGTGTAAGAAAAAATTCATGAGCAGAAATTCTTTCGTTTCCATCTAAGCCTTTATGAAGCAACCCCATGAGCTCCGGATCAACGGTTATATCAGATTTTAGCTTCCTTCGTTTTTTGGACGATGGAGCAGGTTTGATTGTTTCTGCATAAAATTGAATTGTTATGAATTGGAATTGAGATTTAGATTCAACCAAATGTAAAGAAGTGCATTAGAGAGTAGGGGTGTAATTGAGTCAAGCCAACTTGCAATCTACTTGAGACAGACTTGAAAAATACTCAAAATCGAATTTATTTAAGTCAAGTTGAGCTTGATCTTAGATTACTCTAGTAGCCTTTGAAGACAATCATGAGTATTAACATACTCGATCCATAAACCCTTGTCAAGTTTGTACTAGAAATTACATATTTACATGAACATACACAATTACACAAAATTGGCTTTCTTTAATACAGTATAGCTTATATGTTAAATTCTCTTTGTTAATACGGCATCGAGCAGGGCTCAAGTATTGAACTTGACCAGATTGGTGAGCCTTGTCAAGCTTATGTTGGAGCATTGGACTACATTTTTACCCTTCATTTGCGTGTGTGTGTGTGTGTGTTTGTGTTTGTGTCTATATAGCATCCAGACCAGCAAAATTTACACATGTGTGCAAAGTCCCAAAACCAGAAACCGAAAATTGAAACTTTTAGAACTGAGAGCCATACTGGGTAGTTCCAGTATGATCCTGATTTCCCCTAATTTTACAGTGACAAAATATAAAATCGGCTTCGTGGTTCCAGTTCATTGGTTTCATGGTCTTGTACCAAGTTTTGCACCCCCCTAAAAACTTATGTTAAACTCTCCTATTCATCAATACACAATTGAGCCAAGAAAAACCAAGCTCGAAATTATTTACTACTTCATCAAGCTAGAGCTCAAGCAAGACACTGATCGACCAGAGTCGGCTTGGCTCAATTACACCCCTAAGGAGCCATTTATGTCAATTGTTTTTGTTGCTGAACATTTTAATTAATCCTCCAACCTCTTAACAACCAATAAAGCAAGTAAAGTGCCAAACCTGCAGACTCTATATCTTGTGTAGTCTCATTCACCATTGAGGAATTATGATAATGCTTCCCAAACACTGAAGCGCTTCGGAATTCCATTTTATTCTCAGTAAGTGTACCAGTCTTATCAGAGAATACATACCGTATTTGACCCAAATCTTCATTTATATTTAAGGATCTGCACTGAAACCTCGAGTTGGTTGTGCTGTCATACATATGTTTGTCTTCAATCATGAAATATGATTGTCCTAATCGAACCAACTCCATGGTGATGTAGAGAGATATCGGTATCATAATCTGAAACACTATAATAGAACTCAAAAATGCAAAAAAGGTCTCCATAGGAATCCCATAATATTTATACGGTTTGCCCGGAAATTTTCCTTTTATTAGATAACTCTTTCTATAAAAAGGCAACGTATCAATTTGCTCCTGATGACGCATCAGCCACATACACATCCCGATAGCCACAACAAGACACAGGATGAAAAGAAAAACAGATAACCAAATAGTTTCCTTATTCATTGCCTGTTCCAGCCGGCTTCTTTTCGATGGGGACACTGCACTATTTAACATTGCTTTCGTCTCTTGACCAGCGTAAACAACAACACCTACCACCCATTCGGTATTCTTCACCTGACAGCCACGTAAGATAATGTTGGATTGGCTTAGTGAAACTTTCTGTGCATTTAACTCCATATTGGCTGTGAACTCGTATATGTTCCTGTTAGGCTGTTCGCATCTAATAACCCCTTCAAACGATGTTATCAATGATGTTGTTTCCTGCCTAGCATACCGTGTCTTTAAGTTTGATTCCCCATCCAAATTCATGGTTTGTATATAAGCAACACCACTAGGATCACTCGTCCCCAGAAGCACCATGTCACAAGGAATTGTCTCATCTGCACAAATTTTCACCACCTCGCCTACACGGATATCCTTCCATCGTTTCAATTGAAACATACCAGATTGAAAGACTAGAGACTCCTTGTTATTCTCATTACGGTCAGAGCGGTGCCTTCGCCAGTCCTCATAACCATCTTTTATGGCAGTCACAGTGAGGACAAAAAGTAAAGGGAAGAGAGAAACGGTTCTCCCAAATACTGCAAGAGGAGGAAGCTGATTGAGAGCAGCAATAGCTAAAAAGTATATATATGCCACCCTGTGAAACTGAATGAAGAGATTCTTGGGCAAAAAATTAATCACCGTATACTTGCTGGTGGTAATCTTGTTTCCAGTGAACTCATATTCTTCATTGGTTCGTTGAGGATTATCAATATATATCAGCCTTGAATTATCACGAACTAGATTATTATCCAACTGCATGCTTTTAAAAAGAATCTCAGATCTCCTAAACTTATCTGGGATTCGATAAAAAGCTGCACAAGATGGCAAACACCCCACAGGAAGATGCCCCTTGTAATGAAGGTAGCCGAGGAGGCAAGATTACCCAATAAGAGGACTCCCCGGATGCAGCCTTTAGACCGTTTGCCAGAAGTCATAAAGCCGAAAGGGCATCGAGAACCAGTTTACTACAAAACCAACCAACAACAATCGTAACAACAGAACAAGAGTGCGAAAATCAGGTCTTCTCACAATCTTTCATATGCAAATTAACAGTATCCTAACAAGCAGGCAGATTTCTTCTTCAGAGCAGTTTAAAGAACCGCCTAAAACATATTTCTTCCCACTTCAATCACAAATGAACTTGAATCATTCTGAAAACAACTATCATGTTCAATGCCTTAAGAGTCTGAGTGCAAACAACTTAATTGCTAATTTAGGGTTCTTCTCAGTGAGTAAAGATATCAACCCGCAGGGTCTCAAATCTAAAATCACACCTTTCTAACACTTGAATGCAAGACAAATAGACTAACAGATCTTCAGGATTGTGATGAAAACCTGATTCCACAATTGCGATTATCTTCACCTGTCACACAAGACCAAGATCTCACTTTGACATTTATGCAAACACATTGCGTTCGAAATGCAGATCCCACAACAGAATTAGGAAAACAAAGAAATCCCAACAATTTATACATGTAATTTACACAAAAGAAGAAAGTCCATGAACGATGAAACTGACCCAGATCAATTTAATCCCTCAACGCAGTGACGAACAGATCTGAAACGTCAATAGAATTGCAGGTTTTCCTACAATTATGCGCCAAAATGCTATGGTGAAAATTAGATAGGCGGTGCACGGAGATCGAGGGGAAAAAGAAACTGATGCGTAAGTAATGACAGAGGGAGAGAGAGAAGGACGAGTGGATGAGCATAAATGTGGGTTGGTTTTACTTCTCTTTCTGCTTTAAAGTGATGATGAGTCGTCTAGCCCCATCTCTCTCTCTGCCTGCAATATACAATGCAAGCAATTTCGCCTTTAAGTCACGGTTTTATGGATTGGTTGATTGCTTTGGTCGAAAACGACAGTTACCCGTATAATCGCCTTGATACTTCCATATAGTTTACTTTTTAAACTATGTGTCTTATCCAAAAATATATATTTTTTACCGGCTACCGGATTAGCCAGTAAACACAACCGATATAAAAAAGTTTAAGAACATAATCACTGAAATATGAAAAACTAAATTACATAAATGGTCCCTGTAGTTTATATAAAATTACGGTTTTTGTCTCTGAAAGAATTTTATTACAGCAGAAGTCCCTAAAATCGAAAAGATGTAACATTTTGGTCATTGAAACTAATAGCAGTTAACTTTAACCGTTAGTCTCAGGGGGATTTTTGTCATTTGTCTTTCAGGAACGATTTGTGTAATTTTCAAACTTTGTTATTCTTATTTTCTTTTTTCTCTTTTTTCTTTATATCATAATTTATTTTCATATATATATTTTGTATTTCTTATTTATCATTTAATTATTCAAATGTGATATTTATTTTTTTATTTTGATCGTTAATTATCAATTGTATATTTATTTTTATTATTAATGCTAACTCTTTTTATATATTATCATATTAGAGTAAATTACAGAAATGGTCTATGTGGTTTGTTCAAAATTATAAAAATGGTCTTTCAACTTTCAAAGTTGCAGTGGCGGTCCCTCAAACTACTTTTTACTTGCAGAATTGGTCCTTCTGTTTCTAAAAATTTTAAAAATGACGATTTTACCCTTTTTTTCAATTACAAGTTTTGTAATTTCAATTTTGATCCATTTAATTAGTTTTTCATTTTTGGTTTTAAATTTTAAATATTAATTTAATAAGGTATGATTTGATTCATTATTAATTATATTATTAATTATACCAATTTATTTTTTAAAATAAATCTATATTCTTTACTAAAAATTATTTTTTATTTATATACTTAATTAGTTAAGTTATGCATCTTTTTATATATTCAATTTATTTATTAAAGTTTTATTTATAGTTTATTGGTTAAACTATTTGTATAAATTTATTATTTATACTTTTCCATCAAACTATTTCAATACGTTAATAAATTTTGAATTTATGTGAATTTTGATTTAAATTTACTAATTCATTACGTTTTGATTTAAGTTTACAAATATTTTGTTACGCTAATATGTCTTTATTTAAATTTATTATTTATTTGTTTGAATTTAAATATTTGTTATGCCGGTACGTTTGGATTAAAAAAAATTTTGTTTAAAAAAATGCCTTAAAAGTTATAAAATTACTAATATATATTAAAAATAAATAAATTTACAAATAATCTTATAAATAAAAAAATAATATTATTTTAATTAGATTTATAGATGAATATATATAAGATATAATTTGAATATAGATATAAATTTTATCTATTTATTAATATTTAAAGATGTAAGAAATTGTAACACCCTCAAACTAATCCCAATTGCCACGTAAATGACACGTCATCAGCAATATAATATAATAACTTCTAACTATTCCCAACATAAACACGAGGAAACCCGATAATTTTAAAACATTAATTTACATAACCAAGTCACAGAATTCCCTGAAAGTAAAGCAACCTATCCGAAATATACATGACAACCCCAAAATATAACTACCTCTAACGCAGGTAGCTAACTCCTCAAAAGATGTGTGAATTCACTTTTCATGCAATTCAATCATATACAACACAATTCATATGAATAATTATCATAAACACATAAAACCGAATGTTTGATTAATGAGAGAAGAAATATTACATTATGTTCTTGACTTTCTTGCTTGACACTCCTTCTCTCTAATCTGATCTAATCGTATGTGTGTCTGTAATTTGAGATTTCTAGCAGCACCTACTAACAGAATCATACACTTCTATTTATACACAATACATAAGTATTGTGTATTTACACATATAACCCCTAATCTATTGAGTATTTACAATTATATACAATATAATTGTTTCATCTCTATTATTTATTCCCAACATTCTCCCCCTTAGAGATGAATACAATTATTAAAAGTAATATTCATTTCAGCTCTACAAATATTGTCCCTAACAATCTCCCCCTTAGAGATGAAATCAATTTTCTGATAAAAGATCATTTCAGGGACTTTTCAGTGAATATTCTTCTTTTCTCTTATCTCTGAATCTTCTTCTTTTCTTTATTTGTCTCTCTCTGATCTTCACATCTCTTCTTCTCTGATCTTCTCTTTTCTTGTATTTTCTTGTAAGTACACTCCCCCTTGAATCATGAATAACTTTTTAATTCTCTCCCTTGATCAATTCTTTTGATATGATGTAGCAATTGTCTTCAGTTGACTTCAATCTACTCAACTGTTGTCTCTGAACTTTAGCTTTTCTCCCCCTCATGATGATCATAAGAATTATGAAAATCATGCAAAATCTTCAGAGTTCAAACATATTACAAAATGATTTTCTCCCCCTCAAATTGATATCCTCTCCCCTATACTAAACAAATCTATCTCACTCCCCCTCAAAAACTTCATTTTCTTTACAAAACAAAGTCGAAGCTTTTCAACTTGACTTGAGGAAAATGAAACAAATTCATTTGTGAAATAACGAGTCCGGGTCCACATAGGAGTCATGTTTGCACAATAGACAATATCTATGTGACCTACTTTCAGCGCTGGCGTGATATTAACACTGGTAGGATTTCCAAATAGTCATCGTGAAATCCTTTATCATTAAAGAATCACTCTTATTTGTTCCGGCTTAGTCACTTTGGACTAGCAATTTATAGTCACACAGACTGTCAGACTCGATGTGTCCTAAAAGTGTATATAATCAGCTCTAGACACAATGTGCATCAAATGAAATTGGAGACCGGAGCAACTGTCTTCCTTGTTTCAGTATCAATAATATCCAAATGATATATCGATAGAAATGTGCAATATCTCCGTGATTATTGAAACAGAAATCTTTTGAGAGATAACTGAGTAGTTGGTGGGGTTAAGTGCATGCGTCACTGGGTCCATGACGTCTTTTTCAATATCAAGTCGCATAGGGCTTGATAGATTATGTGGATTACCCAGCCGACACAGTTTAGGTAGGATTTTATTTTCTTTTAATCCTTTCTCTACTCTAAGCACTCAGCATTTTTCAACTAAGCTCCCTCCGGCTCACTTTTGAGAAATGAGTTCAGTCAGCTTTATAGCAAAAGCATGATATGATGCACCACCATCTCCTTTCAATATCAATATCCCTCTCATTTACATTTTATCTCTGCCTGATGTAACACCCCGACTCCCGAGCAGGTACGTGTAATTATCCTATTGACTAATTATAATAGTGATTATTGCGTTGGTCCAATTGCGTCCCGTATAGTGGATTATACGTGTCGGGACGGGGGATTACGTGGATTCGGGATATAATTTTAGTGGATAAATTATAATTATGGATTCACGAGATTAAATGGGATTTAATGATATAAATAGTGGATTTTTGATATTGGGGTCGGGTATCGGTGTCGAACCCGCGATATAACGGGATCCGTTTATGTAATATATGTGTGTGACGTGCGTTCTTATCTTCTTTTGTGTAATCTCAAGGGAAAGGTGTGTGTGTGTGAACCTATTTGCTGGAGCTTCAAATTGGATCCAAAAACAAGTGATCAAGGTGTTGAAAATCAGATTTGGCATCTTCTAGTTGTGTTCTTGAAGTTGCAAGGTAAGAAGCCCCTAAATTGAATTTGATTTTGTGTGTTTAGCATTGAGATATGTTGGGAATTGTTGTGGAATCGAGTTAGTAGTGTTCTAGCGTCATTTATGTGTAAATTAGCTGCTGGAATCGGGTTAGGGGGATGAGTTCATCCCTGGACAGAACAGAAACAGAAACAGGGGCCTGCTGTTCGACGCGAGCGCGACCGCGACGCGCTTAGCGCGGCCGCGATGTTCTTGGGGAGCGCGGGCCAGTGCGGCCGCGATCGGGCTTTTGCGGGTTTGGGTCGGTTTGGGCTTTGGGGGTCCGTTGGGTTGTTTTGTGAGTTCATTTGGGTATATTAACAGTTATGGGATAATCGAGATTAATCTGGGAGAATTAATTTGTGTACAGGGATTCCCAGAGATTGTTACGGGCCGGGTTCGGATCAGACAGTTAGGGAAATTGTGCAGGGTGATCCAGGTGAGTACGCGAGACTTTTTCCAAAGACTAGTCGTTGTCTTTCGAGTCTTTTGTGTTAATATTTCATATGTGATTATATGAATTGTTTGGGCACTGCGAGTTGCCCCTCAGGTATGATCTTTCTTTCTTACTATGTGTTATATTTGAGATCCATTACTATATATTGCGATGAGTATCGTGGGAGCTGTGTAGCTCTGTTTGACCCTGTGAAGGGTTCCCATATATATATATGCGGCCGTTATTCCTGTTAGCTTCCACGGGCGTGGTTTGGCTCCAGGGGGGGGAGGGATCCCCAATTGAGATGAGTATCTCGTTCTGTATTGGATCTCTAGGGTCTCTGAGTAGAGACTCGCTGGCATGTGTTATGCCGTGTAGTGTAGGGTTGCCATGTGACATGCGATGTGTGATTATGTGAATTGTGCAGTGTCTAACCCTTGTGTACTCACGAGCTGCGAAGCTTACGTATTCGAGTCTGATGTGTGTATCAGGGGGACCAAAGATAGGACCGCCAGCTCCTGAGCGACGATAGGAGCTTGACTTGCTGCGATCGGGAGATTGTGCTTTTGTTATCTGTACGTGATACTTTGCTAGAAACTTTGGGACAAATGATACTGGGTTGTATGTGAATATTTGGGTCCGGGTCGGGTTTTGTATGTCGGGTTGACTTCGGGATATTACGGTTAATGTTTGTGTAAAATGTTTTAATTAATCAGTGTTTGTGTAAACCTTGACATTGGGATATGGATTGTGATTGCGTTAATGCCACATGTGTATTGTAAATGACGTGGCTTTTAGTTGGGATTAGAGGGTGTTACATGTATGGTATCAGAGCTTGTGGTTTTAGTATTGAGTATCAGTGGATGCTTGAGCTTAGACCGTGTTCAGATTCTTGGGGAGTATTCCGGTGACGGATACTAGAGGATTTAATTATCCTGGCTTAGTGTATAACGCTGGGAGACCTATTTCTTGTGCTTAATTGCCTTGTTTTGTGCAGATCAGTATGGCAGACCAGGGAGAGGGTTCTGGCGCGGGTAAGCCGCCGGGTGATGATGAGTATATCCGCAAGTCAGAGTTGCTTGGGGTTCTTACAGAGTTCTATAGACAGCAGAGAGAGCTGGAGAGAGAGCAGGGACGTGATACAGGGCCACGTACTGGGGATGGTCAGGATACGGGCACGGGTGCAGGTGCCTCTTCCTCTACATCTCAGCGAGGGGGTTCATTTAAGGATTTCATGACTGGGAATCCTCCAGAGTTCAGAGGCGGGGGTGAGCCAGGGATGGCACTCGCGTGGGAGCGCGAGATTGAGTCTGCATTTCGGGTTGCTCATGTGGACCCGAAAGACATGGTAGGGTATGCCACGTATCAGTTGAGGGGTGGAGCCTCACAGTGGTGGAGATCTATCGAGTCTTCCCTGTCTGATTCTCGTGCATATGCGATGTCCTGGGCTCAGTTTAAGGACATGTTTGAGATTCAGTATGCGCCCCGTGATGAGCAGAGAGAGATGGAGCGCCGTTTCCTCCACTTACAGCAGAGGGATCTGTCCGTGCAGCAGTATGTGGATCGCTTCAATGAGTACTCCCAGTTCGCGCCGCAGCATGTGAATACAGAGAGGCGCAAGGCCGATGCCTTTGTTGACGGCCTGAGACCAGATATCAGGGAGTTTGTGGGGTTACAGGAGACGTCGTCTTTTGCTAGGGCGCTGGAATTAGCTCGCATGAGAGAGCGGGAGATCGAGAGGCAGCGAGAGCAGCCGCCTACTCAGAGACAGCGTACGGGAGCCACTGAGCAGTCTAGTTACTGGCGCGAGCCGAGGGATCAGCAGCCCGAGCATGGCCGTCAGCAGGAGCAGAGTTCAGGTCCGCGTAGGGACCGAGGCAGGGACAGAGGCAGAGATAGAGGTCGGGATGAGAGATCCCGGGGACAGGGTCAGAGAGACAGTCATGCGGCTAGTCAGAGCAGTGTTGGGCAGGGGTTCCGGGCATCAGGGAGCAGAGTTGACAGTACATCCGGAGAGCGAGATTGTCCGAGATGCCACCGCAGGCATGCCGGACCGTGTGCCAGTGATCAGTTTCGGTGTTTTAGATGTGGCCAGTTCGGCCACACAGCTACAGTTTGCACAGCCCCAGAGGCATTATGCTTCCGATGTGGGAAGCCGGGCCATCGCATGAGAGACTGCCCAGAGACAGCACCAGTAGTACCGGGAGCGAGCACGAGCGGTGCTAGAGTCGAGCCTTCTTCTTCCACCTCCCGCAGGGATGCAGCTCCGAGAGCCAGAGGCCGGGTGTTCCAGGCCACAGCTGAGGAGGCCAGAGATGCTCCAGATGTTGTTACGGGTACGTATATTCTGAATGGCTTGCGTGCGCGAGTCTTATTTGATTCTGGAGCCGATCGCTCTTATGTGTCAGTGTCCTTCTGTGCTTATTTTACTGTTGTTCCTACTGTATTATCTGTGCCATTGATTGTCGAGAGGGTAGACGGCAGTACCGCTTTAGTGAGCCGTATTTATCGAGAGTGTGTACTCGAGATCGATACTCACCGATTCTTGATCGATTTACTGCCTATCGAGATCAGCAGTTTCGATGTGATCGTCGGTATGGACTGGATGACAGCCCGTCAGGCAGACATTCTTTGTGCAAAGAAGATGATCAGGATACCGATTTCTGAGACCGAGGCCGTGACAGTTTACGGGGAGAGGCGAAAGGGCGAGATTGGGATCATCTCGATGGTTAGAGCTCAGAGATACGTGACGAAAGGTTGCGAAACCTTCTTGGCTTATGTGATTGACGCCCAGAAGGAGAAGACGAAGGTAGGGGATGTACCTGTAGTGCGAGACTACCCTGAGGTATTCCCAGATGAGCTACCTGGGCTACCGCCAGATCGCCAGGTAGAGTTCCGGATCGACCTTATCCCTGGAGCGGTGCCGATTGCGAAGACGCCTTACAGGCTGGCACCCACTGAGATGCGAGAGATGATGACTCAGCTTCAGGAGTTGCTGGATAGGGGATTTATCCGTCCGAGCTCATCACCGTGGGGAGCACCGGTGTTGTTTGTGAAGAAGAAAGACGGTACCATGCGAATGTGTATCGATTATCGGGAGTTAAATAAAGTGACAGTGAAGAATAGATATCCACTTCCGCGAATCGACGATTTATTCGATCAGCTACAGGGATCTAGCTTCTTCTCGAAGATTGATTTGCGATCTGGATATCATCAGCTGAAGGTCAGGGAAGAGGATGTGCCCAAGACAGCCTTCAGGACGCGCTATGGACACTATGAGTTTCTAGTCATGCCATTCGGACTGACTAACGCACCCGCAGCCTTCATGGATTTGATGAATAGGGTGTGTAGAGCCATGTTGGATCGATTTGTGATCGTGTTCATAGACGACATATTGATCTACTCGAGGAGCGCTGAGGAGCATGAGCAGCACTTGAGGGAGGTCCTAAGCGTGCTGCAGAAAGAGAGACTTTATGCGAAATTTTCGAAGTGCGAGTTTTGGCTCCGAGAAGTGCAGTTCTTGGGCCATGTTGTGAGCAGCGAGGGCATCAAAGTGGATCCCGCGAAGATCGAGGCTGTGATGAGTTGGGAGCAGCCTAAGACCGTGCCAGAGATTCGTAGTTTCCTGGGATTAGCAGGCTACTACAGACGGTTCATTCAGAATTTTTCGCGGATAGCCATGCCGTTGACGAGAATGACACGGCAGGGCGTACCATTCGAGTGGAATGACGAGCAGGAGACTGCCTTTGCCGAGTTGAGAGCTCGATTGTGCCAGGCGCCGGTGTTAGCCTTGCCCGAGGGTACGGATGATTTCGCTGTGTACTGTGATGCATCAGGGACAGGGCTGGGTTGTGTGTTGATGCAGCGGGGCAAGGTGATTGCCTACGCTTCGAGACAGCTGAAGACATATGAGGAGAATCATACTGTCCATGATCTTGAGTTGGATGCCATAGTCTTTGCGTTAAAGATATGGCGACATTATCTATATGGGTCTCAGTTTGTGGTTTATACTGATCATAAGAGCCTTCAGTATCTTTTTAGTCAGAAGGAGTTGAACATGCGACAGAGACGCAGTTTAGAACTTCTGAAAGATTATGACTGTGAGATACAGTATCATCCTGGAAAAGCGAACGTAGTTGCTGACGCCTTGAGTCGTAAGGCGTGTGTTCAGACGGTTACCTCCCGAGCTGTGAGACTCGAGATCACCTCTACCCTGGTTGACAGTCTGAGATTGGCACAGATAGAGGGTCTGCGGGAGCAGAATGTGAAGAGGGAAAGGTTAGTTGGGCAGACAGAGTCGTTGGTCAGGGATGACCGAGGGATATATACGTTGAGAGGCGGAGCTTGGGTTCCCAGAGTTGGGAACTTGCGACAGTTGATTCTTGATGAGTCACATAAGTCGAGGTTGTCTATTCACCCTGGGAGCACCAAGATGTACCGAGATCTCCGAGAGTTCTACTGGTGGCCGGGTATGAAAAGGGATGTGGGCCGTTACGTCGAGCAGTGTATGACGTGTTTGCGGGTCAAAAGTGAGCATCAGAAGCCGCACGGCCGTCTACAACCACTGGAAATTCCCGAGTGGAAGTGGTACCACATCACGATGGATTTCATCGCCAGACTTCCTCGTACTGTGCGTGGGAACGATATGATTTGGGTCATAGTGGACCGGTTGACTAAAAGTGCGCACTTTCTTGCGGTTCGGGGTACGATCACGATGGACCAGCTAGCGCGGCTGTATATTAATGAGGTGGTGTCGCGACATGGGATTCCGAAGTCGATTACTTCTGATCGCGATACTCGATTCACCTCGCGGTTCTGGCAGAGTTTCCAGAGAGAGCTGGGTACCCGGGTTCATTTGAGCACAGCTTACAGGCCTCAGACAGATGGGCAGACCGAGCGCACCAACCAGACACTTGAGGACATGTTTAGAGCATGTGCCACAGACTTCAGAGGTAGCTGGGATGTGCATCTCCCGTTAGTAGAGTTTGCTTATAATAATAGCTACCATGCCTCGATTAGGATGGCACCGTTCGAAGCATTATATGGCCGTAAGTGTCTAACCCCCGTGTGTTGGGGTGAGGTCGGTGAGCGACCGATCAGTGGGCCCGAGCTACTTCAGGAGACGAGTGATAAAGTAGCTGTGATCCGGGAGCATATGCGAGTTGCACAGAGCCGTCAGAAGTGTTACGCTGACCGCCGTACTTCAGAGCTCGAATTCAGTGTTGGGGATCAGGTGTTGTTGAAAGTGTCTCCATGGAAGGGTGTTATTCGTTTCAGGCACCGGGGCAAGTTGAGTCCGAGGTATATAGGGCCGTTTGAGATAATTGCCAGGGTCAGAGATCAGGCCTACCGGTTGAGATTGCCGCCAGAGTTAGCCGGTGTTCATGATACATTCCATGTGAGCCATCTGAGAAAGTGTCTAGCTAAGGAGGATCAGTATGTGCCTTTATCAGAGATATCCGTGGATGATCAGTTGAGATATGCTGAGCAGCCAGAGATGATTACTGATCGGAAGATAAAGAAATTGCGCAATAAAGAAATATCCTTGGTACTCGTTCAGTGGAGACACCATAAGGGTACCAGCGCAACTTGGGAGCCCGAATCTGAGATGCGGAGTCGCTACCCTTTTCTGTTCCAGAGTCAGAGTTAGATTCCGGGACGGAATCTTTGTAAGGGGGGAGGATTTGTAACACCCCGACTCCCGAGCAGGTACGTGTAATTATCCTATTGACTAATTATAATAGTGATTATTGCGTTGGTCCAATTGCGTCCCGTATAGTGGATTATACGTGTCGGGACGGGGGATTACGTGGATTCGGGATATAATTTTAGTGGATAAATTATAATTATGGATTCACGAGATTAAATGGGATTTAATGATATAAATAGTGGATTTTTGATATTGGGGTCGGGTATCGGTGTCGAACCCGCGATATAACGGGATCCGTTTATGTAATATATGTGTGTGACGTGCGTTCTTATCTTCTTTTGTGTAATCTCAAGGGAAAGGTGTGTGTGTGTGAACCTATTTGCTGGAGCTTCAAATTGGATCCAAAAACAAGTGATCAAGGTGTTGAAAATCAGATTTGGCATCTTCTAGTTGTGTTCTTGAAGTTGCAAGGTAAGAAGCCCCTAAATTGAATTTGATTTTGTGTGTTTAGCATTGAGATATGTTGGGAATTGTTGTGGAATCGAGTTAGTAGTGTTCTAGCGTCATTTATGTGTAAATTAGCTGCTGGAATCGGGTTAGGGGGATGAGTTCATCCCTGGACAGAACAGAAACAGAAACAGGGGCCTGCTGTTCGACGCGAGCGCGACCGCGACGCGCTTAGCGCGGCCGCGATGTTCTTGGGGAGCGCGGGCCAGTGCGGCCGCGATCGGGCTTTTGCGGGTTTGGGTCGGTTTGGGCTTTGGGGGTCCGTTGGGTTGTTTTGTGAGTTCATTTGGGTATATTAACAGTTATGGGATAATCGAGATTAATCTGGGAGAATTAATTTGTGTACAGGGATTCCCAGAGATTGTTACGGGCCGGGTTCGGATCAGACAGTTAGGGAAATTGTGCAGGGTGATCCAGGTGAGTACGCGAGACTTTTTCCAAAGACTAGTCGTTGTCTTTCGAGTCTTTTGTGTTAATATTTCATATGTGATTATATGAATTGTTTGGGCACTGCGAGTTGCCCCTCAGGTATGATCTTTCTTTCTTACTATGTGTTATATTTGAGATCCATTACTATATATTGCGATGAGTATCGTGGGAGCTGTGTAGCTCTGTTTGACCCTGTGAAGGGTTCCCATATATATATATGCGGCCGTTATTCCTGTTAGCTTCCACGGGCGTGGTTTGGCTCCAGGGGGGGAGGGATCCCCAATTGAGATGAGTATCTCGTTCTGTATTGGATCTCTAGGGTCTCTGAGTAGAGACTCGCTGGCATGTGTTATGCCGTGTAGTGTAGGGTTGCCATGTGACATGCGATGTGTGATTATGTGAATTGTGCAGTGTCTAACCCTTGTGTACTCACGAGCTGCGAAGCTTACGTATTCGAGTCTGATGTGTGTATCAGGGGGACCAAAGATAGGACCGCCAGCTCCTGAGCGACGATAGGAGCTTGACTTGCTGCGATCGGGAGATTGTGCTTTTGTTATCTGTACGTGATACTTTGCTAGAAACTTTGGGACAAATGATACTGGGTTGTATGTGAATATTTGGGTCCGGGTCGGGTTTTGTATGTCGGGTTGACTTCGGGATATTACGGTTAATGTTTGTGTAAAATGTTTTAATTAATCAGTGTTTGTGTAAACCTTGACATTGGGATATGGATTGTGATTGCGTTAATGCCACATGTGTATTGTAAATGACGTGGCTTTTAGTTGGGATTAGAGGGTGTTACACTGACCCTGTCAGTATCCCGTGATAACTGACACTTCTCAACTAATAAACCTAAAGAACCCTCACCCACACAATCTATAGATGGTTTGCTTCTTGGGTAGGTCTTCTGGTTCTGGTTAGACCATAGAAGCGATATTTATGCCTATCAGTCAGATTCGTGCATAATCGGAGTCAACAGAAAGATTTTCAGCTTTGAAAGGTCATGAGATATGATGAAATCCAACTTATATGATATTGGAGATGATATTCAGATAATTTTGGGAATGATACTTTGGGAGATAGCAGAATGAAATATACAATCTGATATAAGGTATGAAATGAATCAGACTTGTATAGAAAGAATTAGCTCATGGAGAATATGGGAGAATTCTTTGATCGGGAGAATATAAAAGAGAATCTCAGAAGTAATGAGATTTTGAACATCAAAGAGATTAAATCAATTAATCTCAATGAGAGATTCAGAGAATCAGAAAATTATGAAAATATTTTGCTTTATAGCTCAAAAACTCTTTTTATGTGTGTATCAAATATTTTCGTGAAAAATCACACACATTTTTGAAAAATGTTATCATCAAAGTGCGTCTGAAACTCCCCCTAGAAATAAGCACACAAAGTTAGTCAACTCAGAGAAATTAAATCAGGAGCAAAAAATTATAAAAATAAAACTCCCTCTAAATCAATGCAGCTTCAGAGTTGAATTCAGGGCATGAATTCCAGAAATATTTATCTTTCAGACTTGGGTTCTATTGTGAAGTGGTTAGAAGCCATTTGTCGCATAAGCTTGGGTTTCAGTCTGAAGTAACTGAAAACCATTGTCTCTGGTTCATTGAAGTCTGGGTTCTAGTCTGAATTTAACCAGAAACCAATCTGGATTCTACTGTGATGTGAGTAGAAACCTTTTGAACTGAAGAACGGGTCCTAAACTGAATTGAACAGGAGCCATTGTTGAATTGAAGAACGGGTTCTTATCTGAAATGATAAGAAACCTATAACCTGCAAAATTTAAGATGTCTTTGGTATCCAAACAGATTTGGATCCAGACTTGTTAGCGCTCTTGAGTACCCATTTCAAAATAGTTTTGGTACCCACTTATACTTGGGTTTAGGTACCCATTACGAATTATAACTATCAGCTTCTTTTTCAAAAGCAGAAAACAAATTTCTTTGAGTATTTGAAAATTTAATATCTGAGTGTGTAAAGAAACTTGACTTTGAATGATTAGATATTTCTGAACTCTTCTTCCTGAAAAACTGTCCGGTTATGGCCTGTTTTTGGTAATACGTGGTCGTTTTCTTTGAAAATGTTTTCTGATTAGACGGACCAGTATTTCCAAAAACTTTAAAAACATTAGGCTTTGAAGATTCACCTGTGTAAATCTTAACCGGAAGATTTTCAATGATTTTGTCTTTGCCTTTATGTATCTTGAGAAGATACTTAAGTTTCAGATCTGAAGATGAATCAAACTTAGCAGAGTTAGTAGATTCACTTCACTTACAGAAGACAAACCAGAGTGGTCAACATTGGATTTTAAACATACTGAAGAAGGGGTCTTAACCTTTGACTCAGTTGATGAAGTAAACACATGTAATTGTTTTGTAAGATGAAGTATCTGATCTTCCAAACTTTTGATAATGACTAAATTTGAATTTCTGTCATGATCAAATGATTGGTAATCAGATTTAAAAGATTGTTCTTTGATTAATAACATTTGTCTTTCATCTTCAAACAATTCAGATTTTGATTTAAATTCTTGTTCTTTAAGTAAGAACTCGTGTCTTTCATTCTCAATCAAATCCTTAGTTAAAGACAACTCTTGTTGAAGAGCAAAAAATTCTTCATTTTTGTTTAAAATACAATTCTGACCAGTTTGTTTTGTCTTAGAAAGTGTATCTTCAAGATCCTTAACTTTCTTGTAAAGATCAGATCTTTCAGGCAAAAGATATTTCAGTTGAGTTGCATTCTGAAAATTTTCTTGTTTCAGCTCATCAAGTTCTTTAAGTAATTCAGATATTTTCAATTGATGAGCACAACTCTCAGAGTTTTGTTTTTCTTTTAAGCTCTGAATTTCTTCATTCAGTATTTGTACGTCACGTAACGCCAAATGTTTATCAGTATTTAACTGAACGAGAATGTCGTAATTGTTCTTACGAATCTTTTCAGATTCAGTAAGTTTGGCAATCAGCTCAGACTTTGAAAATTGTTCAAACACCATTATGAATTACTGAAAAATGAACTTCCAAGATCTTTTATGGAAAAATGAGTGAATTCTGATAAAACTTTGAGAATTATATCTGAAAATGATAACTTGTGAAAAATCAGCTCTGAAATGACTTTTTGACGTTGAAATTTTAGATTTTCTGCAGAAAAATGCCCGTAACTTTTTTCTGGAGTGGATTTGGGCCTCGAAAATTTACCGAACTGGCTTTGCCTGTTCTAGAAATCGTAGATCTCTGTTCAAGCTTCGATTTGACGTATGGTAGGCCTTCTAACGATGTTCCAGTCAAAAGTTATGGCCAATTTAAGCAGTTAAGGTCAAACAGTCAATAATATGATGAAACTCGAATGAATAAGGACTCAACTCGAATGAAGAATAATGAAACTCGATTGAAACACTATCAAACTCGATTGAAGAAGAATGAAACTCGAATAAGCTTGATGAAACTCGAATGATGAAGCTTGAAACTCGATTAATGAAGCTTGAAACTCGATTAATGAAGCATTAAACTCGATTAATAAAGCATAAAACTCGATTAATGAAGCATAAAACTCGATTAATGAAGCTTGAAACTCGGATAATAAAGCATGAAACTCGAATAGAATATAAAGTTCCTCGATTTACTCTCTTTGATCAACTCGAATGCCTTCTTTATAAAACTCGAATGACACTATGAATTTTAGTTATGCCCGAGTTTTATCATTTTTCAACAAAAACAAGATCAGATCCAAACTTTTTCAACAAAAATCCATGAAATGACCTCAAATTGATTTCGAAGGTTCGTTTTAATAGCAGAAACAACTTTTGTGAAATCAATTTGGCTAATTCTCGATTAAAAACCAAAAATCGACCAAAAAAACTCAAGAACACACACTTTTTCAAAAAATCTGAAAATTCTCAATTAAATTCTGTGTGTTTGGAATTAAAATTTGATACTTATATCATTGAATTCGTCTTTAAAATTCGCACCTTCGATCCAAATATCAGTTCATTTCATCCACAGAATCAAAATCCTCAATTGATTTTCGAATTTTCAAAAAAATGAATATAACTGTGTTCTTAAAAAAAACGTTTTCAGATTCAAAATTCACTCAAATTCAGCCATATTAGGCTCTGATACCAATTGTGAATTCACTTTTCATGCAATTCAATCATATACAACACAATTCATATGAACAATTATCATAAACACATAAAACCGAATGTTTGATTAATGAGAGAAGAAATATTACATTATGTTCTTGACTTTCTTGCTTGACACTCCTTCTCTCTAATCTGATCTAATCGTATGTGTGTCTGTAATTTGAGATTTCTAGCAACACCTACTAACAGAATCATACACTTCTATTTATACACAATACATAAGTATTGTGTATTTACACATATAATCCCTAATCTATTGAGTATTTACAATTATATACAATATAATTGTTTCATCTCAATTATTTATTCCCAACAAGATGCAACAGTAACCCTACTTTGGTCCACCAGACCTACTAGCGCTCCGGTCACCTGAGACACACATAATAACACACACAGGGTCAGCTAAAGCTGGTGAGAATGCAAGTGTTAGGTGTACGATTACAAAACTCAGTAAAAATAAGTAAACTCAGTAAAAGAGGGTTCAGCGTTCTCTACTGAACAAATATATGAGATCACGAGAGAAGTCGTGATCACGAGAAAAGTCGTGACCACGACTTTCGCAGACTTTCACTGATTTTCCCTGGTTCACTCAGCTCGTCCTCTGTTCTGCTCAGCTTCGTTTTTGCCTCAAAATCCGCCATTTTGCTTGTTTTAGCTCACGGAATTAACCCAAGAACATTATAAACACATATAGGCCCAACCCCAATCATTTTATATTAATTATCATCTCAAACCCATGAATTTAAAGCTTGATTTCAAGCTTTGAGACTTACCTCAAGCTTCTTCAATGGAGGAGAAGGAAGAGGATGAAGGTTTAGCACTTAAATACCAGATTGGAAATTGGTTCTTGCTGCTGCACCTGGATCGTGTAAAATAAGAGTAGTACCAAAGGCAGCACCTTCTGATTTCATAATAAAAAATGGGCTACTAAAGGTAAGACACACACACACACTTTGGGCTCTGATTTTAGGAGAATGAATGAGAAAGGTAAAGAAGTGAACATTATATTCATTTTCGATTTTAACTCGGTCCGATACCCAATATCCGATCCCGTTATCTGAAAACATATATTTTATATCACCGGGTCCCAAATAAATAATAATCACTAAAATAACAATCTTGTATTAAAACTTAAATCCCTAACCCGGTTTACCCAAAATCTTATCATGTGATACTTCCACGTATAACTCAATAATTCTCCTAACTCAAATAAAATATTATAATCGACCAACTAAATAATCCACGTCCCTATCCCAAAATTGGGATGTTACAAGTCTCCCCTCCTTATAAAGATTCTGTCCTCATAATCTAGCTCGACACAATTAACTGAGACTACATCCCGCATCTCTAAGCCTTACTCCCAACCTATCACTGTCTCTGGCACAAGCAATCACTTTACCTCTTTACATCAGCACACCCTCCCAACTCTACAACAAATCCTCACATTACACCACAAGGATCCTCTGAACCCTCCATCGACGCTAAAATTGGGACCCTACACAGCTAATCCTACTCCTCGACCCATACAATCAACACAGATTGACGCGTCAACATCATCACGGATCCCATACTGCTCAAGGAATTCTCTATGAATCATCTATAACACCCAACTAAACCTGAGAAACACTAAACCTCAACTCAAACGTGGTTAACCCCCAATTCCTAATAACCTTGATTTCGCCTGATCCACCTTCACCCCCCCCCCCACTCACTCGCTCTAAAACTACCCCTTTCGCGGCCAAAACTCACACCTCAAGAACTTGACACGTAACCTCTCTCACTGCAAGATACTCAAAACCTCCCTCAGACACTGATTATACTCCTCATAGGCATCAGATTTCCTGAAACTTGCTGACCAACAACCTCTCATGCACAATCGCCATAAATCTACTTACTACTACAATACTACTATCTACTCGCTTAGCAATCACAAAAGCAGATAACTCAAATGAAAACACAATAATAACCACAGAAGGATGCCAACACATATGACCGATCAGATCCCAATTTAAACAAACTGAATGACACATAGCCGACACATAGCTGAACAAGAATAAACGTACCAGGTGCAATATCATGCGGCTCCCTCTCCTCCTCGGCTATAGTCTGAAAAACTCTGCTTCTGGCCCTTGGTACTCCACCTCCTCCACGAGGTACTGAAGACGACTCTGACGCCCCAGCCCCACTCGAACTTGCCCCCGGAAATTCCATACATCCCAATTTAAACAAACTGAATGACACATAGCCGACACATAGCTGAACAATAATAAACGTACCAGGTGCAATATCATGCGGCTCCCTCTCCTCCTCGGCTTTAGTCTGAAAAACTCTGCTTCTGGCCCTTGGTACTCCACCTCCATCACGAGGTACTGAAGACGACTCTGACGCCCCAGCCCCACTCGAACTTGCCCCCGGAAATCCCATACATCCCAATTTAAACAAACTGAATGACACATAGCCGACACATAGCTGAACTAGAATAAACGTACCAGGTGCAATATCATGCGGCTCCCTCTCCTCCTCGGCTATAGTCTGAAAAACTCTGCTTCTGGCCCTTGGTACTCCACCTCCTCCACGAGGTACTGAAGACGACTCTGACGCCCCAGCCCCACTCGAATCTGCCCCCGGAAATCCCATACCTAGACTCGGACAATCCCGCGACATATGACCCGACTTCCCACATCGAAAGCAGAGCGACTCCTGTGAAGTACACGCAACAGCAGTGTGACCGAACTGGCCACATCGAAAACATCAGAGGTGCTCTGGGGCACACGACCCTGCATGGCGGTGATGGCACCGCTGAAATTCTCTCTCTCCCGATGCAGAGCTCTCAACCCGGCTCCCCGAATCCCTAGATCCTCTATCAACACTCCCCTGGCTCTGTCCTGACTCTGATTCGGTCTCTGGCTCTGCCCGTGATCCTGACCTCGACTCTGACCCTGACCAACCACAGACCTCCTCTCGTCTCGACTCTGATCTCGTCGGGCCACCGAACTGTAAGGTCACCTACCTACGGATCCGATCTTGACGTGACACCTTCCAACAAGTGCGGAATCCTCGTTAGTGGCCTAACGGATCGATTACACACACGAAACACGGAGACACACACGATGATAGACGTAAACTCGAACGTCCCGACACATGATTCTCTCCAAGAACACACTGAAATCTCTCTGCAAGTTCGTAATCGCCCGAATGCTAATTTCTACAAAGATTATTAATCAAAATTGATTAACTCTTAATTATAGGCCTTAACTTCGAACTTGGCATGGACAAGTTCGAGAATGCCCAAGCCCACGAACTTGTCCATCGTTAAGTTCGAATCTAGGCCATTGAACTTATTCTAGAACTTGTCTTTGAACTTATTCTAGAACTTATGTTTGAACTTACCTTTGAACTTATGTTTGAACTTATTGTAAAACATCAATGACAACCAAGTTCAAACATATGTATAATCAATATCAATATCAAACATATGTATTAATGTGCAATTACGAACACTTGGACTATTACAAAATATCATCTATACTCAGACTGCTATCGTCACACATGATGCACTAACAGACTCCCCCTTGAGGATAGCTTCTAACTATATATATTTTGTCTAATTACTAGGTCTATACAAACTACTACCTGCATATAAACCCTGCTCTATACAAACCCTTACCACTTTTTGGAACTTCCTGCCTTCAGATCTCCAGCCTTCATGGAAGAAAATCAGATGATCATGAAGCTTTTTCAGGTCATCCTTGGAAAGGTTAATTAGATGCAGCGGATCGTATACTTTCAAAATTGTCTTTTCTTCTAGATCCTCCATCACTGCTTCAGCCATTTCATTGTCTACAAACCACCACTTCATGTTTGCAAGTACATCCTGTGGCATAGACTTCAACGAAACTTTCTTCAAACATCGGACTGGCATGTAAACCATCTTAGCCCATGTTTACCAGTGTGAGGATCTATTCTCGTCTCGTCTTCAACTCTCTTGCCTGACCTTGGCTTTATCCTTTCAAACTTCCCAGATCTACCCTCCTTTTTGATAATCTTTGCAATCACTTCAGCGTAGGGGTCGTCTCCCAAGTTGATAAGCTCCTTCCAAGCCAACTCCTTCACCTCACATTTGGGCAATGTATTAAAGACCTTTAAGGTTCTCCTCAGATACTGAAGTCCGTCTCTTCTTTTAAGTACAAAGAGCTGCAATTCCCTGTCGAAGAACCAGCTGAGGATACCTCCTGACAGCTTCCCTGGATTTGGCAATCTCATTTTCTTCTTGACGGCAATCTCAGTCTTTTTCTCTTCCTTTATAAACCATAGCCTCCTCATCTTTTCTTTCGATTGTTCCCTTTCAGCTGGATCAGGTTCTGATTCTCCTATAGATGCCAAGTTAAGCTCATCTAAGTCTATCACATTCTGATCATTACTTACATATTGTTCAGTAATAAGCTGCTTCGGGATCAACACCTCATCAACATCATCATCCTCATCCTCTATAACTTCATCATCTGATTTCCAGTCCACTACTTCTTCTGGAATGAACTCCCCTTCCTCAAGATCTTCTTGATCAAATCCGAACTCGTCTTCATCATCAAGATCTATTAATGCCTCAATCATTTCATGTTCAACATCTTTTGAAGCTTCACCTCCTCCTCCCATACTTGACGAACTAGGCTCCCCCTGAACGATTGCTTGTTGAGCAGTCTTTTGGGAAAGATCTGCTAGCTCACCTTCTTTTTGTGCATCTGGATCATCGCCTTCCTCATGTCTCTCCTAACTCTCCTCAACTGATCATCCTTGCAGCTACTCTCCCCCTGAGCTCATAGATCTTTCAATATCTGCTCAATGAGGGTCTGCATTGTCTAGATTTGTCCTTGTTGATCAGCCACAGTTGTTTTTAATTTGGCATTCTCTTGATCCAATTGAGCATTGTGCTACTGCAACTCTTTCACAGCCTGAGAGAGTTGGAATATTTGGACTGTTTGGAAGTCCACTTTTCCCTTCAACTCTGTGAACCGCTGATTCTTTGTGAATGAAGTCGAGGTAGATGGAATGGAGGCGGATGTAGATGGAGTTGTGGTTGATGATGATGGAGCAACTGGTATCACAGTTGGAGAAGCAGAAGTGGATGGAGCTCCATGCATGAATCTATGCCTTTTCGCCCTATGCCTAGGAACGAGAGGAACTTATTCTTCTTCTTCAAATTCAGATTATTCGGTCTCTTCATCAATTAGAGCCGTCCTTGTCGTTCTCCTTCTGCTAACAACTAGCCTCGATCCATATCTTCCAATCGTGATATCCGGATCTTCAGCTTCAGAACTCGATTCGGAATCAGACTCGGAGGCGGTCTCTACGTGACCTTCTGACTCAGTCTGTTCCCTTGCGCCTTCTTCTTCAGCCTGGACCTCTGTGTCCATAAACTCAGCATTAGAGGGCTGATATTCATCAATCTCCTTAAAAATGTCATGGAAATCAGCTGGAGGCTCTAAAACGTCTCGAACCAGTTGCTCAGCAATATTTTGCTCCGCAGCTGTTCCCTGAGCCCATATTTCCTCAAGAGTTTGCGCCCTCTGGTCATATTGAGGAGCCGAACTCGATGGCCCAGCAGCTTCAGTAGCTGGCTGTGGGCGAGAAGCGGTTCTAGCAACCGGAGCTCTTTTCTAGCCGGTGCTCTTTGCCTTTGTTGCTGTTGCTGTTGCTGTGGGGCTTCACCAGTCCAATCTTCACCCTCCGGGGCAACAAAATCTGGATCTATGACTGCCCCAAACAATGGTGCCACTTGGGGCCTGACCTGCTCAGCCCTTCTCGCATTATGGGTCTGGTAGTCAGCAAATATGCGCTTATTGATCAAAGCCACGCCACTTTGATCAAGATGTGGTGGCAAATTTGGCAAGAAATGGCGTATAATCATCATTGCGAAGCGAGGATACATAAAAAATCGTTCCCTGATCGGAGCTGTGATCTGGTGCACAAACTCTCCAAAAAACATCTCAGAAAAACTGAACTTCTTGTTGTACACCAACGCAATCAACGCAGATTGCAATTTAGACACCATAGTGTCAAAACCTGTCTTCTTAGGTGCAAAGCATACCATTATAACATGGACTAGGTATCTCCATTGTCCAATCAGCCCACTTTTAACATACGACGCCTTTGTTATATCTTAAGCATACCCCATCCTCAAAAATGCAGCTTGCCGAATGGGTAATGGAAAATCTATAGGCCCTGCTTCTTGTTCCTCAGTGCCCAGCTATAGAATCTGCCTCAACATGTTAGCTGAAAACACTATTGGTTGACCGCCTACTCTTGTTCGCAGTACAGTAGGGGTAACCGAGCAATCTACTTGCAGATGCTCCCAAAATTGTCGCACGTACGTCAGGGTAATTTGTAAGTTGTGGGTGAGTGCATAGGATACACGAGATTGAGTCAGGAATTCAATCATTTGACGATACGGTTGTGCCTCTAGCAATTGGAGATCCACTACCGTGACCATATTGTGCTTATTATAAAAAGCACGATCACCCATATCTGCACACAAAATCATCAAACAAAATTAGTAATTAAAAATAAAATGAAATTTGTTATTTTTGAATTTGCATAACTTCGAACTTGCATAAGTTCGAAGTCCAACACATTCGAACTTAGACAAATTCGAAAATATTTAAAAACCATTTGAATTTAAATAAATTCGAGATATGTATTCGAACTTGACTGACTTCGAACTTATAGATATTTCATCAAGTTCGAACTTTCTGACAAGTTCGAACCTGAAGAACAAGTTCGAAGTTGGTCATATTCAACTTAGAAACTAAGATTTTAACCCCATTTAACTTAATCAACATTATACTCTAGTCCTATTGGGTTCTAATCGAAGTTATTTAGCATTTATTTGAAGTTTTATCTTTCAAAACTCGTGATTTCAAACCACCTAGTTTCAAATATTATTAACATCAAATAAGTTCGATTTTTGCCACAATAATGTCTTAAACTACACATACTTAGTATTATGATGGGTACTATTCCTAAGTATACGTGTATGTTCGAGAAATAAAGGGAAAACTTCGAGGAATAGACCGAAATCGAGAATCGGTATGTTCGAGATTAAGTTCGAAATCGCCGGAGCACAAGTTTGAGAATTCAAATTCGAGGGTAGGTGCCTTAAATGAAGTACTGTTGACCTATTTTGACTCCCTCTTCCTTAAATGAGTCAAAACAGAGGTGGCAGGTCTGTACTTACGTACAACAAATCGACTTATTTTGACTCCCTCTTCCTTAAAAATTTTCTTTTCTTTTCTTTTAAGATGTATTTTGATGTTGCTATACATCCCCCAGAAAATTTGCATACCTCATTTAAGATCATTGTCTGTATGTCTCTAACATAGAAATTAAGACCATTTGGTCATACATCCAAGTTAGTTACACATATGACTTTTTCTTGATTATTTTATTAGCTGTTAGGATTTCCTTTGTGTATTATGCCTACCAACACATCAAACAAGAAAGTGCATATCACTTAGAATTTAAGGTGCATTATGTGTGAAAGCTTAACACTTAGAGATTGTTTCGACTGTGCTAATTTTCATCACTTTGAACCTATGAATCTAAGTCTTAACTCATTTTTCAATATTCTCCTTTTTTTGAAATTTTTATGGTTTTCTCTCTTTAGTTGAACTAACAACTCAAAGCGTGACTTATCAAAAGGTTTAGTGAATAAATCTGCATTATTATCTTCCGTTGCCACTTTTACCAGTTTTATTAAGTTCTTTTCAGCACAATCACATATGAAATGATGTCTTATGTCTATGTGCTTTGTTTTACTGTGTTTAACTGGATTATTAGTTATAGCAATTGTAGACTGATTATCTATCCTAATGGGAGTATGAGTGTAAGTCAAACCGTAATCCCACAATTGTTGTTGTATCCACAAAACCTGTGAACAGCAACTACCAGCAGCTACATATTCAGCCTCGCACGTTGACACGGCTACCGAAGTCTGTTTCTTGCATTGCCAGGATACGAGTCTCCCTCCAAGGAACTGGCAACCTCCAGTTGTTGATTTCCGGTTCAAGCTGCAACCACCATAATCAGAATCCGTGTATGCTTCCAGTTCCAGATCACCATCAGCATGATACCAAAGTCCCAGCTTTGGTTTTGACTTGAGGTATCTCAGAATCCGCTTCACGCCTTTGTTATGCATTTCTTTCGGATTAGCTTGGAACCTAGCACAAATACACACAGCAAACATTTTGTCAGGTCTAGAAGCAGTTAAATACATAAGTGACCCAATCATGGCCCGATATAAAGTCGGATCCACATCAGTATCACTATCTGTACCCGGTCCGAGATTTGTGATTCACTAGAATCGGAGTACTAAAATGAGCAGTTAGCTTTGTTTCTTCCATTCCGAAGCGCTCCAGAATATCGTAGACATACTTCGTCTGATGGATAAACATGCCCTCCTTCCTCTGTTCAACTTTCAAACCCAGAAAGAAGTTCAACTCCCCCATAGAACTCATCTCAAACTTTGAATTCATAACCTTCTCAAAGTCTTTGCACATCTGTTCGTTTGACGACCAAAAAATGATGTCATCAACTTACACTTGTACCAAGATAAAATCGTCTCCCTCTCTTCACGAACAATGTACTATCAATTCTCCCTCTTTCAAACCCGTTGTCCAAAAGATGAGTTGACAGCGTCTCATACCATGCTCTTGGTGCCTGATGTAATCCATACAGAGCCTATCGAGTCGATACACTCTGTCGGGATACTTTGGATCAGTAAACCCAGGCGGTTGTTCGACGTACACCAGTTCCTTCACCTTGCCGTACAGGAATGCACTCTTTACATCCAGCTGATAGATTTTAAACCCTTTGAAGGACGCGAAGGCCAGAAACAGACGAATTGCCTCGAGCCTTGCCACTGGTGCAAACACCTCGTTGTAATCAATTCCCTCTTCTTGGTTGAATCCCTTTACCACAAGTCTTGCCTTGTTGCGAGTAACAATACCCCGATCATCTCTCTTGCACTTAAAAACCCATTTGGTTCCTATTGAAACTTCTCCTCGAGGTAGCGGCACTAACTCCCACACTTCAAGCTTTCTGAATTGTGACAGTTCTTCTTGCATGGCTTCAACCCAAGAGTTTTCTTTCAGTGCCATTTGCACATTCTTCGGCTCTACTTGCGAGATGAAACATGAATAAAGACAAGTGTGAGTCGTTGATCATCGATAACAGCACCGTGTTATTATTCACACTACCCCTAGTTCTCACACCAGTATTCAGATTCCCTATGATACTCTCAATCGGATGATCCTTGTTTATCCTCGATGTCTCAATCTCGTCGACCCTAAGATTATCTCCTAAGTTTGATCCTATTTCACCTAACGGGGGTACGACTTCAGATGGTACATTCTCTTCCTCATAATAACTGTCCTCGGAATTAGAAGTACTTGTCTAATTCTCGTTTGTAGGTACCTCAGGTTCTCTCTCTGTTGGAGACGCATCTTCTGTCGTTGTAGGCTCAGAGGTTGATGGAATGCTTGTCTTTGGAAAACCTTGATTGTCGTCATTCAGGCTTAATGACGAGAAGTCATCCTCCATTGTACCTGCATTTCCACTAAAAGGTATGTTAATGATTCAAACAATGAGTCATAATCAAATAACCACTCAGGACCTGTTTGGGGTTCATGTGAATAACTTGTAACATGTGAAGACCTCCCCTAACGGGCAGTCCTCAGAGTCTAGGTCCCACATTATGCAATACGATATCAACCATAACTAAGATAGAGTAATTAAGTTGCGGAATTGAAATTACAAGTACAAACATATCAGGATTAAGTTTAATATAGATTACAGTTTTCAAATTAAACTTATAAAGGGTACCATCTAATCTAATACATGTCATCATTCAACCATATCAAAACTACCCAAAACCAACACAATTGTCGTCTTCCAATCAGTACCGAAGGGTTCGTTGAGTAGTGGCCTATGAAAACTTCTATCTTGATCTTGTAAGACCTAAGAACTAGGTCCAGCAGGTGACTTTCCTTTATCTTTTCTTGTAAAATGTAAGTAGCAACTGTAAGCAATGCTTAGTGAGATTATAGATTTTCAAATTAACATGCATTGTCAAGCGGATCATAAATTCTAGCGTGATATGTCTTGGCTGCCGCTACAGACCTCATGATTGAGACATAGAAGTCATAGAGTCGGATGATGTTCAAGCCATGCTCACGCTTAAATCGTGTGGATCAGCCACATACTGGGCTAGCTACCAGTAAATCAACATGGCGGAACATCGGAGGGTCATTACCAAGTTCAAAAGAACTGGTGAAATAGCCAGATCTAGAACAATAGACCGACAAGGCTAATCAAACTGAATCAATATGTCAAAGTATATGCAATGATGAAGCATACGTAATCAAAGTCATGATAGCAGTAATCTCATACAATATCAGAAATGAATAGTAAATCTCAAAGTCATATGAAGTGATAAATCAAATAGCTGTCTTGATCTACTGGGCAACACCGAACCATAGTGTGCACAGATCTCAATCCAGCTGATAATGTGAGTGTCAAATTAATCTAACATCAACAATATGTCTCAACCGGAAATCTAGCATGTTAAATCTGAATATCTATAACTCACAGGTCTGGGGTCTTTATCAAGCAGATGTATATATCCACCACCTGAGTTATCTCAGGATTTTATCTTTAATATTTGTCAATCTGTTCTCTGTCAATTCTTTTCAAATCAGAGACCCGCTTTTAAATCTTTAAATCAATGTTCAGAGATTAACTGAATCTGTCCTGAATTATCATGTCAATATCATGTCAATATCATCATCTTTTAGCTTTAAAATCTTATTTTATCTGATTCTGATAACTGATAACTCATTAATCATTTTTGTTCATTTTCTTTGTTTCTTGAGATTCTCAAAAGTTCTATATATATATATATATATATAATCATGTTGCTTTGTTCATAATCTTTCATCATAAATATCAGTTATTTATTTATTTAAAATACCAAAATGAGCATCCGGGTTCGGATCATCCGAATTCGGGTCCTCCGGATTCGGACCATCCGGGTTCGGATCAGCCGGATTCGGGCCTATCCGGATTGGGGATCCGGATTCGGATGTAATGATCATCCGAATTAGGATCAAAACCGAACTGGAACCATCCGAATATGGCATCATCCGAAGTAGACATTCAAATTTGGGATCATTCGAAATTAGGTTCAACATCCGGATTAAGGACCCGAAATGGGCACCATCCGAATTGGACATTTCATCCGAATGACAGGGATCCGAAATGGGGCATCACCCGAATTCGGTCCTACCCGAATTCGGATCCCTGACTTAACATTTTTCCCAGATTTGTTCTTGGTGTTCATGGTCACATTCATACGGATTTTTCATAAAAATTCCCAAAAACACATTTTATTAACATGCAATGAAATATAAAGTTGTGTTATCATTATTTGAGTGTTTTTATACAATTTTATTGATCAAAAACCTCATAAATTGGTCAAGATCATCCAAAATATGCAAATTTTGTCAAGAACACTTTTTATAAAAATACCGATTTTTATTCATTTTTGGACAATCTAACCACAAATTCTTGTTTCTATCACTTTTATATACTTAATTTCTTCATTATCTACTAAAATCTTAGACATGCAACATAAAAATTCATGTTTTTAATTCTTGTGAAGACCACCCCTCACGGGGAAATCCTCACGAGTCTAGGTCCCACATCATGCAATATGATATCGATCAAACTAAGATAGAGTACTAATTAAGTGCGGAATATTAAATTACATGTACAAGCATATTAGGATTAAGTTTAATACAGATTAAAGTTTTTAAATTAAACTTATAAAGGTAACTATCTAATCTAGTTACATCATCATACAATCAAAATAAATCTACCCAGACCACCATAATTTCATCTGCCAATCAGTACCAAAATGCTTTGTTGAGTAGTGGTCAATGAAAACTTCGACTTGATTCTTGTAAGACCTAAGAACTAGGTCCGACAGGTGAATTTCCTTTATCTTTTCCTGTAAAAATGTTAATGTAGCAACCGTAAGCAACGCTTAGTGAGTAAATAGATTTTCAAAGTAACATGCAATGTCAAGCGGATCATCAATCTAGCGTGATATGTCTTGGCTGCCGCTACAGCCCTCATGATTGAGACATAGAAGTCATAGAGTCGGATGATGCTCAAGCCACGCTCACGCTTAAACCATGGGGATCAGCCACATACTGGGCTAGCTACCAGTAAATCAATGTGGCGGAACATCGGAGGTCATTACCAAGTTCAATAGAACTGGTGAAATAGCCAGGTCTAGAACGATAGACCGATAAGGCTAATCAAGCTGAATCAATATGTCAAGTATATGCAATGATGAATCATACGTAATCAACTCATGATAGCAATAATCTCAAAGCAATGTCAGAAATGAACTGTGAATACAATATTATATGAAGTGATAAGTCAAATAGCTATCATGATCCACTGGGCAACACCGAACCATAGTGTGCACAGATCACAATCCAGCTGATAATATGAATGTCAATTTAATCTAGAAATTCAAGCATGTTAAATCTGAATATCTATAACTCACAGATCTGAGTCTTTATCAAACAGATATAAAATCTCCCACCTGAGTTATCTCAGGATTTTATCTTTGTCAATCTGTTCTGTCAATTCAAGTCTTTGACCCGCTTTAAATCTTTGTCTCTATGTTCAGAATTTCACTGAACCTGTCCAGAATTATCATGTTAATATCATGTCAATTTCATCATCTTTTAGTCTTTAAAATCTTTAATTTCATCTGATTCTGATAACTGATAATTTCATCAATCATTCATTTATTTATATCCTTTGTTTCACTAAATTCTCAAAGGCTTTCTATATATATATATATATATATATATATATATATATATATATATATATATATATATATATATATATATATATATATATAAAATAAGTATATGTATATAATCATTTATATAATTAAAATATCAAAAATCATTATTAGGATTCGGACCATCCGGATTCGGATGACCAATCCGAACCGAAATGGCCAACCGGATTCGGACCAATGTACCTAATCCGAAACCTGGGATACGAACTGGACCCATCCGAATTGAGCATAAGCTTCATCCGAAATGAGTATCCGGATTAGGTTATATCCGAATTCAAAGTGGGTCTGAAACATGGAATCCGAAAATTGGAAGCACCCGAACCGAAGTAGGTTCAACATCTGAATTAAGGATCCGAAATAGGGCATCATCCGAATTCGGTTATATCCGAATTCGGGTCCCTATACTTAGAATTTCCAGAAAATTGTTCTTGGTGTTCTTCATTTGTTCATACGGATTTTTATCAAATTTCACTAAATCCATTTATATTTAACATGCAATGTAATATTTTGATATTTTAGCACATTTGGGTTGATTTTATACTATTTTCCCTATCAAAAACATCATAAATTGATCAAGATCATCCAAAATATGCAAATTTTGTCAAGAACATTTATTTTATAAAAATACCGATTTTCACCTTATTTGGATGATCCAAACTAAAATTTTTATTTCTTTAACATCTATTAACTTAAATTCATCAAAATCTATCAAAATTTTATACATGCAACATATATTTTCATGTTTTAATTTCTTTGGTTTCTGTTTTTAATAAAACCGATCCAAACATTATAAAGATTGAAATTATAAATAAATTTACCTCAAAATCTTGTAGATTGATGGTCTTTGATGATGATTGTAACTCTTTCTTGTATTGATTCTTCCTTTAATTGAGATTTAAATGAACAATTGTGATGAAATTTTGATGGTGGCCGTATGTTTAGTGAGAGATGTAACATCCCGAAATTGAGCCTGGTACGTGGATTTAATTTATTGGCTCATTTATTTTAATATTATTGCGTTGGTCCAATTAAATTCCGTTTCGTGGATTTAACGTGTCGAGACCGAGTGATACGTGTCTCCGAGCTATTATTTAGCGGATTAATTATCTCCTTGAGATCGTGGATTTAATTGGGTTAATTTGATATTAATAGTGAAAAAGCGATATCGGGTTCGGGTTTGACGGGACCGGGCTTTCTAATTATAGAAAGCGTATATATGAGTTTTGTGACCTATGTTCTTCCTTTCTTTCCTTTTTCAAATATCAGAAACGTGAGTATATATGTGTGCAAGAATCATCTGGACAGCAAGGAATCAAGAGTTAGCTGCTGAAATTGAATCCCTCTTCTTCATTGTTGTGTTCTTGAAGCTTTGAAGGTAAGAAATTGAGATTTTGAGTGCTGAAATACGAGGTGTATATGTGTGTGATATTGAGAATAGGTTTTTTGGAATTACAAGGGTTTATTATGCTTAAGTTTTGTGTATTTGGGTGCTGGAAAACGGATTTGGGGGCTGTAGACGCCTGGTTTCCGCCATAACCGACGAGCAGAGGACCAGTTGTAGGTCGTGAGCGCGGCCGCGATGGGCCAGGCGCGACCGCGATGCGGGCGCGGCCGCAGTCCCTGGGCGCGGTCTGCGATCGGTTTGGTTTGGCCGGGTCGGTGTGGGGCGCTGGTTGTTTGTCTCGGGTAGTTTCGTGGGTTGTGTTTGCTTGCCATAAATATGTTTGGGATTTGTTATTCGTCTGTCGAGTTATATTAATCTGTTGAGATCCGTGCTAATTACAGGTTCGAACCGTCCGCGTTCTGAGCAGCGATAGAGTCCGGGTCTCGATTGCTTTGGGTATTTGGTGAGTACTCGAGTTCTTTTACAAATCGCGCGTAGTCTTTTACGAGTCAGTTATGTGATGTGATATGTGTATATGAGACAGAGATACGGCGCAGGTATGAGTTTCTCTACCCTATACGTGCTATATGTGTTTGAATTGCAGGTATCCGCGATATGTGATCGCGCAGGCTGACTGTCCCTAACCAGTCACGAGTTATGAGGCTGTATATATACGGCAGTGATATTGCCAGGTCGCTCCTGTGCCTATTGAGTAGCTAACCGCTGCTATGTGCGGCCTGTTAGCTGGGGAACGTGGTCCCCTTTTGAGCAGAGATATGGGTTATGCATCGAGTTGCATATGTGTGATGAGATATATGTGTTGTGCGTGCTATGTGTGTTTACCTGCAGTGTCTAACCCTCGCGTACTCACGAGCTGTCCAGCTTACGTTTACGAGTCCTGTGTGTGTCTCAGGCAGTCATACCGTGGGTTCGCAGCCGCAGCAGCCGAAGTAGGGATCGGGGCAGTTAGAGTTGCGTGCGTCAACTGTTTTGTTGATAATAATCTTGGAACTGTTGTATCTGATCTTCGTATGTATGTTAACAGTAATCAGTTGTGTATGTGTGCCAGTGTTAGTTTATGAGATGATGTACGTGACCTTCGTGTTAAAGTTTTTATTAATAGTGATTTTCCGCTAATCCTGTGACATGTGTACTTGAGATGTTTGCGATACTGCCACTTATGATTAAGTAATGACGTGGCATTTGTGTGAGAAATGTGGGTGTTACAGCTTGGTATCAGAGCTTGTGGTTTCAGTACTGAGTATCAGTGGATGCTTGTGCTCTTACCGTGTTCAGATCTGTGGGATTCTTCCCTGAGACTGAGTTTAGCGGAATTAACTGACCTAGCTTATTGTGTAACGCTGGGTGATCGATCTGTTATCTTACCTTTGTGATATGTGCAGGTAGTTATGGCAGATCGTGGTGAGGGTTCAGGGCCAGAGAGACCAGCGGGAGATGAGTATGTCCGCCGGTCAGAGATGTTATCAGTATTGACTGAGTTCTACAGAGAGAGGGACAGAGAGAGAGAGCAGCAGCGACAGAGAGCTGATCCGCCGCCAGTGACTAGTGTTGAGACAGTGGTTGGGGCATCTTCTTCTTCTGTGCGAGGTGGGTCCTTTAAGGACTTTATGGCGGGAGCCCCACCTCAGTTCCGAGGAGGTGGTGAGCCGGGTGCGGCTATGGCTTGGGAGAGAGAGATAGAGGCCGCATTCCGCGTTGCCCATGTCGATCCTCGTGATATGGTCGGCTATGCGGCTTATCAGCTAAAGGGAGGGGCTTCACAGTGGTGGAAGTCCATTGAGTCATCCATGACTACAGCTGCAGCGTATGCTATGACATGGGATCAGTTCCGTGCTATCTTCGAGTTACAGTATATTCCCCGGGATGAGCGCCGGGAGATGGAGCGTCGTTTCTTGCACCTCCAGCAGGGTAGCATGTCGGTTCAGCAGTATGTGGATAGATTTAATGAGTATGCCCAGTTTGCACCTCAGCACGTGGATACAGAGGTCCGTAAGGCCGATGCCTTTATCGATGGGTTGAGATCTGATATTCGAGAGTTCGTTGGGCTTCACGACACTCCTACGTTTGCGAGAGCCTTAGAGTTGGCTCGTGTCAGAGAGAGAGAGATCGAGAGACAGAGGGGTCAGCCTCCGACCCAGAGACAGAGGACAGAGACGTTTGAGCAGTCCCGTAGCTACTACCGAGAGCCCCAGGAGTCCCAGAGAGAGAGACAGCCTGAGCAGCAGCAGGTTCAGGGGCAGGGTTCGGGATTTCGTCGAGACAGAGACAGAGGCAGAGACCGGAGGTCCAGGAGATCTGGGCAGTATCAGGGGTCGGGGACAGCCAGTCAGAGTCAGGGGCAGACTTCCCGATATAGTGCTCCCAGTCAGAGTCAGAGCAGCGTGGGACAGGGGTCCCAGCCATCCGGGAGTCGGGCAGATAGTTCAGCCGGGGAGAGAGACTGTCCGAGGTGTCGCCGTCGCCATTCTGGTCCTTGTACATCAGAGCAGCCCCGTTGCTACCGCTGTGGTCAGTATGGCCATACATCTTTTACTTGTACTTCGAGGGATTCCCTGTGCTTCCGCTGTGGGAGGCCAGGTCATATTGTGAGGGATTGTCCGGATGCGCCGCCAGCAGTGCAGGGAGCGAGCACCAGCGGTGCCAGGGCCGAGCCGTCATCTTCGAGCCGTCGTGAGTCATCACCCAGAGGCAGGGGTAGAGTATTTCAGGCTACGGCAGAGGAGGCCCGCGAGTCTACCGATGTGGTATCTGGTACGTACATTCTGAACGGGCTTAGTGCTCGTATTTTGTTTGATTCTGGAGCAGATCGCTCGTATGTGTCTGTTGTGTTCTGTGCATATTTTTCTGTGCCTCCTACTGTTTTATCTGTGCCGTTAGTCGTTGAGAGAGTAGACGGTAGTACTGCTTTAGTGAGTCGGGTATACAGAGATTGTGCCCTTGAGATAGATGCTCACCGGTTCTCGATCGATCTACTGCCGATAGAGATTAGCAGTTTCGATGTGATAGTGGGTATGGACTGGATGACAGCCAGGCGGGCCGATATTCTGTGCGCAAAGAAGATGATCCGGATACCCATTTCAGACGGTGAGACGGTGACAGTATACGGCGAGAGGCGCCGAGGTGAGATCGGCATTGTGTCTATGGCTCGAGCTCAGAGATATGTTGCGAAAGGGTGCGAGACCTTTCTGGCTTATGTTGTTGACGCCAGATTAGAGAAGAAGACCCTAGCGGATATACCCGTAGTTCGAGAGTTCCCTGAGGTATTCCCAGAGGAGTTGCCTGGGTTACCGCCAGATCGTCAGGTCGAGTTCCGTATCGACCTTATCCCTGGAGCGGTGCCTATTGCGAAGACGCCTTATAGGCTGGCACCTACTGAGATGAGAGAGATGATGTCGCAGCTTCAGGAGTTGCTGGATCGTGGATTTATCCGTCCGAGTTTGTCCCCGTGGGGAGCTCCCGTGCTATTTATGAAGAAGAAGGACGGTTCCATGCGAATGTGTATCGACTATCGAGAGTTGAATAAAGTGACGGTGAAGAACCGTTATCCGCTTCCACGTATCGACGATCTGTTTGATCAGCTACAGGGTTCGAGCTTCTTTTCGAAGATAGATTTGAGATCGGGTTATCATCAGCTGAGAGTTAGAGATGAGGATGTGCCGAAGACTGCGTTTCGGACGAGATACGGCCATTATGAGTTCCTAGTCATGCCTTTCGGACTGACTAACGCACCCGCGGCATTCATGGATCTGATGAACAGGGTGTGTAGATCTATGTTGGATCGGTTCGTGATAGTGTTCATGGACGACATCCTGATCTACTCGAGGAGTGCCGAGGACCACGAGCAGCACTTGCGAGAGGTTTTATCTGTGCTGCGAAAGGAGCGACTTTATGCGAAGTTCTCCAAGTGCGAGTTCTGGTTGCGCGAGGTCCAGTTTTTGGGGCATGTTGTGAGCGCCGAGGGTATTTCAGTAGATCCGGCGAAGATAGAGGCCGTGATGAGTTGGGAGCCGCCGAAGACTGTGCCTGAGATCCGTAGCTTTTTGGGCCTAGCCGGGTATTACCGCCGCTTCATTCAGGACTTCTCGAGGATTGCCAGGCCGTTGACGAGATTGACACGGCAGTCCGTTCCTTTCGTGTGGTCTGATGAGCAGGAGTCGGCTTTCAGAGAATTGAAATCCCGGTTATGTCAGGCACCAGTGTTAGCATTGCCCGAGGGTACAGAGGATTTTGTGGTCTACTGTGATGCGTCAGGTACCGGTTTGGGTTGTGTTCTGATGCAGCGAGGCAAGGTGATTGCGTATGCGTCGCGACAGCTGAAGACCTACGAGGAAAATCATACCGTGCACGACCTTGAGTTGGACGCGATAGTGTTCGCGTTGAAGATATGGCGTCATTATCTGTACGGTTCGCGATTTGTAGTGTATACCGATCATAAGAGTCTTCAGTATCTGTTCAGTCAGAAAGAGCTAAATATGAGACAGCGGCGCAGCCTCGAGTTACTGAAAGATTATGACTGCGAGATCCAGTACCATCCTGGTAGGGCCAATGTGGTGGCCGATGCGTTGAGCCGTAAGGCGTGTGGCCAAACGGTAGTTTCCCGAGCAGCGAGGCTCGAGGTTACCTCGACTCTTGTGGAGAGTCTGAGGCATGCTCAATTAGAGGGTTTGCGGGCGGAGAATGTGAAAAGAGAGCGGCTTGCGGGACAGCTAGAGGCATTGAGCAGAGATAGCAGAGGTTTGTGGGCGTTTCGTGATCGTGTTTGGGTTCCGAGAGTCGGTAATCTGCGGCAGCTGATTTTAGATGAGTCGCACCGTTCGAGATTGTCTATCCACCCCGGGAGCACCAAAATGTATAGAGATTTGCGCGAGTTCTATTGGTGGCCAGGGATGAAGAGAGATGTGGGCCGATACGTCGAGGAGTGTATGACTTGTCTGCGAGTCAAGGCCGAGCATCAGAAGCCTCACGGGCATTTGCAGCCTTTAGAGATCCCTGAGTGGAAGTGGTATCATATCACGATGGATTTCATCGTCAGACTTCCGCGCACCGTTCGAGGTAATGATATGATCTGGGTGATAGTGGATCGCTTGACGAAGAGTGCTCACTTTCTAGCGGTTCGGGGTACCATCACTATGGATCAGTTGGCTCGGTTATATATCAGTGAGATAGTGTCGAGGCACGGCGTTCCGATGTCGATTACGTCCGATAGAGATGCGCGGTTTACTTCGAGGTTCTGGCAGAGCTTTCAGCGCGAGTTGGGGACGAGAGTTCAATTGAGTACCGCGTACAGACCTCAGACAGACGGGCAGACAGAGCGGACGAATCAGACTCTCGAGGATATGCTCCGAGCTTGTGCGATCGATTTCAGTGGTAGTTGGGACGTTCACTTGCCGTTAGTCGAGTTTGCGTACAACAACAGCTACCATTCCTCCATCAAGATGGCTCCGTTCGAGGCACTGTATGAGCGTAAGTGCCTAACCCCTGTGTGTTGGGGCGAGGTCGGCGAGCGACCTATCAGTGGGCCCGAGTTGTTACAGGAGACGAGCGATAAAGTGGCGGTTATCCGCGAGCATATGAGAGTAGCACAGAGCCGGCAAAAGAGTTATGCCGATCGTCGTCGGAATGAGCTCGAGTTCAGTATTGGAGACCGCGTCATGCTGAAAGTATCGCCGTGGAAAGGAGTTATTAGATTCAGACATAGAGGTAAGCTGAGTCCGCGGTACATCGGTCCGTTCGAGATCATCGCCAGAGTCCGAGATCAGGCATATAGATTGAGGTTGCCTCCCGAGTTGGCCGGAGTCCACGATACATTTCATGTGAGCCACCTGAGAAAGTGTTTGGCCAAAAATGATCAGTTTGTGCCGTTATCCGAGATCACCGTGGACAGTCACCTGAGATATGTCGAGCAGCCTGAGGCGATTACCGATCGTAAAGTGAAGAGATTGCGAAATAAAGAGATTGTGCTAGTACTCGTTCAGTGGAGGCATCATAAGGGTACTAGTGCCACCTGGGAGCCCGAGGCCGAGATGAGGAGCCGATATCCGCAGCTATTCCCGAGTCCGAGCTAGATTCCGGGACGGAATCTTTTTAAGAGGAGAGGATTTGTAACATCCCGAAATTGAGCCTGGTACGTGGATTTAATTTATTGGCTCATTTATTTTAATATTATTGCGTTGGTCCAATTAAATTCCGTTTCGTGGATTTAACGTGTCGAGACCGAGTGATACGTGTCTCCGAGCTATTATTTAGCGGATTAATTATCTCCTTGAGATCGTGGATTTAATTGGGTTAATTTGATATTAATAGTGAAAAAGCGATATCGGGTTCGGGTTTGACGGGACCGGGCTTTCTAATTATAGAAAGCGTATATATGAGTTTTGTGACCTATGTTCTTCCTTTCTTTCCTTTTTCAAATATCAGAAATGTGAGTATATATGTGTGCAAGAATCATCTGGACAGCAAGGAATCAAGAGTTAGCTGCTGAAATTGAATCCCTCTTCTTCATTGTTGTGTTCTTGAAGCTTTGAAGGTAAGAAATTGAGATTTTGAGTGCTGAAATACGAGGTGTATATGTGTGTGATATTGAGAATAGGTGTTTTGGAATTACAAGGGTTTATTATGCTTAAGTTTTGTGTATTTGGGTGCTGGAAAACGGATTTGGGGGCTGTAGACGCCTGGTTTCCGCCATAACCGACGAGCAGAGGACCAGTTGCAGGTCGTGAGCGCGGCCGCGATGGGCCAGGCGCGACCGCGATGCGGGCGCGGCCGCAGTCCCTGGGCGCGGTCCGCGATCGGTTTGGTTTGGCCGGGTCGGTGTGGGGCGCTGGTTGTTTGTCTGGGGTAGTTTCGTGGGTTGTATTTGCTTGCCATAAATATGTTTGGGATTTGTTATTCGTCTGTCGAGTTATATTAATCTGTTGAGATCCGTGCTAATTACAGGTTCGAACCGTCCGCGTTCTGAGCAGCGATAGAGTCCGGGTCTCGATTGCTTTGGGTATTTGGTGAGTACTCGAGTTCTTTTACAAATCGCGCGTAGTCTTTTACGAGTCAGTTATGTGATGTGATATGTGTATATGAGACAGAGATACGGCGCAGGTATGAGTTTCTCTACCCTATACGTGCTATATGTGTTTGAATTGCAGGTATCCGCGATATGTGATCGCGCAGGCTGACTGTCCCTAACCAGTCACGAGTTATGAGGCTGTATATATACGGCAGTGATATTGCCAGGTCGCTCCTGTGCCTATTGAGTAGCTAACCGCTGCTGTGTGCGGCCTGTTAGCTGGGGAACGTGGTCCCCTTTTGAGCAGAGATATGGGTTATGCATCGAGTTGCATATGTGTGATGAGATATATGTGTTGTGCGTGCTATGTATGTTTACCTGCAGTGTCTAACCCTCGCGTACTCACGAGCTGTCCAGCTTACGTTTTCGAGTCCTGTGTGTGTCTCAGGCAGTCATACCGTGGGTTCGCAGCCGCAGCAGCCGAAGTAGGGATCGGGGCAGTTAGAGTTGCGTGCGTCAACTGTTTTGTTGATAATAATCTTGGAACTGTTGTATCTGATCTTCGTATGTATGTTAACAGTAATCAGTTGTGTATGTGTGCCAGTGTTAGTTTATGAGATGATGTACGTGACCTTCGTGTTAAAGTTTTTATTAATAGTGATTTTCCGCTAATCCTGTGACATGTGTACTTGAGATGTTTGCGATACTGCCACTTATGATTAAGTAATGACGTGGCATTTGTGTGAGAAATGTGGGTGTTACAAGAGAGTAGAGAGAGAGAGTGTTTTTGTATTAATGATCTTAAATGATCATTTATTTAGCTTTTATATATTAATTTGGTCATATTTGCTATTTAACCCACTAAACTTTTGTATCTTATATCTCTTTTAATTTAATCATCTTTAATAATTCGTAATATAATTTAATTTATAATTTCATAGTTAATTAAATTGCAACATAAATAACGTAATAAAATTACATTATTATCTCAAAATCAATTATTATATGCTTGGCCAAAAGTTAGGTTGTTACAATTCTTGATTCGGTTTTACACAAAACCGAACCAAACCTACATATATTTCGAAATTAAAGAAATTATTACCTCAAAATCTTGTAGTTTGATGATGAATGATGATTATTGTAACTCCTTTTGTCTTCAATCTTCAATTTATGGAACAATTTATGAACTTTTGATGAATTCTTGTGAAAAAGCCGTAGCTTAGAGAGAGAGTAGAAAGAGAGAGTCAATTTCTTAAATGGTTGTTAAATAACCATTATTTTGGTTAATATATGTAACTTAGTTATATTTGTATTTTAACCCACTATACTTTTGTATTTTTCATCTCTTTTAATCATCTTTACTAATTTGTAACATTTAACTAATTTGTAAAATCAATATACTTTAATAAAATAATTTCATACTTCATTAAATTACAAAACAGATTATGTAATAAAATTTACATTATTTGGATCAAATACAGAAATTAAGGTTCAGATAAAAGTTGGGTTGTTACAGAATGGGCTCCACCACGCACAAACTTCGTCACCGAAGTTAGCTATGTTCGAACAGACTTGGATATGTTTCTTTCATGACATCTCTCAATTCCCAAGACTGATGCGAACCCTTGTGGTGTTTTCACTGGACGAGCACCAGTTGTATTTCTTTATTTCTAAGCTTTTTGGTCTTCGAGTCCAGAATACATTCTGGCTCTTCAACAACTCGAAGCGTTTCATCAATTTGCAGATTAACATGTGGTATCTGTACTTCTCTTTCATCTGCTAGACTCTTTCTCAAATGACTAACATGGAATACAGGATGTATTCCTGCTAAGTCAGTTGGCAGTTCAAGACGATTAGATTGATTTCCTATCTTTTCCACAATCTTGAATGGGCCAATAAATCTCGAAGCTAACTTGTTTCTCTTTATGAATCTCATCACATTCTTCATTGGGGATACTTTCAGCATCACCCAATCGTTAACTGCAAAACTGATAGATCTGTGATGATTATCATAATAAGACTTCTGCCTGCTTTGAGCTTCAAGAATATTCCTTCTGACAAGTTGAATCTTTTCATGAGTCAACTGTAGAAGGGCAGGACCCACTATTGGCGATTCACCTGTTTCGCGCCAATAGGTGGGAGTTCTGCACTTTCTTCCGTACAAAGCTTCAAAAGGAGCCATCTTGATCGTTGAATGATAACTGTTATTGTATGAGAATTCGACCAGAGGCAAGTGGTCATCCCAATTACCACCCAGATCAAGAACAGAGGCACGAAGCATATCTTCAAGAGTTAGGATAGCACGTTCACTTTGGCCATCTGCACTTGGGTGATAAGCTGTACTCATGGAGATTCGAGTACCCATACCTTCTTGCAGCGCTTTCCAGAATCTCGAAGTGAAACGACTATCACGATCAGATACGATAGATTTCGGTACACCATGACGAGAAATAACTTATGTGATGTACATTTATGCCAATCTATCAAGGGAGTATGTCTCTTTCATCAGTATGAAGTGAGCTGACTTCGTTAGTCGGTCCACGACTACCCAGATGGAGTCGTGCTGTCTCTTGGTTTTAGGCAACTTGGTGATAAAATCCATGGTTATATGCTCCCACTTCCACTCAGGAACTGGCAGTGGTTGCATATCCCCGAAGGGTTTCTGATGTTCTGCCTTAACCATTTGACTAGGGGTGAGCATGGAGCGGTTTGGATCGGTTTATGGCAAAAACCGAAATCCAAACCGAAATATCGGTTTTTAAAATTTACAGTCCAAACGGTTTGGTTTTAAACGGTTTGGTTTTTTCGGTTTTTGTTTCGGTTTCGGTTTGGATTTCGGTTTTTTTGGATTTTGTTTTTTTTGTCCAAAATCCCATATTTTGATTTGTAGAATTTATTTTTTCTTTGACAAAACATGAAATTTTTAACAACATCCATTCATCCAATACAATAATCATTTAATCAAACATAAAAAAGACAAAATACAAAAAAACAAAAACAAAAACTTCAAACATCCAAATATCCAATTTCAACAATTCAAATCATAAATTTAAACATCCACAGATGCGTCGCTTGATGCTTCCCACTTTCGGTGTTCGTTTGATGCTTCCCACTTTCCCAGTCATTCTACTGGTTAGTAATTAAAGAATGGTAGATACTTAATAAAAATTTTAAAATTTAAACAACCTAATTTAATAATTAAAGAAGGTAGATATTTAATAAATCTAAATTTTATAATATATTATATATATAATCGGTTCGGTTTGGATTTTTTCGGTTTTTTAAAGGTTTAAACCTAAACCAAACCGAAACTTTCGGTTTTTGAAAATCAAGAGTCCAGACCAGTCCAAAATCCAAACGGTTTGGTTTTTTGGTTTCGGTTTTTCGGTTTTTTCCGGTTTCGGTTTGGATTTTGGTTTTTCTGCACACCCCTACATTTGACAGACTCTGCAGCTTTCGACGTGTTGACCGATGTCCCTTTTCATTCCTGGCCACCAATAATCAGCTCTTAGATCAAAGTACATCTTTGAGCTGCCAGGATGAATGGATAATTTGGACTTGTGAGCTTCAGATAGAAGAGTGTTGCGAATAGAACCATATTTAGGAATCCAGATTCGGTTTTCCTTGAGACATTGAAGTCCCAAATGATTCATAGACAAAAATTGCAATTGCCCCTTGAGATTTTCAGAACCGAGATTCTCTTTTTTCAGTGCTTCAACTTGGGCTGATTTGATATCTTCGATAAGATCAGAAGGGAATACGATAGGAGACAGGGCATATCAACACTTTTCTGGATATGACTTTCTACTCAAGGCATCCGCGACCACATTGGCTTTGCCGGGATGATACAGGATCTCGCAATCATAGTCCTTGATAAGTTCCAAGGACCGACGTTGTTTCATATTCAGATCCTTTTGAGTAAATAGATGCTTGAGACTTTTATGATCGGTGTAAAGCTGACACCGAGTCCCATAGAGATAGTGACACCAGATCTTCAGTGCAAAGGTAACGACAGCCAACTCAAGATCATGAGTTGGTGCACTTTTCTCGTAGTCCTTCAATTGCCTTGAAGCGTAGGCAATGACCTTTCCCCTTTGCATGAGAACACATCCTAAGCCAGTACCAGATGCGTCGCTGTAAACGACAAAGTCATCATCGCCTTCTGGTAAGGCTAGGATCGGCGCTTGAATAAGTTTCTGTTTTATAGTTTCAAATGCCTCTTGCTGTTTATCCGCCCATACGAAAGGTGTATTCTTTCGTGTTAGCATCGTAAGTGGCACAGCAATCTTCGAGAAGTCTTTAGTGAATCGCTGGTAGTAACCAGCCAATCCAAGGAAACTTCGGATTTCAGAGGCATTGCGAGGCGTTTGCCATTTGTGAACGACCTCGACTTTAGATGGATCGACTGAAATACCTTTGCAAGATATGACATGGTCAAGGAATTGGATCTAAAAAGTAATCAAAGTAGATTGTCAAGCTTTTGTTTGGAACAAGGAATGCTTAAGAATAACTCAGGACAATATAAATTATACCTGTCTAAGCCATAATTCGCACTTAGAGAATTTTGCGTAGAGTCTTTCTTTTCTCAGTAACTCTAGCAATTGTCGCAAATGATTCGAATGATCAGCCTCCGTTTTGGAGTAAATCAGAATATCGTCTATAAATACGATAACTGACTTATCCAGCATCGGTCTGCACACGCGATTCATGAGATCCATGAACGCCGCTGGTGCATTTGTTAAACCGAACGACATCACGAGAAATTCGTAATGACCATATCTTGTTCGGAAAGCTGTCTTCGGAATATCCTCATCTTTTACCTTCAGTTGATGATACCCAGAACGAAGATCAATCTTAGAGAAATAACTTGCTCCTTGTAGCTGGTCGAATAAATCGTCAATTCTGGCAGAGGATACTTATTCTTGATAGTGACTTTGTTCAACTCGCGGTAATCGATGCACATTCGGAGAGTTCCGTCTTTCTTTTTAATAAACAAGACAGGTGTACCCCACGGAGATGAACTAGGTCGGATAAATCCCTTTTCTAACAGTTCTTGCAATTGTTTAGACAATTCCTGCATTTCTGCAGGCGCAAGTCTGTAGGGAGCTTTGGCGATGAGAGGCGCACCAGGAACAAAGTCAATGCCGAATTCGACTTGACGTTCCGGTGGCAATCTAGAAATATCGTCAGGGAATACGTCTGGGAACTCACAGATGATTGGGATATCGGAAATGGATTTCTTGTTATCTTCAGAGACAGAATTCAGATGAAACATAACACAGATAGGATTCGTGACCCTTAGATAAATATTTGTGAGCTTTTTCAGCGGATATGAAACAGTGAGCACCTTTTCGTTTCTCGCCTTTGATTTCTAACACTCGGCCGTCTGAAGACTTGATCCTGATGATTCGACGGTTACAGACGATTGTAGCCTCGTTTTTCATAAGCCAATCCATGCCGATAATGACATCAAATTCTTTCAGCGGAATCGGAATAAGATCGAGGTTGAATACAATATTATTAACGAGCAGTGTGCAATTACGATATACGGAATCAGCCATAACATAGTTGTTACTGGCTGTCTCAATATCAATCACGACAGGAAGCTTGGATGGAGATTTTGATAATCTTTGCGCAAAAGAAGTTGATATAAAAGAACGACTAGCGCCGGAATCGAATAATACGCAAGCAGGCATCGACTTTAACAAGAACGTACCGGTAACTACGTCAGGAGTTTCCTTTGCTCCCTCGGCTGTTATATGAAATGCACGAGTCCTTGCAGTCGGAGTTGCAGCTGAGCTTTTCATCGTAGATCCTCCAGCTGACGATTGTGACTGACCCCGTTGCCCGCTACGACACTGATACATGAAGTGTCCTCGTATTCCACATTTCGCACACCCAAGTCCTCGCTGAGGGCATTCTTCACTGCTGTGACCGATTCTGTTACACGCAAAACAAGTGACGTCATCTGGGTTACACAGCCCCATGTGTGATTTTCTGCATCTCTTCCAGAATCGTGGCTTGTTCGTTAAAGAGTAGGCTTGCGCTTTATGAGGCGAACTGTATTGTTGGGATTGCTGAGGTTGTGACTTATTTGGCTTAAAGAATCTGCCAAATCTCTGTTTCTTCGGAGGAGATGGACATGTCGGGTTCGCTGATGGAGCGTAGAGCTGATCGCCTTACTCTAAATATCCCCTCTCGATCTGTCTGGCCGCTTCAACCATTTCCAGATAGGACTTATACTTTATCGCGCTCATTGGGTGTCAATATCTCGGGTTAAGCCCTCCACGGAATCGATTCATCTTTCTTTCTTCAGTAGCTACTTGATACGAGGACTGGCCACAGAGTCGCGAGAATTCATGCTCATATTCATCAACAGTTTTGGTTCCCTGAGTCAGCTGCATCAGTTGAACCTCCATCTTGTCTCGTTGGTTAATAGGACAATATTTCGAATTGAACATATATAGGAACTGGTTCCACTCTAAAGACCGTATTATCTCCTCTTCATATATGCTTCTTTGAGTCTTCCACCAGGCACGAGCAGCTCCAATAAACAACGCAGACGCATAACTCACCTTTTTCGATTCTAAACAGTCAGAGATTCTAAAGATCTCTTCAGTATGGCTGATCCAATCCATCGCCTGAATTAGATTGACTGTACCCTCAAAGTTCAGGGCACCGCTAGCTTTGAAATCTTTGAACTTACAGCCTTTCGGCTGTTCAATTTGGGTTTCAGGGTTTGAGTTATCAGAATCAGATTCATTATTCTGGACTTGTTTTTCTTTTCGCTTATTCTTTTTGTCATCACGTCTCTTAGCTTCGGCCTGAAACTGTTCTTGCATAGTCTTATTTTGTTGTTCAGAGTGTTGGGCTAATAGCTTTTGCATCATTTCAAACATTTGTTGTGGGGTAATGTTGTTGGGAATATCACCTGATCTTGACATCTTTACTGAAAATTAAAATCATTTCACTATCAGTTTATAGACTTAGATCTATGTACCCTTTTTCCCATCCTAACAGTCTGTACATTCTATCTCAGTTCAAACCACCTAAATGATTGATACATATGTAATGCTTCAGTTTGAGACCAAGTATTACTCACGTAATACTTGATTCACTCAAACTATGGGCTCTGATACCATCCTGTGAAGACCTCCCCTAACGGGGCAGTCCTCAGAGTCTAGGTCCCACATTATGCTACATCTTCCAATAAAAATGTTAGCAAACTCATCGAAATTTCTTTGAGATCGTGAATTCATGCTGTCTTATGAGCTTTAAAAAGCTTAATTGGGAGTGAAATTACGATTCCATTCACATGCCTGAACTGCGTAGTTTGGCAACTCATTGAACATATCTTCAATTATGGTCAAATATTTGCATAAAATAAATCTTTTGTTTTGGCTTAGGGGCTGCTGCTATCATGTTTTTAATTTAATAAAGGTGCTGATATTGGGACTTAAAGTTGTGCTAGTTAGAAGTAATACTCTTGGGCATTGACTGTTTAGTTACTCTGGTTATATACATGCTCTACTACTACCTTTGTACAATACATTTATATCTTTCATCCAACCCGAGCCACTGCCCCCATGTCAAATCCATCTCATAAATGTGATGTGAAAATTTAAGTGGTGGAGAATGAGAGTATATGCAAGCATATAGCAGACCGTATCATGGTCAAATATTTGCATAAGTAAATCTTTTGTTTCGGGTTAGGGGCTGCTGCTATTCTATTTTTAATTCAATTAAGGGGCTACTATTGCTATTTAATTGTTGCTGATTGATCAACGAGTCCGAGATTCACATTAATGCGAAGTCTTGGAGTCCATTGTACTTCTATACTTCACATAGTCATGAAATGAACAAGTCAGTGACTTTTATACTTAGACTAAATTCTTCTTGCTGCTTGTTGTTACTTAGTGACCTTCACAACATCAATCGACGACTTAAAGTCTCAGACTTCATGTGCACATACACACAACACTTGTCATTCTTTTTCATGTTTCTTAGGCTTCTGCGAGTCTTTCACAAGCACACCCACACCGAGATTTATTGAATCTCGGAGTCAATATGCTCTCACGCACAACACTTGCTTTATATCAAAATGATGAAGGGTGGTGCTGTTATGGTTCACTACAATTCGAGACTTGGCTATATAGGTTCAGTATACGAGTCTAATTGAGCACAAACACTTGCTTTTTTCAGCTTATATGTGCATATACTAAGGTTGAGGGCTGCTACTGAATTCTAACTACACTCCAAGAGATTACAGATGTTGGAGTCCAGCAGGCACAAACACACATACTTAAACTCACTGCACATTAATCTTTCAGTTTTTACTTATTTTCCAGCAGCAAAATGCAAGAATTAATGGCGAGCGGCTTGTAAATGATCACCACACCTTATTAACATATAAAGATTAGGCCAAAGACCAACTGGCCTTTTTGGCCTTGCATTTTACGAACCAGAAACAGAAACAATTCACTAGAAGAATAAAAAATCCTGACCTATTTTTCTGTTTTAATTTCATTTCAGCAGCAAAACATAAAGTTTTAAGGCGATTTGTAGCATCTAAATACTCAATAAAGACACATATATGAATATATTGCCAATGCCAAAGGCCAAATGGAGTAAACAATTAACCCGATTGAATAAAAATAAAATGTTAGGGCATATGGGATTATAGATAGTGAGGAAATATTGATGCAAAGATACATGAAATCAAAACAAAGAAAACACAATTTTACAAACCAAATCAGGTTAAAACCACTTGTATAATCAAATAAAAAACCATAGAAAACGATAAATTGGAGAAGAAGATTAGATGTGTTCAGAATTATCTTTTTTATATATATGATTTTAATTAATCTATAAATATTTACAGATTAACATTACAGTTATTTTTGATTTTTGGTTCATTATTGCTGTAAATATATAGGCTGATTTCACATGAGGTTGGATCGTGTGTGTCCACATTAAAACTTCATAAATTTGCAAAAGCCAAGTAATATGATCATGGTAACATTCTCCATATGTAAGTTCGGTTTTTTGCATTGAGGGCAACCACCTGAATCTTAAAACTCCTCATAACAGATAGGTACGATGAGGTGTGGATATTCCTTTCACATGTGCGTGCATGTGTGTTATAGCTTTGCTAAGCTATTTAATGGTCTTTTTTTGCCTATTTTTTGAATTCTAATTATTCTTTCGTTTGGATCATTGTTGTTATCTTCCAGTATCATTTGTTGATAAGTAGTATCCTACCAACTATTATGCCCGCCACCATCATTCCAAAGGTATTTTCAGTATACATGAAGTTTTATTGTTGTATCTTTGTTATTACATTCGATGTCTCTTTCTAAATGTCCATCCTAGGAAGAACCAAATCCATATGATTTGTCAGATCAAAGAACAAATGAGGAACTTCACCCATATGCTTTTGGCAGATGAAATAATAAAAGAGGTAATGTATTTTACCCTAAGTATATTCAGGGTTTATATTAAAATACAAACGATTTTTGTGTGGTAAAACCAACAGGTTGAGTTGTTTGAAAAGCAAGGAAAACGTGACCTCAATTTGTGCAGATGGAGGTGGGAACAAGTGGTCGATCTAGATGACCCTCCTAATTTTCCTCTGCCAAGTGAACTACTTGCAAAAACAATAAACCAAAAAAAAAAAATAAGAGGTACCCATTTACTTTCAGAAACCATTCGTAATCCCACGTATAACTAAATGATTTCACATACACATCACGTCACTTGCCTTTGATAGAAAACTGTTTCTCAAAGTTTCTATATGTAAAGTATGACCATGATTATGCACTGACTTTTTATTTCCTGTAAAAAAAATGTGTTCATTTGTTACCTCATCAGAGTAATGGCATGCTGAATTCAGTTGGCTTGAAATCGAAAGTAGTGATTGACGTTGACGATGTAACGAGTTGTCCAACCAGGTAAAACAACCATACATTTTTCTTTGCCCATTCTACATTCGGTTCCTGCATACCAACTTTATTTATAAGATTCCCCCTTTTGTTTTTGCAAATACTTTACTTGGTTCGACTGCTAAATACATACTGAAAATTTTCCTACATTGCTTCGTGGTCGACTGCTTCACATGTCAAAACACCATTGACTTGAACATCTTTGACAACAACATATTAAATCATGGTTATTTTTAATTGAAGAACATTGTCTTGTGTTTCATCTTTTATGGTGATATTTTACATTCTTTGTAAAACAAATCGGTTCCTTTGTTATCGCATTAGAGTAACAGCAGGCTAGATTTAGCTACTATGAAAGGGAAAGCAGTGCTTGACGTTAAGGATATTGACGAGTTTTCCAGGCAGGTAAAACAATGCTAACTTTGTCTTTGCTCATTCGGTTCCTGCATTATAACTTTATTCTATATGCTTTCCCATTTTTTCTTTGCACAGACTTCACTTGCTTTGACTAGTATAAATACATATTGAAAATGAGTCTGCACTATTTCATGATCGACTGTGTCATAACATCACAGATGCTTGCATCTTTGACAACAATATATTGAATCGTGGTGTTTTTACTTGAAGAACATTGTATTCTGTTACATCTTTGATAATGATATTTTACATTCTAAGTATGTATATTTCATTCACAAAACCTAGACTGCGGTACGAATCAACAAAGCCCCAAAGTGCACTTTGTAGCGTCCACCTACACTAGCAAAACCAATTATCGGTTAAATGACGAACCTGATATATTGGCCTCTGATGACCTCAATTTATGGTAAAACATTCCATCTGTGTACATTTTTACTTTATCCACACGTACCCTTCCTTCTACCTCACATCAATACATTTTACAGGCCCGTTTCCGCACCGTAGGTAACCATTAGGTGCAGTAGACGCTGATGTTGGTCTCCTTTTTTATTTGTGTGTTTCATCGTTCCTTTTTCTTACTATAATTGTCGAACCTTATCGTGACAACGTCATATAGGATTAATAATGCACTTTTATTAAAATTATCTACTGACACATAATGTCATTTTGTCATCCATACTTTTTCTTTGTATGTGTTTTGTGTGCTTCTACACTAACGTGTTCCTTTCAGTGAAATTCCTTTTCTGCTAATGTGCTTTGTTGCTTTTCATTACCATTCACATTTTTTGGCTTAATGGAAGTAACCATTCTTTTCCCTACATGTCATCATATGTTACTTAGCCGATGTCCATTTCGATTTAATGTCATTATTTGTTGTGTTGTTTCTTATCATTCTTCAATAATTGCATACCCAATTTGAGATTCAAGTGATCATTTACATTAATCCCATTGCCAATGGACCAAACAAATTGCCTTCATTTATCTTTCAACATGGATGTCTCAATTATCCCGTTTTTCAACCAACACACATAACTCGGTCAAGCCGAATCAACAAATTACTTGAAACAAAATTTTGCATCGTATGTTATCTTTGGGATGAACCGGCCTTGTACCAGGACTGCCCCAAACATGTACTGCAATACTAGAAAAATACCAAAAATAGTGAAACCATATCGATGTTGGAATATTTATTTCTCATTTTTGAAACAAAATTTTTAATTTAATAAAATTCCATCTTTTTTATCCCATGTTTAATAAAAAAATATAAATAATCGGCTATTATACATGATTCATCTTCAGACGAAATTAATTTTAAAAACCTAAATCATCATGGTATATTCTATGATAACTAATTTTTATATATTTAGTGAACGTTGAATTTATTTATTTATTTATATTGTATGTGATATTATGAATCATATATTGTTCTTCTTTAAGGAGCTTTATACAACCTTTGTGTGAATAAAATATTATTTTACTTTTAATTTTTACTTGTGTTATTTAATTGTATTTTACGTTTTCCTTCTAAAGTATGCATAATATATTATTGTAAATATTTTATTAAAAATTTCATATTTCAACATACTTATTGCTTTTTATATAAACTAAATCTTATTAGACTTTTTATTGTTTAAGATGTTGCAACTTTGAGATGTCTTAAGCACCTGATAAAATATTGGTTCAAAATATTATTTTAAGTATTTTATTAAAAATTTCATTTTTTAACATACTTATTGCTTTTTTATATAAAATAAATTTTATTAGACTTTTTAAAGTTAACATGCTTATTCCCCTTTTCTGGTTACGTGCTCAGCTATACTCACCTCAAAGGACACGGAACCTCCCACTCTCCTCAGAAGTTTTTCTTTCTATGAAACCGATCTACAAACTGCTGCTCTACTCTCTTCTATTTCTGATGTTTTGCCTAACGATTACATGCCATTCTTTCCTCCTACTCTCAACTAAAACAGGGAGCCCTACGTACATAATTTTTCATAGAGCAGAAGGTGCGTCTCTTACATTTTGACTTCTCATTTTCGGTCACAGTTGTTTTCCTTAACAGCATCTTGAATTTATTTGATTTCTTTGACACAATTGTTGCATTTAGTCAATTATGTCTTTCATTTCTACATTGCACATCAACCGTTCGATAAAATTCTTATAATGATTTCCTTTTTGATTCATCTTCTAATGCTTCCTGATTCTTAGTTAATTAGTCTGTGTATATGAAGTGCAATGTTGTTACGTACTTAGGTTCAATGAAATTAAATAATTTTCGGATAACAAACAGTTCATAAACAAGATTAATTGAATTTCACTTGATTTTTTTGTTGCGTAAATTACTCTAACTTGATTCACATGTCTATGAATATATGAAAGTAATGATTAGTCTATGCAAGTGATAATCAAAGTTTTTTTCATGTTGAAAATAAGTAAAAACTGAAAGATGAATGTGCAGTGAGTTTAAGTCTATGTGATTCTGTCTTCTGTGCTCCAAGATTTGTAATCTCTTGGAGTGTAGTTAGAAATCAGTAGCAGCCCTCAACCTTATTATTTGCACATATAAGCTGGAAAAAACTAAGTGTTTGTGCTCAATTAGACTCCTAGACTGAACTTAAATAGCAAAGCCTTGAATTAGAGTGAACAATATCATCAGCACCCTTCATCATTTTGATATGAAGCAAGTGTTGTGCATTTGATCATAGTGACTCAGAGATTCACTAAATCTCGGAGTTGGTGTGCTTGTGAAAGACTCGCAGCAGCCTAAGAAACATGAAAAAGAATAACAAGTGTTGTGTGTATGTGCATATGAAGTCTGAGACTTTAAGTCTTCGATTCATGCTGTGAAGGAAACTGAGTAACAGCAAGCAGCATCAACAAATTAGTCCAACTATAAAAGTCCCCGACTTGTTCATTTCATGATTATGTGTAGGTCCCAAAAGATATCCTAAGTATATAGCTTTAAGCTGTAGAGGGGGGGGGGGGTGAATACAGCACTTTAAAAACTACACACAATTTTCTCAATGTTTGTATGTATTATTAACAAATGTTAATTACAAACAAGCTTGGATGCGGAATGGTTCAAGCTGAGATGACAGATACAACAGTATGTTCAACTAGTCTAAGACTGACTTAAACTAATTACAATGAATACACTCACTAAGAATCACTCACTGTGTTTACAAGACTCTGAGGAACAGCTTGAACAAGAACAGCTTAGACACTGAGCACTGTTTTATTCAAGCAGACTTGCATGCATGAAAGACACACTTTGAATGCACGTTCACTCTTGTTTGCAGCACTTAGCTTTTTGGCTTAATCTTTCATTCCTTGGAAGTTTCCTTTTATACTCATTCAGAGGATCTAAGTGAAGCTTCTTCATTGGACGGAATGAAAAAGGAAAAGTCTTGTTGAAAAGACAACATAACCTTTTCTACACTTATCTGAAAAGCAGACTTGTCGTCATATGGGCAGAACTTTTGTCTTTTCACTTTGTCTACTGTTGCATTGCCTTTAACCAAATAAGGAATGTCAACTTTGTGTTTTTCTTCCTTGTAAAGGCCTATTTTGATATAAGAAAAAGGTCTGTCACCCTTTTTCAAATAACCTTTTGTCTTCATGTAGCAGAACAGCTTGGGCAGGCTGAGCAGTAATGATTTCCACTTTGTCTTCGACTTTGTAAACTGATCTTGTAGTCAAAAACAATACATGAGGACTTGGAAACACTTTCCATAAAGTGTTTAGCCTATTCACAAAGAACAGGTTCTGTTCACAAAGAACAGAACACTTGTAAACTGCCCAAGCTGCTCATCAGTGTAGAGCAGCATAGACAGTTTATGTCCAGCCTATTCAGCAAACTGAACAGCTTGAGCAAAACTGCCTTAGTTGCAACACATGCAACACATAGAACAACTTAAGGCTGATATTGCAAATCATTTTCAGGTTTCAATAAGGCATATAACATGCCTTAAATTCAACCTTCAAAAGCATCAACAGGTTTGATTAATAATCTCCCCCTCAGATGCAGAACAGGTTTGACTGAGGCCTTTTTGTGCCTAACAATCTTCCCCTATTTGCAATAACCAGTCTAAGCTGGCCTTATCAAAAGTCACTATATATTTTTACAGTACATTTGTTGAAATAAAATTACAACATCAACATAAAGTAAAAGATCAGTTTATATATAAACTGATTTTTGATTACATTAGAACAACACATGTTCTTACAAGAGTACAACTGATGTACTGATGCATATTACAACTAATGTAAAAGAAAATTACAACATATGTAAATAAAGTACAACAAATGTACATTGGACTGTATTTGTTGGGAGCAGAAAATGGTAAGCCTGTCCAACTGATGGGCAGCTTCCATTCTTCACCTGCCCAGATGGCAGATGGACTTCATCACAATGGAGGGGGACCTTCAAACATCTTTTCCAGTTCCTCTCTAGTATCCTCAAGTTCTTGAATCTCACTTCTTATTATCATAAACTTGGGATCCTCTAGTTCACCTCTTTCAAAACAGCTTCTGAGCTGATCCCAGATAGCTGCTCTCCACCTGCTTGACTGCCTGAATGAAACTGCAAGTCTGAAGGCTACAAGCTGTCTCAGATCCACCTTGTATAGATCTGATGCTCTCTGAAAGCATTTCTTCCGAGTTAAGGGATCTACAAAAAATGCCCCCAGCTCAGGCTCTTCAATGATCTTGCCTTCTTCAAACTCAATTCCACTAGGCAGGCTGTGATCAACTCCTTTCATCACAATAGCATAGTCACCTTGTTCTATCAGGATGAGGAGTGGTTCCATCTCAGTGTCCTTCCTTGTCCTCCTGGCCTTTATTTTTGGTTGTGTCACATAGACACCGTCACTTACTTCTTTGGAGATCAGGCCAAGATTCTTCACTCTCTCCATCAGCTTCTTCACATATGCTCTGATAGTCTTAGCAGTTTCGGACTTAGACTCACTCAGAGCAACTGCCAGCTCAATCCATTCTCTGTACCCCATTTGTGCAACGTCAGTGAAGTCATATGTTTCTAGTTCTGGGCCTGCTGCACCCATTCTTGTTATTTTCAACTTCCACCGACTGCCTTTTCTTGAAATGGGCACAACTTTGACACTTGCCTCCTTAGCAAGCCTTCTATCAGCAACATCTTGAAATTTTCTTCTTGCCAGGTTGTCAAAGTGAAATTGAGCTCTTGCAGAAGGCACTGAAGTTTTGGCCACTGAGACCAGAGCACCTTTTTCTTTTTCAGCTTCCTTCTCCTCTGCTGATCCCTTAGCAGCTTCCAAAATTTTCTTTTGCACAACAAGAGATGACATCTTAACTTTCCTTGCCTCTTGAAGTGCAAAAGACTTAGCAGCTTTTGCAGATTCTTCTTCTTTTCTTAAAGCTTCCAGGGCTTGAAGCTGTTTTTCTCTAAACTCAAAATACTTGTGCATAGGAAGACCCATTTCTTTGGCCCTGGCTTTGTGAAATTTGATCTCTGCTGCTTTCTGCTGTTGAGGATCAGTTGCTGCTATTTCTTTTCCTTTAGCTGCTGTAGTGACAGCAGCTTCAGGACTTTCCTCCTCCTCTTCTTCTTCTTCTAAAATTAGATGCCTCCCTCTGCTGCTTGGCCTGCCCTTAGGAATAGTTTCCTCCCCCTTAGATTGAGCAGGGATTGGAGATTCAACCTGAGTAGGCTGAGCAGCATGGGAGGCACCCTCCAGTGTACCTGTTGAAGCTCCTGCTGGTTGACTAGTGAGTGTTGCAGGTACTGATTTCTCCTTAGGAGAAGAAGTTTTCTCCCCCTTAGACTTAGTCTTCGAGGCAGATGAATTCTCCCCCTTTGAAGGAGATGTACCAACACCTTCAACACCCGGTCTGCATGAAGACACAAAGTCATCAGGCTTGCCAGCAGTTTTGGCAGCAGGCCTGGGGCCAACAAGGCTATTCACTAAGAATGCCAAGTTGTCCTTCACCTCTGCAAGATGGGTAAGACAGGTTTGAAGAGAAAAGGATTGGGTATCAGCAAGGGAGGTCAGATTAACAATATTTTCCCTATCAGAAGCTGTGAACAACAAACTTTGAAGCTGTGCAAGATGTAATTCGAGAGAATCTTGCACATCAGCAAGGTTTGATGACACAGGATTTGAGAGGGAGCCAATGAGTGTGTTCAAGCTGGCCAGAGTATTAGGAAGAGTAGTGTTGCAAGAAGTTAGGAGAGATGACAGCTGTTGAGAAATAGCTGTCATTGAGGACACAGAGTCCTGTTGCAGTGAAAGAATAGAGGAGAGGGAGGTGGACACATTTTGCAGCTGTGTAGTGAGTGCTAGTAGCTGTGGAGAATTATCTGTTTGTGGAGTGGCAGGGAAGGAGTCTTTGAACAAATCAAAGAACCCCTTAAGCTGTTCAGACACAGAGTCTGAAATAATAGAGGGTAGAGAGGTCATAGTAGTTTCTAAAGAACCAACTTTGTTGGTCAGCAGAGAAAGCTGATCCTTTAAAGGCAGGTCTTTAGGAGATGGAGGTGTATGGGTGGACTGTTTAGATTGGGTGGATGGAGAAGATGATGATGAGGCTGGTGTATGAGGATGTGAGGGAGAGGGAAGAGGAACATTGGACAGAAGCTCCATAGCCTGGGCAAAAGTAATGTGGCCAGCTTGGAGGGGTCAAAGGGTCCCTCAGCAGCGGCTGTAGCTGCTTCATCAGGAGAAGGGGTTGATGTTGGGGGCCTTTCAGATGCTGCTTGTGTTGCAACATCCTCATGAAGGCCAGTGGGTGTTCCCTCTGCAGTGCCTTGGTGTAAAAGCACCTCATCATGGGGAGATGGGATATGCATTTCAACATCAGCAGTGGTGAAACCTGCTGATGGAGTTTGCATAGAGGGAGCAGCCTCACCAAAGGGATGGTATGATCCCTGAGGTTCATCAGCATGGGTTGTTGGTCCCTCAGCAGCTGTTTGGTGTAGAACAGCTGTATCATGGGGAGAAGAAGTTTGAGGCTGAGCTGCTGATTGGTCTATACCAGCAGCGTGGGCACCTCGTGCAGACTCAGGGTATAAAGAAGTTTGAGTGGGGGACAGTGTGGACTCAGTATGGAGTGGAGAGGGCTCCTGTCTTTCAATATTCTCAGCCTGTTAGGAGGTTGGAATAGTTGAGGTGGTTATCTCCTTTTGTACAACTGGTTCCTGTTGGGAGGAACCAGAGGGTCTAGGCTGACTTTGGGTGGACTCAGGTTGGAGTGAAGCATGCTCCAATTGTGCTGAACCTTCTCCCAATATAGGAGAGGCAGCAGGGGTGGCTTCTCTTACAACTGAACCCTGTTGGGAGGGAACATAGGAGGTGGATGTTTAGGCTGGTTTCTTTTTGGAGAGGGATTTTCGTTTGTAGTGGATGGATGAAGTGGGTGATTGTGGAGAGGTGATGAGGGGTTCAGACTGGACAAGTTTGGAGACTGGGTCAGAAACAGGTGGGTTGGCCTGTTCCATAGTCTCAGGTGCCACAAAGGCACCAGCCACAGAGGCTTCAGGTTCAACAAATGAACCAGGGTGAGGAGCCTGCTCCCCCTCAGCCACAGAGGCTAAGACTGCAGACTCAGACTGAGCTGTTTTGGCCTTCTTTTGCATAGGCCCAGCTTCAGTGGTTGTCAGGGTCCTCTTAACAAGTTTGGACCTGGCTTTGGATTTTCTCTTGGGAGCAGCAACTTCTGGATCCACCCTCACAGCAGAGGGTCCTTCCACCAATCCGAACAACCTCCTCATTGGTGTGGACAGAGGAGGCTCATTTGGAAGTACAGCAGTGTAGAAAACTCTATTCCCTATTACAGGGAATGCAACAGTATGAAGTAAAGGCTGAGAGTTGTACAGATGCTCACCACAAATGTGTCTGAATATGAGGCTCAGAAACCTGGGGTATCGAACAGCAGCTGGTCTTGGCTCTTGCTGCACCAGGTTCCTCAAGTTCAGAAAAATCCTCTTAGCCATATCGATTGTAGTCCCATCCACCAGCTGTAGGACTATTGGGACTTCATCACGGCTCAGTGGGTCAAATGAACCAACTTTGCTGCTGAAACTCATCATCACAGAAGCAAACAGAAAGCTGTAGGTAGGAGACAAATCCTTCCTGTACAGCGTTGCTCCAATTTTGGGTTCTGCTACACCACAGAAGCGTAGCAAATTTCCCATTTGCTCATTTTCAGGATGGGGCATATCATATGAATCAGCAACGGGCAGATGAAGAACCTCCCTGAGAAGATCAGCAGTAATCTCAATGGTCTGAGTCCCATTGAGAATAGTCCCCTTGATGACTTTGGTGTTGGGGTTGTAGGCACAAGTGTACCAGAACTCGTACACCATCTCCTGGTACAGGACACCAGGAGTTGCAGTCATAGCATAGTTCAACGGATGAACTTGCAAAAACTCCACCATTTGATCATAACCTTTCCCCACATAGTTTTTTGGGATTGTGAGGTTGGCAATGTAGTTTGTGGGTTTGAGGGTTAGCATTGTGGTGACTGATGGATGTTTCTGCACATCATCACCAACAAACACTGGTAGGAAGGGGTTGTTTATGTGAGCCATTTTGAGAGTAGGGAAAGTAGCAGAAGCACAAGACACTTAGTCAAATATTTAGGGTTCTTAGAAGGCAGATGATAGTATTGAGGAAGACGAAGATGTAACAGTATGAGGTATTTATAGGATTTGAATGTGAGTGTGTATGAGAGAGAAATATTTGGGCGGTTGATTTGAAAAGGTCATTAACGGAAAACGGAACGGTTGTCCATGTCAGACCGTTTGTCAGACCACTTTAGCCCTTTTTAATGACTAACACACGTAACCCACATTATCCGCAGTAATTGGTCAAATGTTCATGGTCAATTAGGCCTGACAAAATGGTCGGGTTGGGCGGGTTTGGGTCATGGGTCGAAACGGTTTCGGGTCAAAACGGGTTTGTTGTCAAAATGGTTTCGGGCCAAAACGGGCTTGGGTCAAAACGGGCTCGGATCAAACGGGTCTAGTTGACCCGCTACTTTATTTTTTCTTAATGTCATATACATAATACATTGAATGCTTTTTATATTATAAACAAATAAACATGAATCCACATATTACAATTCATGGATTATAATTGATTTTCTTATATCGAGAAAATGTCATATTTTTTAATATAATAATTTTATATGTTTTAACTTTTAACTAAAATTTAATCAAAATATCAACTTTTACAAATTAACTATATGAATATATATAATAATTTTATATATAATATTTTTATTTTTGAAATGTTTATTTGATATAAAATTTTATAATATATGAATATATGTATTAAAACTTTTTCATTGAGTCATGGTAACGATAATAATCAACTATGCGACATTAGTGTTTAAAATTAAAAATAACAAAAAAAAAACCTGATGAATTTTTACAAAACGTAATAACTAAAATTTTCTATCAACAATTTACGTTTAATAAAAATTAAATTAGATATTACCAGGGATAAATTAAATTTTATATTTGATATAATATAAGATTTAATTTTTAAATGAGCATAAAAATAGGAAAATGTTAAAAATTAGGAGCATTCTCACATAGTCACATGATAATAGATGTACCACCCAACTTGGAAAAAACCAGTGGGTCCTCCATTCCAACACCATTAAAGCATTTCTCACCTTCACAAACTATACACCATTACTGGCCGTAGCCTCCTCCGCACCGACGGACCAAAACCAAAATCCTTTTTATTTCCTCTTCGATTTCTCAATCTTGTTGAAGATATCAACCTACCTTTTTCGGGATTGAGTTAAAAAACGTAGGTCACCTGATTTCTTCTACAAAATGAAGTCACCGGGAGATTCACCCGTCCCAGTTTCCACCTCCCATGCCAGAAACTACGCCGGAGGACGGCGGTCTACCTTCTCCATAACTTCCGACGCTTTCCTGTTTTTTTCTGTTTCCATCACCGATCTGTTACTCGTCTGGGCTTTCTCCACTTTCTCAAACCCTCAACCTCTTCCCATTCCGTCACCGATAGCGTCACTTGCGAAGGTAGTTTTAACCTCCGATACGAACCACCTGACCGGAATTTTGGAGGTTGAACCGTTGAAGGATTCGTTGCGACTTGACGCCGATTGCTGTTGTTTGCGAAGCGTGGAGACGTGTCGTAACAGTGTCGTGCCGTCGTGGAGAGAGCGAGAGAGACAGAGAGGAGGCCAGAGCGTCTTCTTTACTCTTTAGTCTTTACCCTTACAGAGTTTCAGACTTTCAGCTTTGTTTATCTGCCCACTCAACCCATTCACCTCCTCTTCATTTGGCCCATTGGACCCGTTTTCCCCCTTTAAAACCCAATTCAACCCACTTCTAAAATCATAAAAACCCAAATACACCCACTAGAACTAAAAAAGAGCCCAATATGACCCAAACTTTTACAATTGGGTCTATTTTGCCAGGTCTACGGTCAATATATAGATAATATACAATGACAGTGTATCATGATGCTCAGAATAGTTAGATAGTCAAATAAGACAATTAAATGCAACATAATCGAATTACATAACCTGCAATTAAAGTAAAATCTACAACTCACAGCTACTGTCTATTGTGCTTCTTTGTTATAATTAGTGTCACACCCTGCTACCCTGGTTGGCAGCGAGGCGTGACGAGTGCGGAAGCGTAACCATAATCATAATGAACGACCACTATATGGACGTTTTTAAAATACATCGTTAAAACTTTAAGGCATAGTAATGTTTTACATGAGAAATGAAGTTCGCACAAATACAGAGATTTAATTACATAATTAAAATATCCAAAATAATGCAGCTAAATCTCCGTTAAATTGAATATGCATGCGACTCCATGGATGCGGAAGCTTGAAAGTAAAATACGTCCGAGGCATACTTGCCTTAATTTCCTGAAAATACACGCTAAAATACGTCAACAAAAATTGTTGGTGAGCTCATAGGTTTACACGTAAATCTGACTTGTATGGACAACAATAATAGAGTTGAATTTATAAAATCATAAATTCCGTTATGTATTACATATAACCATCATGCAACCGAAGCTTAATTAAAATGAGTTTGCCCTGTGCAGTATTCCCATACGTAATACCGTGTGTTGAATATATATGCACTCGCTGTTAGCCGACCCGAGCTAACCCGAATGGGGGACATGACTCCCGATAGATCTATCCACAATATATTCGCGCTTACAAATAAATGCAATTAACGGTTCATGATATAAGGGCTAATGGAACCACATGTAATACATATAAGAAATATACAGTTTTGATGTCCATATGAAAACAGTGCATGTATTTCCACCCCAATAGATAGTGAAAAGAGGGGCTATGAAGACTCACCGAAATTGCGATGGCAAAATATGCGCAAAAATGCAAATGTGCGTTGTTTGATGGGTGATGAAACCGGAGGTGTTTAACCGAGTCCTAAATGATAATAAAGACTTAATATCACTAATATATGATAATATGTATATTTATAGATTTTTATGTCTTAAATCACCCAACATTACAAGTTTATAAATAAGATTTGCTTAAAACGTCAAGTTTATATATATATAATTTTCCAGCTTTTTCGGAGGTTTTTCGGCCTACTTTGAGGCTGTTTTTGACCAAGCTCCAAAATGTTTTAGACTTTGGTTTTCTAGGACATTAAACTACTATATACAAAGGATTTTTAGAATCAAGAACGTCCATTTTTCGAGTTGTTTAAGTTGGTGAAAGAGCTCGTTAAAAACGCTATGTTGGCCATTTTTGAGCTGTCAAACTTTCGGTTTCCTATATAATTTCTGGAGGTATTAAACTTCAAAATAAATTATGAAAAATTACAGATCTATGGTTAAGACATAGATCTAACTTTTGAGACAAGAATCAACTCATTTCGTTGAGTTATGAATTAGTTATGATTTTTCAAAGTCGATATAAATTTTCTGTCGAAAATCCGTAGTTTATAAACTTAAAACAACTTATGATTCTTGTTGTTTATTCAAAGACTACTTGTATAAAAGTCATAAAAGTTATATAACACATATATAACATATGTTTTCATAATATTAACATGTTTATAATGTGTTCATATATTCATATGTACATTTAAAGAAACAACTTAAAAATAAAAACTAGAAACTTATAAACTTGAGTTTTTATGTAACTTGTTGTTGTTGGTGATTATATATATTATGCAAGACTTATATAAACATAAATGTATGATGAAATAAGTTAGTATTTACTTACTTTGATGAATTTGGAAGATGATTTTGAGTAGAAGTTGAAATACTTTGCAAGATATGCACCAAAACTCTTGAAGAACACCAAGAACACTTGAAGAACACTTGAATGAAGAAGTTTGTGTTGTGTGTGTGTCTTGGCCGGTTTCAATAAGAGAGAAAAGAGGGTTTTGGTGTGAATTAAATGAATGAAATTCCTTCCTATTTATAGAGAAATTTTTGGTCTTTCAAATGATGAAAGACATGGGAGACCAAAGTTGAGTGCACTTTTTAACAAAATGATGGTGTTTAAAGTAATATTATTTAAATAAAAGTCAACTTCTAATACATCACATGGCCTAAGAGGCCGGCCATGCATGTATTTATACATGTATTTACATTTTTTTTGTATAAATGTATTTAGAAATGTATTCTTGTATTTTCCCTTTTCGTGAAATTTTATAAATACCTATGGATGCATTGTTTTAATAAATTGTTTTAGTCTTGCATAATTAATGTTAAGTAATTGTATTAGTGTATGATTAGTGTCACTAATCATAATTTAGTTATGTACTTAGTTGAATTAATCCCTCATATCGTAAATCGATCGGATTAATTGATTTCCCGATTCATCGCACCGATGAATTTGATTCAAATTGAGTTGAATTTTCTAATAAACCTTGTTAATCACTTGATTAATTTCTAATGACCACTGATTAGGCTATAATTGGCTATTAAATACAGATTAGGGCATCATTGCTAACCTGGTTTGGTGCCGGATGTTACAGTCTCCCCCTGTTAAGGGAATTTCGTCCCGAAATTAGCTCGTGTTCTCCACTTCTTGAGTATTTGAGAACAGGTGAGGGTATTTTTCCCGGAACTGATCCTCGCGTTCCCACGTAAACTCAGGACCTCGCTTAGAGTTCCATCTGACTTTTATTATCGGGATCCGGCTGTGCTTTAGTTTCTTGACTTCTTGGTCCATTATTTCTACGGGTTGTTCAATGAAGTTCAACTTATCATCTATTTCCAACTCGTCCATGGGTATAACGAGTGATTCATCAGCTAGACACTTCTTAAGATTGGACACGTGGAAGGTGTTATGAACGTTACTAAGTTCTGGGGGTAGATCGAGTCGTAAGCTACCGGGCCAATTCTTTTGGTGATCTTAATGGTCCGATATAACGAGGATTGAGTTTTCCTCGTTTCCCAAAACGGATTACGCCCTTCCAAGGCGAGACTTTTAACATTACTTGATCTCCCTCTTGGAACTCCAAATCCTTCCGTCGAACGTCTGCATAACTTTTCTGTCGATCCCGTGCGATCTTTAATCGGTTACGAATCTGGGCTATCTTTTCTGTAGTCTCCTGGATGATTTCCGGTCCAGTAATCTGACTATCTCCTACTTCAGCCCAACAAAGAGGTGATCGACAGTTTCGCCCGTAGAGTGCCTCGAATGGGGCGGTCTTAATGCTCGAGTGATAGCTGTTGTTATAGGAAAACTCGACTAATGGCAGGTGCCTGTCCCAACTTTTGCCAAAATCGATGACACATGCCCTTAACATGTCTTCCAAAGTCTGAATCGTCCTTTCACTCTGACCATCCGTTTGCGGGTGATAGGTTGTGCTCATATCTAAGCGTGTACCCAGTGCTTATTGCAATGACTGCCAAAATCTTGATGTGAACCGGTTGTCCCTGTCCGATATAATTGATACTGGCACTCCATGCCTTGAGACGACTTCTTTAAGATAGATTCGTGTTAACTTATCCATCTTATCAGTTTCCCTGATCGGCAGGAAATGTGCGGTTTTGGTAAGTCGATCCACAATCACCCAAATAGTGTCATAACCTCCAGAAGTTTTTGGCAACTTGGTGATGAAATCCATGGTGATGTTTTCCCACTTCAACTGGGGTATTTCTGGTTGAACCAGTAATCCTGATGGTTTCTGGTGCTCAGCCTTAACCTTCAAACATGTTAAGCACTTGCTGACGTAGGTAGCAATGTCAGCCTTCATATTTGGCCACCAGTACATTCCTTTTAAGTCGTGATACATCTTATCTGACCCTGGATGAATAGCATATCTTGTCTTATGTCCTTCATCCATGACCAGCTTCCTTATTCCCCCGAGTTTTGGTAACCAAATTCTGCCCATGAAGTATCGACATCCATCTGGCTTGATTTCAAACTGCTTATCCATCCCTCTCAAGGCTTCATCCAGTAGATTACCCTCCTTAACTGCTTCTTCTTGTGCCTTGCAGACTTGAGAGTTTAGGTTTGACTGTATAGTCATGACCAAAGCTCGGACTCTTAATGGCTTAACCCGTTCCTTTCGGCTTAGGGCATCAGCCACGACATTCGCCTTCCCCGGATGATAATGAATTTCGCAGTCATAATCGCTAAGTAGTTCAACCCAACGACGCTGCCTCATATTTAACTCTTTCTGATTCAGAATATGCTGAAGGCTTTTATGGTTTGTGAACACCGTGCACTTAGTTCCATACAGGTAGTGCCTCCATATTTTGAGAGCAAACACCACTGCTCCAAGCTCTAAGTCATGAGTCGTATAATTCACCTCGTGAATTTTGAGTTGTCGTGATGCGTAAGCGATGACTCTATCCCTTTGCATGAGCACACAACCTAATCCATTGTGTGAGGCATCACAGTAGACCACAAAATTTTCAGTCCCTTCAGGTAAGGACAGAATTGGTGCACTACACAATCTTTGCTTTAACTGCTGAAACGCCTTTTCTTGCTCTTCACCCCAGATGTACTTCACATCCTTCCGAGTCAATTCTGTTAAGGAACCTGCTATCTTTGAGAAGTTTTCGATAAATCGCCTATAATAACCGGCAAGTCCTAAAAATTGGCGGATTTTCGTGGGGGTTCTAGGAGTCGCCCAGTTCTTTATGGCCTTGATTTTTGATGTGTCAACTTGGATTCCCTGGCTGTTGATCACATGTCCAAGGAATTTAACTTCTCGCAACCAAAATTCACATTTTGAAAATTTGGCGTATAACTGTTCCTTCGCTAACAACTCCAAGATCAGTTTGAGGTGGTGTTCATGCTCCTCCTTATTTCTGGAATAGATGAGAATATCGTCTATGAACACTATTACAAATTTGTCCAGATACGGTTTACACACTCGATTCATGAGGTCCATGAATACGGCTGGTGCGTTAGTCAAACCGAATGGCATTACTTGGAATTCGTAATGTCCATATCGAGTTCTGAATGCTGTCTTGGGTATGTCTTCTTCCCGAACCTTTACTTGATGATAACCGGATCGCAGATCAATCTTTGAGTAGAAGCTAGATCCCTGTAGTTGGTCAAATAGGTCATCAATTCTGGGAAGAGGGTAGCGGTTCTTTACCGTTAACTTGTTTAGCTCTCGGTAGTCTATGCACATTCTGAAGGATCCGTCTTTCTTTTTAACGAACAAGACCGGAGCTCCCCAAGGTGAGGAACTTGGTCGAATGAATCCTTTATCCATCAACTCTTGTAATTGATTGGATAGCTCTTGCATTTCAGAAGGAGCGAGTCTATATGGGGCTCTTGCGACTGGTGCAGCTCCCGGCACCAAATCGATTTGAAACTCTACTTGCCTAGTTGGCGGAAGTCCAGGCAAATCTTCCGGGAAGACCTTCGGATAGTCACAAACTACCGGAATATCCTCGAGTCGCTTCTCCTCCGACTCTTTTTCTACAATTTGCACCAGTACTGCATGACAACCTTTCCTAAGGCACTTTAATGTTCTTAGGCCGGATATGACATTCAACTGTCGGTTCTTTCTTTCTCCTTGGACTGTTAGGAACTTCTTCTTGTGGAGTGGTATCCGTACCACTTTCTTACCACACAAAATCTCGGCATGATTGTGTGATAACCAATCCATACCAATTACTACATCAAAACTTCCGAGTTCTATAGGCATCAAGTCTATCTTAAAGGGATGATCTGCCAGCTTCAGTGTGCATTCCTTAATGATACTACTTGCCTCTATTATTTTACCATCAGCCAGTTCTATAGCATAAGAGTTGTCTAAGGGAAAAGGAGCGGCATTCAATTGCTTACTAAACTTATCAGATATAAAGCTCCTATCAGCCCCAGTATCAAAGAGTACGTAAGCATAAATGTCATTTAAAAGAAACGTACCTGATACTACGTGGGGATCTTGACGAGCGTCACCTGCTCCAAACACAAAAGCTCTCCCCTGAGCTCCTCCACCATTTCTCAGCTTCGGGCACTCACTCTTGAAGTGCCCAGTAACTCCACATTCAAAGCAGCCTTTTTGATTGCTGCCACTGGTTCCCGGGGCTCCAGATTTACAGTCCTTGGCCATATGCCCCAAACGTTTGCATTTTCCACAGTGGGTTGGACAGGGACCCTAGTTGTGATGAAAGGTGCATTGGGTGCAGTAAGGCTTGGTACCCGTGTAGCCTTTTCTAGGCTCAGTTCCGGCTACGTAGGCCTTGATGGTCTCGGGCTTCTTGGATTGTGAACCCGTATTCTTCCCAGACTTGTCTTCCCACTTCCTCTTGTTTTCCCCGGCTTTGGTTTCATTCCTCCGGGACACTTGATCCATTAAATTGTTTGCCATCCTGATGGCATCCTGTATGGTGGATGGGTTGGAGGCAGTGACATTACCTTGAATTTGAGGAGCGAGTCCCCAAATGTAACGTTCGATCTTTTTGTACTCCGGGGTCACCATCTGAGGGCACAGAATGCTCAGTTCATGAAATCGGTTGGTGTACCCCGTCACATCTGTTCCCTTCATCGACAGGTTCCAGAACTCCGATTCCATCTTCTGGAGTTCGTTCCTTGGACAGTACTCGTCTGTCATCATTTGCTTCAACGCGGACCATGTGAGCTGGTAGGCTTCATCAATACTTACAGACTGGACATAGGAATTCCACCATGTGAGGGCGCTATCTTGTAGAGTGTGAGTAGTGAACTTCACCCTATCTCCTTCAGCACATCCGCTGACGCGAAAGACAGATTCTAACTTCTCAAACCATCGTATCAAGCCAACGGCTCCTTCGGCTCCGTTGAAGTACCGGGGTTTGCAACTTAAAAATCCTTTAATTCCACAGCCTTTTGCGTGGATTTCAGTTCCTCCCGTGGTGCGGCTAGCACCACCATCTCCGTTAGTTGAGCTATTCCTATTTGCCTCATATGTGGCTATAGCGGCAGCCACTCTTTGTGCGACTAGCTCTTCAATGTCGGCAGCGTTCATTGCTCGTTTCGGCGGCATTATCTTAAAATTTTAAAGAAAAAGCATAGTGTAAGAAGTTGAATCTTAAAGAGATAAATTTTTCCTTAAAGCACAATACTATAATCATCAAACACAATTTCATAAATAACTTGCAATTTTTCATTAATCATTCGAAAATTTCTTACATTAGAGGCGGGTTATTACCCGAAAATTTTGTCCTATGCTATTACATGATATTTTTCCTACTATTACAAAGATAGATAGAAGTGCCCTAAGTGTGGGAGTGATCAGGGGTCTCTCCCTTTTCCATCGCGTTGAGGCGCTGAGTCAGCTCCTCGATCCGAGCTTGGCTTTCGGCTAGTTGCTGCCGAAGCTCATTCAGGCCATCCTGTTGGATGGTGAGAGCATGCTGGTTAGCCCAGTAGATGTTGGAGTTTTGTAACTCCTCCCGCTCTAAACGAGCGGTCATCCCTCCGATATCTAGGTTAAGTGACCGGATTTGGTGATCATGCCTGGTCGACCGTGCTATCAGAAGTGGTATGGTTTGTTCGGTAGGCTCTTGGGTGAGAGTCGGGACAGGTGCGGAGGATGGTCCTCCTATCTCGAAGTTGGGAGGAACTCCCTCCATCTGCCTCCATTCGCGGAGGGTCTCCGGTATCCAGGTCCATCGCCGGGCGTCTACCCGTCGGTGTGGTGGTGGGGGATTGGGCTGGGGAGTCGGGACAGGAATAGACTCCCTTCTTGGTGGGTTCACCCGCTTTCGGGGTGTGTACAACATTTTGGGGCCGTCAGGGTAAGGCCTATATGGCTTATATGACGGATCGGCTGGGTGGTATGGGACACGAGCAGGAACCGTTGGGGGCGATGGATCTTCTTCCTCCATCGGCTCCTCTTCCGTCTCCTCCATTGGATCTTCCGATGGGTCCTCTTCTTCCGATTTTCTTTTTCGTGGAAAATCTCAGTAGCCGTGGGGCTCGCAGGAGTGTACTCCTCTGAATCCGTAAGATGATGGTTTCCGGACGGGACATGATTTCTGCTATCAGGGTCCATTCATAGTCTTTTAGTTAGTTACAAGATATTTTCAAAATCAGTAAAATTTAAGTGCAGTTATAGTCTAGGGTACTAATGCAACCTAGTTCACTATAACTATGGCTTTGATACCAATCTGTCACACCCTGCTACCCCGGTTGGCAGCGAGGCGTGACGAGTGCGGAAGCGTAACCATAATCATAATGAACGACCACTATATGGACGTTTTTAAAATACATCATTGAAACTTGAAAATATAGCAATGTTTTACATAGACTGATATGAGTAAAAGAGTTCGCAAAATACAGAGATTTAATTACATAATTAAAATATCCAAAATAATGCAGCTAAATCTTCGTTAATTTGAATATGCATGCGACTCCATGGATGCGGAAGCTTGAAAGTAAAATACGTCCGAGGCATACTTGCCTTAATTACCTGAAAATACACGCTAAAATACGTCAACAAAAATTGTTGGTGAGCTCATAGGTTTACGCGAAAAGACCAGTTGTATGGACATTATCAGATGAGTTGAATTTATAAAATCATAAATTTCGTGTATGTATTACATAAACCATCATGCAACCGAAGCTTAATTAAAATGAGTTTGTCCTGTGCAGTATTCCCATACGTAATACCGTGTGTTGAATATATATGCACTCGCTGTTAGCCGACCCGAGCTAACCCGAATGGGGGACATGACTCCCGATAGATCTATCCACAATATATTCGCGCTTACAAATAAATGCAATTAACGGTTCATGATATAAGGGCTAATGGAACCACATGTAATACATATAAGAAATATACAGTTTTGATGTCCATATGAAAACAGTGCATGTATTTCCACCCCAATAGATAGTGAAAAGAGGGGCTATGAAGACTCACCGGAATTGCGATGGCAAAATATGCGCAAAAATGCAAATGTGCGTTGTTTGATGGGTGATGAAACCGGAGGTGTTTAACCGAGTCCTAAATGATAATAAGGACTTAATATCACTAATATATGATAATATGTATATTTATAGATTTTATGTCTTAAATCACCCAACATTACAAGTTTATAAATAAGATTTGCTTAAAACGTCAAGTTTATATATATATAATTTTCCAGCTTTTTCGGAGGTTTTTCGGCCTACTATGAGGCTGTTTTTGACCAAGCTCCAAAATGTTTTAGACTTTGGTTTTCTAGGACATTAAACTAATATATACAAAGGATTTTTAGAATCAAGAACGACCATTTTTCGAGATGTTTAGGTTGGTGAAAAAGCTCGTTAAAAACGCTATGTTGGCCATTTTTGAGCTGTCAAACTTTCGGTTTCCTAAATAATTTCTGGAGGTCTTAAACTTCAAAATAAATTATGAAAAATTACAGATCTATAGTTAAGACATAGATCTAACTTTTGAGACAAGAATCAACTCATTTCGTTGAGTTATGAATTAGTTATGATTTTTCAAAGTCGATATAAATTTTCTGCCGAAAATCCGTAGTTTATAAACTTAAAACAACTTATGATTCTTGTTGTTTATTCAAAGACTACTTGTATAAAAGTCATAAAAGTTATATAACACATATATAACACATGTTTTCATAATATTAACATGTTTATAATGTGTTCATATATTCATATGTACATTTAAAGAAACAACTTAAAAATAAATACTAGAAACTTATAAACTTGAGTTTTTATGTAACTTGTTGTTGTTGGTGATTATATATATTATGCAAGACTTATATAAACATAAATGTATGATGAAATAAGTTAGTATTTACTTACTTTGATGAATTAGGAAGATGATTTTGAGTAGAAGTTGAAATACTTTGCAAGATATGCACCAAAACTCTTGAAGAACACCAAGAACACTTGAAGAACACTTGAATGAAGAAGTTTGTGTTGTGTGTGTGTCTTGGCCGGTTTCAATAAGAGAGAAAAGAGGGTTTTGGTGTGAATAAAATGAATGAAATGACTTCCTATTTATAGAGAAATTTTTGGTCTTTCAAATGATGAAAGGCATGGGAGACAAAAGTTGAGTGCACTTTTTAACAAAATGATGGTGTTTAAAGTAATATTATTTAAATAAAAGTCAACTTCTTATACATCACATGGCCTAAGAGGCCGGCCATGCATGTATTTATACATGTATTTACATTTTTTTTTGTATAAATGTATTTAGAAATGTATTCCTGTATTTTCCCTTTTCTTAAAATTTTATAAATACTTATGGATGCATTGTTTTAATGAATTGTTTTAGTCTTGCATAAGTAATGTTAAGTAATTGTATTAGTGTATGATTAGTGTCATAATCATAATTTAGTTATGTACTTAGTTGAATTAATCCCTCATATCGTAAATCGATCGGATTAATTGATTTCCCGATTCATCGCACCGATGAATTTGATTCAAATTGAGTTGAATTTTCTAATAAACCTTGTTAATCACTTGATTAATTTCTAATGACCACTGATTAGGCTATAATTGGCTATTAAATACAGATTAGGCATTATTGCTAACCTGGTTTAGTGCCGGATGTTACAATATATATATATAAAAGTTGAGTCCTCCATGTAATAAATGTAATGACAAATCTCATGTAATAAATAAGAAAATCAATGCATTAGTGTAATTTTAAATTTTTAACATAACATATAATTATTTATAGGTTGTTTTTATAAATGTTGAGTCTATTATATATAAGTTGAGTTCATGCAATAAATATGAGCATAATTTATTTGATTTCATTTTAATAAAATTGTTTATTAAATAACTGTAGTAAGTATTTTGTTAATTTTCATTAAATATCTAAATATAGTTAGTCCATCTAATTTTAATTAAATATCTACAACATTTTCATATCTATACAATACAAATGATGTATATAATTACAACTTATAGTAGGATACAACATATTAATGCTAAATTCTTGAATTTGAAAAAGTTCAAGTAACAAAGCTTGATGTACAAGTCATAACAACATATAAATATCATTATAATAATTATTTTATTAGTCATTTTATCCATTTCATAAAGTAGTGAGCTAATTATAAGGTTATAAAAAAATTTATTCATTCAATTATATAAATAAAATGCTTATATATATTAACAATATTATTATTAACTAATTTAATTTATCACTATTCTATAATTATTTAGATTAATTTAAGAGGGTCAATCATTAACACAATGACTCTTCAAAAGCTTCAATTTAATTTTATTCATAACTTATGTGTCTCTTGAATTGTTTCTCATTTACACAATCAATTTAATATGTTATTATAAATAACATAGTACATTCATTCCTAAAACATATTGTGCTTAAATTCTTACATTTGTAGTAGCTCTTAGCATAAATGAATGATAAAGAAATACAAGAGTAGAACAAACATTACCATGACGGTGTTTGATATTGTCCAACGTCTTCGCACAAAAGAATTCGTCCAACATTTTCTTGCTCAGGGGGTATATATTTGTTTCAACTTCACATGTTTTTCATCAATCACACACTTTTATATATGTATGTGTTGTTTTTTAGAAGAATATCTTTATGACATGATTTTTATATTTTCAGGATGATGAAGAAAGGAACACAATGAACATGTCGGTAGTTAAAAATTCATTTCTAATGTATTTACTATTTATAATTTTTATTTTCGTAAATGTTTCTTTTAAATCAATTATGCACTTCCACAGATGCATTTGTTTGTATTTTAATAGTTTTTAAAATAATGTTTATGACAATCGTAAAAATATCATATTTATTTAAATCTCTTTTACATAGTTTTGTTAGACATGGTTGTCTCTAATTCACTATACATTAATCAAAATCACATATGATATACATAATTAATGGTTCATTATTAACAAATTATATTTCAAAAATTCTAATTGTTTAAAAATATTCATTTAAAATGTTTTGTATACAAAATCAAAGATAACATGTTTTCTTATTTTACTAAAATATTTCTAATTTACTATATATATAAAATAAAAAGTATCTATTTTACTACTATCTTAGTAATTTAAAATTTTTAGAGTATATTGAGATTTGATACTTATTATTAACTTAATTGTATATATGTTACAAAATAATAAAAGTTTGGGTCATAACATTAATAGTTATTATTATTTTTATTAATAATATTCTATTTTTGTAAATATAATAGTTATGTATATTTAAAATGTTAATGCTTTTGATAATAACAATAATATTATGATTACAGTTGTCAACTATATTATATTTTATTATTATGATAAAATAAATGTTAAAATGAAATCATCATCATCATCATTATATAGGTTAATTTAATAGGAATAATCAATAAGTTTATATGTCTCTTCAAGTCTTCAACTGTTTTATATTAAATTTTATTCATAACATTTTATCTCTATAATTACATCTCATTTTCACAATGAATTTATTACTTAATTATAAGTAGTACACTAACTTTTTTTTTTCCAGAACTTATTATTTTACATATTTCCTTCTATATTACATTCTTTAACGAGTTGCAAATGTGCATGAAAGAATATCGCGATTTTTAATTTTTTTCAGTAATTATAATATTAACGTCATATATTCGTATCTAAAATCGCCCATCATTTATTTTTTTGGCACATGATTTTGATTGTGTTAGTTACAACTAAAAACATACAATAATATCTATTAATTGGCCAAAAAATAAATTTAATATGCACATATTTCTAATGATTAAGGTATGACCACTAATTAGTTCTTAAAATAGTATTTACACATGTATCATAACTAAGTTAATAAATTCAAATATTAAATTACGTTATAAAAGATTATTTGTTTCTAATTATAAAATGCATGATGTATATGTAATTTAAATTTGTTGTCATTGGAGCACACAAATATAGGAGTCTATACCTAAAAGTGTTGAGCATTATAAGTTATGGTGTTCGTTTAATTCTTTATTTTTATTTTAATAAAATTGAGTCTTTATAAAATTATCATGTATAATGAAAATAAATCATCATACTAAATTGTTAACAAAATTATCATACGTTCGTAGCATAATTAACCAAAACACATAAATATGAAATAAATTACTAATAATAATTTATTTAAGATTACTTAAATACTTAAAAATAAATTACACTGATCTTATATTTAATTAATATATAATTATTTAAGATAGTTATTTGTTTGATTTTTAATATCTAATTAATTAATAATTAAAATTTTAGATGGTATAATTTCATTTAACTAATATTTCAATCATCAAATAACTTAATAAAGATAAAATTTAATTTATGACAGTTTTGAATAACATTCTAGATTTTAATTTAAGTAAATACCAAATGTCAATTGCTAACAATAACAACAATTTTTTTACATTTTTATCATTTATGGAAACATTATTAATTTCTTTATCATTAATAGCATCAACTTTTGTATTTTGTATCACTAAGTAATAAATAACAATAAAAGATATAAAAATAAATAGTTCTTATGAATTGCACGTAATTTTCATTGCATATTTTGTAAAAGAATGAATTAGAACGCGATCATTATTTGTGTTATGTATATATGAATTCTTAACTCTTAATTTTTTATACACAAAGACTCCAAAATAAATAATAAATTACACGTAATAAATGTCTAAAATATCAAAGCAAAATAAAATCTAAAATATAAAAAATACCGTGAAATACGAAATCTTATTGTAACATAAATATTGGTATAAACATGTGTATGTATTGTATTTTTAAATTTAACATAAAAGTTGAGTTATATGCGATAAATAAAAGTATTAGTTACTTTAATTAATAATAAATTATTAATAAACAATAGCATTAATTATTTAATTAACTTTTGTTAAATATGTAAGTGTACTAACATAGATTCTTAAATATATTAATTGGCTAGGTTCATGATATATTGATATTCAAATTTTAAAAAATCTCACAATCACATAGTAATTTAATCCCTTTTATTTCAAACTTAAACATTTTTTATATCCCCTCAAACAAATAGTCATAAAAACGTAAACAAATTTTTATAAACGGTTCTTCTTCTTTTTTTTTTTTTTAAATTAAAGTATTTGTATTTTTATAACTTGGTATTGCTAGATTGCTGCAGAAAAATTTGAAATCAATTAAGCCTATATCTCACAACATTTTATCCTTGGTAAATTCCTCAATCTAGAGTTTATATAGTAGTGGTCATTATAAAGACATGTTTCTAATAATTACATAGGAATTAAATAACAAAATCAATAGCCCGGTGCATCGCACGGGCCGTCATGACTAGTATATATAAAAGTTGAGTTCTCCATTTAATAATTGTGATGATAAATCTCATGTAAGTTGAGTCCTCCATGTAATAAATGTGATCATAAATCTCATGTTATGAATAAGAAAATTAATGAGTTAATTTAACTTTAAATTGTTAACAAGTAATATATAAAATTATATTTACTTAGTTGTTTTTATAAATCTTGAGTCTATTATATATAAGTTGAGTTTCATGCAATAAATATGAGTATTATTTATTTGATTTAATTTTAATAAAAAAATTTATTAAATAACAATAGTAAGCATTTTGTTAATTTTCGTTAAATATCTAAAAATAGTTAGTCTATCTAATTTTAATTAAATATATCTACAACATTTATCATATCTATACTATATATATTTATATATTTACTTTTAAATTTCATTTTTAACTTATCTTCTTTTATATTTAAAAATTATGTCTTATTTAAATTTTTGCTTTTTTTTAATGTCATTACCGTTTCATAACCTTTGGTTATCTATGATTAATTGTTATTTCATTATTTATCCATAGGTTACAAAGAAGATGAATGATCATCAAAAGTTTTAAATAGTATGGGTTGCAAATAATCCATTTGTCAACCTAAAACATTTTTCTCCTAGAATTTCACCGGTTAGTTTTCTTCTTGATTTATTTTTCAAATATCAAGTTTGTTTTTCATCTCTAACACATGTATGTTTATTCTATTTTGTGAAATTGATTATCAAGTAATATATAATTATATTTAGTTAGTTGTTTTTATAAATATTGAGTCTATTATATATAAGTTGAGTTTCATGCAATAAATATTAGTATTATTTATTTGATTTAATTTTAATAAAAAATTTATTAAATAACAATAGTAAGCATTTTGTTAATTTTCGTTAAATATCTAAAAATAGTTAGTCCATCTAATTTTAATTAAATATCTACAACATTTATCATATCTATACTATATATATTTATATATTTACTTTTAAATTTCATTTTTAACTTATCTTCTTCTATATTTAAAAATTATGTCTCATTAAAATTTTTGCTTTTTTTTTTGTTTAATGTCATTACCGTTTCATAACCCTTGGTTATCTATAATTAATTGTTATTTCATTATTTATCCATAGGTTACAAAGAAGATGAATGATCATCAAAAGTTTTAAATATATATGGGTTGCAAATAATCCATTTGTCAACCTAAAACATTTTTCTCCTACAATTTTACCGGTTAGTTTTCTTCTTGATTTATTTTTCAAATATCAAGTTTGTTTTTCATCTCTAACACATGTATGTTTATTCTATTTTGTGAAACTGATTATCACTGTTTTTATTTTGTGATATTTTATATTTGACAGTAATATTGACGGACATCATTGAAGTGATCATCCATGCAAAAAAGTTCTTGACAAATAGATTTTCTAGAACAAATTTGGTGTGTTCTTCAATCCATACATTGATAATTCTTTTTTAAATTTAATGATATATTTATTTAAATTATTTCGAATTGCATGTTTGTATTAATAAATTGTTTATGTTGATGTAGGTGTTTGATGTGTTCAATATTGATATGTCATATATCCTAAAGGTTCGTTGCTAAAAATATATATATGTCAACGTTTTATCACCAACATAAATAGTTCATTGTCATCTATTTCTTTCAACTATATAGCTTTAAACTATAATAATTTTTTTTTTTAAATGTATCAACAACTAAATTTTTGTTTCTTTATTCTTGAATTCATCTATGAATATCTTCTTGATTATTTTTTCAACAATAAAAATTTTACAATATTTATTTTTAATGATTTATTTTTTATTTCAATTCATTTTTGAATAATTTTCAATAAATATTGATCTAGAAACGTTATTGAATAACATACAGTTTAATAAAAATTGTAATGTATTTTAATATAACCATCGTTACACAATCTGGTATTGTGAATACTAATATTAAATTTAATTTAATGAGAATATTTGTATCTATGTTTATACATTTTCTAGGTCTTTTATATTCCCTTAATATTAACAATGCACTATATATTTTACTTTAAGTTTTTATGTTTATTGAATTAGTAATTTAATATTTTTTTAATTGGTATATTTCATTTAGCGTAGTATTTCGTTTCTTATTTGGTTGTGATTTCATTATGGGATACAACACATTAATGCAATATTTTTGAATATAAAAAAGTTCAAATAACAAAGCTCATAATAATTATTTTATTTAAATATCATTAGTCATTTCATATATAATTTGCTAATTATAAGGTTATAAAAAATTTATTCATTCTATTATATAAATAAAATTCTTAATCGTTAATAACGAACCATTAATCATATATATCATATCTGATTTTGATTAATGTATAGTGAATTAGTAAAAATCACGTCTAACAAAACCATCTAAAAGACATAGAAATAAATATGATATTTTTACGATTATCATTAGCATTATTTTAAAAATTATCAAAATACAAACAAATGCATATATGAAAGTGCATAATTTCTTTGAGTTCTTTTATAAATAAATAAATAAATAATATAGTTCTTTCTATAAAAATGTTGAGTCCATATGTATATACTATTTGTAATAAATTTTTTGTATACTTGACTTCTTTGAATTCTAAATATAATGTAATAAACTATTATATTGAATTTTTATAAATAACTAAATAATATAATATAATATAATATAGTTCTTTCAGTTTTTTTTAAAACAATTATTTAAAGCGTATTATTTTTGTCTTTTATAAATAAAGAATATAATATAATAGTGTTCTTGAAGTTATTTTATAAATAAATATTTAGAGTATATTATTTATGCATATGAAAATCATTTTGTTGGAATATAGCAGAAACCATGTCACTTATAATAGTGACTATTATCATAAATAATTAAATACATATTTTTATTAAGAAAAATTTATATACTTGAAAACTTTGAGTTCTAGATATAAATAAATAGTATAATATAATAGAGTTCTTTTATAAATAAATAATATTTCCAGTTTATTATTTATGTATATGAAAATCATTTTGAGTTCTTTTATAAATAAATAATATAATATAATAGAGTTCTTTGAGTTTTTTTATAAATAAATATTTACAGTTTATTATTTATGTATATGAAAATCATTTTGTTAAAGTATAACAAAAATCATGTGAATTTTAAGTAGTGACCATTAACACACATACATATTTTTCTAATTTAATTGGAATAATTATATTTTAGATAATCTTTTTTACAATACATGAAATGTTAAATATCATTAATGTTTTTTAATTTAAATATTAATTTGTGCATTATAAATAAAAATATATTCATAAATATCTATATCATGTCGTTTTGTAATAGTGATTATAAATATAAATATATAAAAATTTTGTTCAAACAAAAATTTTAATATTTTAAATCATTTTTTTATATAATTATGTATTAAACGAAATAGTTATATCATGAATATCTTTTTTATGTACATATTTATCCATAATTAATTAGTAATTTACAATTAATTACTAATTATGTTTTTGGTTCGTTACTTCATTTGTGATGAAAATATGTTTTCATAAAATACAAGATATTATTGCACAAAACCTTCTTAATTTATTTTATGGAAGCCAACCCAATTCACCACTACTTAATTACAATTATTGAAGTTATTAATGCACAACAATTTGATACGTTTCTAAGCACTTCTAACTTGATTATTTAATGACTATTATTTAACCCATTAATAATAACAATTTCTTACATTTTCTCTTATTTATATATACTAAAGATGTAATTTAAATACTCTATTTTATTTGAAATAAATGTCATAAAGAATTACTACATAAACCATTCAATTGTCATTAAAATGCTCTATTTAATTACATACTCAATCTTTAAAAATTCTTATAATAACAAAACCATCCAACCTTTTCATTTTCTTATTAATTAATTACTGCACGACTCATGATATGTGTACACATTTAAAAGTGTTGTTTATTAATCAATCTTTGTGTTCTTATAATGACTCCTACCCGATGTAATTTATTTTTAGCGATATAACAACTAATCAAGTATGCTCACAAGTATGAAGTTAATGACTCGCTCACATGCATAGGTTTTCATTGATTTTTTTTTTCCTACAATCACTAAGAAACCCCTCACAACTCATTAATTTTTCATTTGAATTTGTAGGTGGAACTGCTAGCGATTTTTTAGTATTCTAGACTATAAAGACCATCTTGAGTTTCAACCCGAGGTATTTAATTTTCAAATAAATTACATACCAATTACTAGAATCAAATTATTTAGTAAGCTAATGTTTAATTTAGGACATCAACATTGTAGTGTAACATTTTCAAATGATTGTATTTTTTTAGTTATTGATTAACAATGTACAAAGATCATTTGCCCATAATATTAATTGTGAAGATACATAATAATATTAATTTTCAAATTCAAATTTTCATCACAGGAAGAAGCGGCTATGAGTGGTTTCACTCAAATGTATCATACTCATGTTTTGCTAATCACATAATGTATTTCTTTTAATGATCGTCCATCTTATATTTTGGGGATGTATATTACCTTATTTAATTAATCTTAATATATATAATTATCCTATTATATTTATTTTTATTTTGGTTTCTTTCACAAGTACCCATCTTTTTTAAAAATAATTATTTTGATTTGAAATTTTTGCATAGATGTCCATATATTTTTATTTGTGTTGCGTTATAATTCTCATTCGTTTCATGCATGTATATTTGGATTATTTGTACAGATATTTGTTATTTATCTAAAATTTCATAGTCTTTTAATGTATGATTTGGATTCACATCAAATATTAAGAGATATCTATACAATGTATTGGTTTTTACGTCACGTAATAAAACTAATACACTAATTAAATTACTTATTATATGGAATACATTATTAAGACCTTTAAATTAATCCAAACTTTTAATTGAATGTGCTTTAATTTATATGTATTATTAGCAAGGATAAAATCGTACAAAAAACTTTCAACTCCTAAAGTAATAAGTAATAGTATTGTTAACATAAATTTAAAGTTATAATGATTTACTTAATTTTAGTTAAATTTAAACCATAAGTAAACCCTTGATATATATAATAGTAATAATGATTTGTAAAAATTATATTTGTAGTAATCGATCTTAATAACATAGGTTATCAAAGAGATACGTACTAACTATTACATATTTTAAAGTAAAAATGAATTTATAAATTCCAGTATATATTTTTATTTTTAGTGAAACTCTTCAGCATTTAGGATGATTAAAGTCCAAAGTTTTATAAAATTAAATGTTTAAATTACATGACATATTTGTTTGAATATATGTGTAACTCATTCTAATCTTCATTTTTTCATATCAACTAAACTCTTAATATCTATCCATTTGCAATTGTTAATCTTGCAAACAAGATTTCACACTAAGATGAATACAAAGAGATATGATAATAATATACTATAGTAAATTTCAATGTGAATCATATAGTTGTGGTAAGAGTTTATGTGTCAACCGTTGTTTTATGTGACACTATATAAAGTAACAAATGCTTAATGACTTAAATTTCATGTTTGAAGACAGTAATAGTCAAACACTACATACAAAATACAGTCTATAAAATGACTTTTAATACCTATGTTTATAGTTAATGTACTCAGTACTCCCATACTAATAATCTTTGAAGAATTTTCATTGAACTTATAAATTAATATTTTAACTTATTATGTGTAAGACTATTAATTTAGTATATTGGTTTTATAAGCATAATACCGAGATAGCAAGTTGTAAGTTAATTGACCTAACCTAAAAGACTTTTTTATTTTTTTAAATTTTTTACAAGTATTTTTTCCAGACATCTTTCACATGCATTAATTAAGTTTTTTAATGTCATTTAACAATTGTCTTTCATTACTATTATGACACCTTTTGTATGGTCTTAATGTAGTTGATTATGCACACAAATTTGTTTGGTGATACAATTTGATATGATATTTGTCAATCTAAAGTTTATATAGTGGACCTAACAAACATACATTTTTTATAATTACATAATATTTTAAATAAAAATCAATTAGCCTCGTGCATCGCACGGGCCGTAATGACTAGTTTGAACCAAATATATAGATTTGAATCATCATTTACAGGCTAAAATTTATGATTCAGTAATAATGCATTTTTCTGCAGTCATGATGCACCAAAAATTTTATCCATGTTTTTTTGTGATTTGGGTTCGACATAATCAAATAAATTTGATTCAACAATGTATAAAATAAATCAATAATCATGAATCAATAATTTGTTGGTTCAATATCAATGCAAAAACCTCCTTCTCACCATTTTTCACTATAAAATCCCTTCTCATCCAGCCTCTATACACACACACACACACACACACACACACACACACACACACACACACACACACACACACACATATATATATATATATATATATATATATATATATATATATATATATATATATATATATAGATTCAGGTTCAAAAAGGTACCTCTCGAAATCAAGTGCACCTGAAGGTACCAACCTTAAAAAACTTTTTTCTAATTTTTTTTCTCATAACCATGTTTAAATTAATGTTATACACATGATATATGAATTTCACATACATTCACACTTTCTGTGTCCTTAAAAATTATGTGAATGCTCAATGCATATTTATGTGAATGGTCATCCATGTGAATGGTCATTTCACATCATGTGAATGGTGTGAATGACCATTCACATGATCTTTTTTTACCATTCACAAGATTTATGATGTTGCTCCTTTTGAAAAAAAGTCTTATAATGTTGTCTTATACATGTCTATTTAAAAAAAATATATGTGAATGATCATTCACATTAGGGTACGCTGGGTACGCTGGAATCTCATAGGTACGCTGATGAACCTGATTCTATATATATATATATATATATATATATATATATAGGATTGGGTTCTTTTAAGAACCTTAAATAATGTGGGAACATAAGAACCAATTTCAACCCTTGGATTCATGGGATCAATGGTGGATAATCAATGGCATTGTTGTAAATATTTTCAAGTATGGTTGGGTCCACTAAGGGCAAATCAGTCATTTTTCCTCATTCATTTAATGCAACTTTTCAGAAAAGTTTCCAACAACCTGTCCTTTATTTAAACTATACAATCATCAATGAGTTTGTCATTAATTTTTTCTTTTTCTTCCATTTTTTCCGGCAAGAAGAAGCTCAGTTCCGTCGCCGGAATTCCATTCCGTTTTTTTTATTTCACCTGAATCCATGGAGTCGACCGACACATTTCAACGGACACCGTATAATATTTTTCCAAATGGTTTTGCAGCCGATGAGGAGGTCGACGATTGTTTTTCTCCTAATCCAGGTCATGTTTATATTTTATTCGAGTATTCGTTGCTTTATTTAACGTTTCTTCTACGTAGAATATGTTGCATTCTACGTAGAATATGTTGCATTCTACGTAGAATATCTTGCATTCTACGTAGAATATCTTGCATTCTATGTTGTCTGTAAATCTATATATATTTTTGTATTTTATGTTGTCTGAATAGAACTTCTATAAACATTTATAGATTTTGAATTTTTTAATCTGTATTCTACTCATATTTTATGTTATATTATGATGTTCATATTTTCTAGTCTATTTTATATTTTAAAATCGCAGAATCGGGTAAATATGAAACGCTGAAGACCTTGCTAAACGACGATGGCTCTGAGCAAGACAATAGGAAAGGCACGACAAAAAAGATATATTGTTCGTAGATTATTTTGTATTCTTCGTAGTTTTTTATAGATTGTCTGTAAATCTATATGGAGTTTTGTATTCTATGTTGTTTGAATAGATCTTCAATAAACATTTATAGATTTTGGATTCTTTAATTTGTATTCTTCTCAGATTTTATGTTATCTTATGATGTTCATATTTTCTATGTCAGTGTAAATCTATATAGATCTTCTCACATTTATAGTTTTTTACAGATTGTTTGCAAATTTATTTAACGTTTCTTCTACGTAGAATATGTTGCATTCTACGTAGAATATGTTGCATTCTACGTAGAATATCTCGCAATCTACGTAGAATATCTTGCATTCTATGTAGAATTGTTTGCAAATTTATATAGATCTTAGGTAAGTGTCATATATTCTATATAGAATACCACAATTCTACGCAGAATGTTCACATATTTTTCATAGAATACCACTAATCTACGTAGATTGTTCACATATTCTACGTAGATAGTTCACATATTCTACATAGAATATTGCTATTCTATGTTACTAGAAATGTTATACATTTTTTTTTTCATCATAGTTTTGAATCCATTGTTTTAATGCAGGTTGTAAAAGATTCTACCATGGACACCATTGATTGTGATTGTCGAATGTTCGATCGGATTGTGTTGCTTTGTATCTCCGTCATAAAATGTTGTATATTAATCATAGAATATTATGTTGACTCCATAGAATATATCATAATCTACATATAAAGTTGTATATTATTCATAGAAAAAAAAAGATGAAGAGAAAAACTCTGGTGGTTTTTTTTTTTGGAGAAAAAAAAAGGATGAAGAGAAAAAAGAGGAGGGAATTAATTGTGTGTGAAAAAACGTGCAGTTCCTTTTTCAATGTTATCCCCAATATACCCCTTACCCACCCATTTTTCCAACAAAAAAAACCCCTAAAGCCTTCTTAATTTCAAAAATGTCATCTTACATCTAAGCCATTGATTTCATGAAATCAATCGATGAACCCTCCCCTATATATATATATATATATATATATATATATATATATATATATATATATATATATATATATATATATATATATATATATATATATATATATATATATATATATGTGTGTGTGTGTGTGTGTGTGGGTTCAATGGAAAACCACTATGCACGTGAAAACTATGAAAACCTATGCATACCGTCCGATTTGGTGCATTTCATGAAAAAAGCGGTGGCATGATCGTAAATAAGGTGATGCATCACGCGGGAAATTTGTTGCATCTCGCGGGATTTTGATGCATCACGCGGGGAATTTGATGCATTTGTGGTGGTGCAGTGCGGTTTTCACAAGTTTTCACGTGCATGGTGGTTTTCCATTGAACCCCCCTATATATATATATATAGGGAGGTTCAATTGAGAACTTTTATGCATCGAGGTACAAAAGAACTCATATCAACCATTAGATCAAAAAATTGTATGAAATAGATTAATGGCAAAAGGGTAAATAGTTGGACAATTTTATGCAACTTGTGCATTATAGGAACAAACAAGGAAGGGCATTTTGGGGAATGTGCATACCTCATTAAATTTAATATTTCAACAAATAATCAAATAATAAATGCCAAATAAATTCAATTGATACATTTCCAAATTTAACAAAAATTACACAAATTCAAAAAAAGATGATAGATATCGATGCATTTCATCGTTAATCTTGTTTATTTATGCATCATGTTAAAAAAAGACGCATTTAACAAAAAAAATACAAAAATTCATTTATGCATCGTGTTCAACTTGTTCATCATTCTTTTATGCATCGTGATTGTCGTTCATAATTCTTCATTGAGCTATGCATCATGTTCAACTTGTTCATCATTCATCTATGCATCGTCATTGTTCATCGTCCATTTATGCATCATCATTTTTTGTTGTTCATCGTTCATCATCCATCGATGCATTGTCATTGTTCATCATCTATTATGCATTATCATTATTCATCGTTAATCATTCATCTATGCATCATGTTCTTCATAATTATCATCGGTTACCTCTCTTGTTCATGTTCATCATCATCGTTGTTCATCGTTATTCTTCGTCTTCAAATCATCATCACTAAGAAAATCGTGAAGAACACGATTAGAGTTAGAGAGAGAGAGAGAGAGAGAGAGAGAGAGAAATGAGGAGGAAGGAATGTAGTTAATATGAAATTTTAATTCAAAGTGTAACTCCTAATTATCATTTAATGATTTTTAGAAATAAATTAATTATCATGTCTTTAGTTTTCCCTAAATGCCCTTTGTGCACCCTTGGTGGATTATCCGATGCACAAAAGTGCCTCGAGGTGCCCCGATGCATAAAAGTTCTCAATTGAACCTCAATCTACATATATATATATATATATATATATATATATATATATATTATATATTATATTTATATCTATTAATATATATATAGTGGTGTGGGTGTTATATATGATATATGTATATATATATATAATGTGTATATATATATTCATAATATATTATATATATATATAATATATATGTGTTATATATATATATATGTTGTATATATATATATATATATATATATATATATATATATATATATGTGTGTGTATATATATATATATATATATATATATATATATATATATATATATATATATATATATATATATATATATATATATATATATATATATATATATGTGTGACACCCTTGCCACAACAACCACCATTTACCAAAACACCCAGGATTAATCATCATACACAATTACATAACGATCTGATAACCTAGTTTAAGTGCGGAAGCATTAAAATACATAAATAAAGTAGTGCAACAGTGTCAAACGCCCTACGGTGCTACAAGGTACCAAATCTAAGTCTACACACCCAACTAAATTATTACAACATCCAGAATATATTACAACATTGTCTCAAAACATAATTACCGATTAAGTAGTATCAAATCTTCCAAATCTTCACAAAAGACCTAACTAGAAGGCCCAGCTGCAGATTTTCTCTTTCCTGTAAAAATGAAGCAACTGAGAGGTAAGCGAATGCTTAGTGAATACACAGATTACGCATTTTATAAATCTTTATGAAGCCCCAAGGGTAACACCGATGACAAACATCGTATACCCTCTTCGTACACCAAGTACGGAACCAGAGCCGCAGCCCCTTCGAGCCCAAAGCTCGGCATTAAACATACCATCTGAGACAAACGTACGATCGGGGATGACATACTGCCTACCAGAACCTCGGAGGGACCAGCTCCAGGTCATATAGCGCAGTAACATCAGAGTAATCGATGCGACCCACCGGTCCATCACTAGATGCACAACAATCGAACGGACATGCAACAAGTATGAATGTGCATCTAAATCTACGCAAGTTAGTAGAATTCCAAACAACAAATGAAGCAACAGGTCTCAGCAGGCAAAGCTAACATAAAACAGATATAAACATGCGAAATCTAATGTACTCACAGTGGGTGCGTAATTTAAACTTCAATATTATTAACTCCTCGGAATTTCAACCGGATCCACAAAGTACCCCACTGTGGGTTAAACAACACCACAAGTGACCTGTAAGTCAGTTGCAACAATATTTCGAGTCAAAAACCGTTTAAATCCATAAAACCAAGTTTTGTAAATTTTTGCAATATTTTCCCCCATTTCGGGTCCATGTCTAAATTCGAACCACAACTAAGTTTGAACCCAACTCATGTTCACACCTTATCCTTGGAATATCTTTTGTTATTTATGTGTTGTCTATGGGTTTCATTCAATATATTCGAGCTTGTGGACAATTATATGCATCAAATTCGAATTTGGGGGATTAAATTCGAACTTATCATCGAATTTGATGCTAAACTCGAACCCCATAGGGTTAAACTCGAACTCCATCTCGAGTTTAGTGATAAATTCGAAATTCATGGTGTCAAATTCGAATACATGCTCGAATTTAGTACAAAAATCGAGTTTGTTCTTGCATTTCGACTTTGTTCTTGGCATTCTCGAGTTTGTTCATCTTTATAGCTTAAATCATACATTTCTAAGCCTAAAATCATGAATATGTTAAGTATCAAGCCTAGATTCGATTATATTACGCATACTCGATCTTATTCTAGCTAAAACTTAAGCAAAATCAGCTTTATTCACGCAATAAATGATAAACTCGAATTTATGCCTTCAAAAACCGAAATAATAAAGCTTAAAAGGGTCGATTCTTACCTCAATCCGTACGAAATCAAGAATCCAACGTAGATTGTTACTCTTCGAGATCTTTCCGATGACGTATAAATCTCGATAATCGGCCGGTCGGTTTGAGAGATAATCTAGAGAGAAAGTAGAGAGAGTGTGTGAAAATGAAAATGAATGGTTTTTTAGCCTTTTTATTCAACTTTCATCATTTTTGCACATTTCACCCCTCAATTTAATCGGTTCCATAAAATACTGATTTATTCTTAAATTTATCATTACTAACTTTTATAATTCATAATACTCCATAATAATAATTATTTATTCTCAAGCTTCGTAACTTCTTAAAATAACAACAAACTTTTAAATATCTCAAATACATAATAATTGCTCATAATTTAACTTAATTATAACTTATCCACTTAAATAGATCTGAATTACAGTAATTGAATTCGAGGATGTTACAACATGGGCTCCACCACGCTCTAACTTCGTCCTCGAAGTTATTTGACTTAAAACAGTTGCGGATATTTCCTTAACATATCAGCTTTCGTCTCCCATGTATGATTGGCTCCCTTATGATGCTTCCAACGTACAAGCACCATTTCGATTTCTTTGCTTCTCAACTTCTTCACCTTAGTATCTAACACACACTCCGGCTCTTCAACATACCGGAGCCTTTCATCAACTTGCAGCTCAGTGTGGTCAGCCCAATCATCATTCTCAGTAGTAAAGGATTTCCTAAGGTTCCCTACATGGAACACCGGGTGTATGCCCGACATTTTTCTTCAGGCAACTCTAACCGATAAGACTGGTTTCCAACTTTTTCAACAATCCTGAATGGTCCGACGAATCTCGGAGCCAACTTTCCTCTTTTCACGAAACGAGTAACACCTCTCATAGGTGATACTTTCAGATATACCCAATCATTTATTTCAAAGTTTATCGGTTTGTGCATCCTATCATAGTAACTTTTCTGACGATCCTGGGCCGCCTTCATGTTCTGTCTAATCAACTGTATCTTCTCGTTTGTTTCTTGAAGCAAGGTCGGCCCAGCAATTGGTGTTTCACCCGTTTCTCTCCAACACGTAGGAGTCCTACATCTCCTTCCATACAAAGCCTCGAACGACGCTTTCTTTATCGTCGCGTGATAACTGTTGTTATATGAAAACTCTATTAGTGGCAAATGATCGTCCCAATTGCCACCGAGATCTAACACACACGATCTCATCATGTCTTCCAAAGTAAGGATGGTTCGTTCGCTCTGACCATCGGTTTGTGGACGATAGGCTGTACTCATTACTATTCTCGTTCCCAACCCTTCTTGTAGTGCTGACCAAAAATTTGAAGTAAACCGGCTATCTCGATCCGATACTATGGACTTAGGCACTCCATGCCTAGAAACAATCTCGTCCATATAAATCTGAGCTAACTTCTCCAGCGAATAATTTTCTCTAATTGGTATAAAGTGAGCCGACTGAGTCAATCTATCCACTATCACCTATACTGCATCGTGTTGACGCCTAGTTTTCGGCAATTTCGTAACAAAGTCCGTCGTAATATGTTCCCACTTCCACTCCGGAATAGGAAGCGGTTGTAGACTGTCGTATGGTTGCTGATGTTCGGCTTTCACCAGCCGACAAGTTCGACATCTTTCCACATACTGACCTATGTCCTTTTTCAATCCCGGCCACCAAAAGTCTGCCTTTAGTTCGTTGTACATCTTTGTGCTTCCGGGATGTACAAAAAATTTCGATTGATGAGCTTCCTCTATTATCACCTTTCTCATTCCTCCAAATTTTGGCACCCAGATCCTCCCGTATACACCTCTCAATCCCGACTCGCTCGTTTCCATATTTTTAATCTGTGCCCTTATATCCTCAGTACCAATATTTTCATCTTTCAAGGCTTCCTCTTGAGCAGCCTTAACATCATTTATAATGGTAGACGTTAACATAGTAGACGTCATCATGTAGCAACAATCCTTAGCATAAGCTTTTCGGCTCAAGGCATCGGCTACTACATTAGCCTTTCCGGGATGGTAAAGGATCTCACAGTCATAATCCTTTATTAATTCCATCGATCGTCTCTGCCTCATATTGAGTTCTTTCTGGCTGAAAATGTATTTCAAACTCTTATGGTCTGTGTCGAGTTGACACTTAGTACCGTACAGATAATGTCTCCATAACTTTAAAGCAAAAGTTACCGCAGTCAACTCAAGATCATGAGTCGAATAATTCTTCTCATGTTGCTTCAACTGTCTTGAAGCATAAGCAATTACTTTCCCGCGCTGCATCAGTACAGCACCTAATCCCAACCTCGAAGCATCTGTGTAAACCACAAAATCCTCATTGCCCTCCGGTAGAGCAAGTATCGGAGCTTCACTTAACGTCTTTTTCAAAATATCAAACGCCTCTTGCTGCACGGCTTCCCAGACAAAAGGTGCATTCTTCTTTGTTAATGCAGTCAAAGGAACTGCAATCTTAGAAAAATCCTTTATGAACCTCTGATAATATCCTGCCAGCCCAAGAAAACTTCTAATTTCGGTAGCTGATCGAGGCGGCTCCCAGTTTTTTATCGCTTCTACTTTGGCCGGATCTACCGAAATCCCAGCCCCCGAAATCACATGCCCCGAAAACTGAATCTGTTGCAGCCAAAACTCACATTTTGAGAACTTGGCATACAACTTCTCTTTCCTCAACAACTCTAACAGTTCCCTTAGATGTTCAGCATGCTCAGCCTCAGACATAGAGTACACCAGAATGTCATCAATAAACACTATTACAGACTTGTCTAACATTGGTCTGCACACTCTATTCATAAGATCCATAAAGATAGCCGGGGCATTCGTTAACCCGAAAGGCATAACCAAGAACTCATAATGCCCATAACGCGTCCTAAATGTTGTTTTAGGCACATCCTCTTCTCGTACCTTCAACTAATGGTACTCCGACCTCAAGTCGATCTTAGAAAACACGCTTGCCCCATGCAACTGATCAAATAAGTCGTCTATACGTGGCAGCGGATACTTGTTCTTAATTGTTAACTTATTCAGCTCCCGGTAGTCAATGCACATTCGCATTGTGCCATCTTTCTTCTTCACAAACAATATCGGAGCTCCCCACGGCGATGAACTCGGTCGAATGAAGCCCTTATCCAACAACTCTTGAAGTTGTGTCATCATTTCTTTCATCTCGGTTGGGGCAAGGCGATAACGAGAACGAGCTACCGGTGCAGCTCCAGGGATCAAGTCAATTTTAAATTCCACTTGTCTCTCAGGCGGCACGCCAGACAAGTCTTCCGGAAACACATCCGGGAATTGTGAAACAACAGGCACATCGGCCAAAGTCCTCTTCTCAGCCTTAGCATCAATCGCATATGCTAAGTAAGACTCACAACCCTTTGCAACAAGCTTTCGAGCTTTTGCAATAGACAACAAACATAGATCCCCGCTTCTCCTATCCCCGTAAATACAAATCTCACGCCCCTCCGGAGTAGTTATCTTTATCATTCGGTTCTTACATACTATATGGCCTTCATTCTCAATCAACCAGTCCATCCCGACTATCACGTCAAACTCGCTGAACTCTATAGGAATCAGGTCCAAATTGAAGACTACATCTTCAATTACTAATGTGCAATTACGGTATACGTGATCTACCTTGACTAGAGTGTTGCTAGCAGTTTCTATGTCAAGTATAGCAGATAATCTAGACAGTGGCATGGCAAGTCTTTGTGCAAATATAGTGGAAACAAACGAACGATTTGCACCAGAATCAAATAAAACTCTTGCTGGCATAGAATTTACGATAAACGTACCCGTAACCACTTCCAGGTTTTCCCTTGCCTCCTCTGCAGTAATTTGAAAGGCACGAGCTGGTGCCCTTTGTGACTGACCCCGGCGGTTAACTGAACCACAACTTGAACCTCCAGAAGATCGTGTTGATGATGGAGCAGCAGCTGCTGGAGCATTCTTCCTACAGTTCCTACTATAGTGTCCCCACACCCCACACTTATAGCAAGCATCTCCTTTCCTTGGGCACTCACTCTGAAAATGGCCCAGCTCTCCGCAGCAAAAACAAGCACGTTCATTAGTACACTTGCCAAAGTGCTCCAGATGACACTTATTGCAATATTGCGGCTCGGTTTTGATGGAATAAGCACGAGCACGACCACGATCAGAAGAACCAGATTGTCGGCGATAAGACTGCTGAGGCGAATACTGTGAAGTCCGAGAAGATCCCGAGTATCCTCCCTCACGTTGGCGCTTCGGCGGCGACGGTTGTGTTAGGTTGGTGGAAGCAGCAGCGGACCCGATGGAATAACCCGACATAATCAGAATTTGCTCTACATTTCTGGCAGCCTCAAGTAAACCAGCAAATGTAGGATAGCGAACGTTGTTCATGACCCTCCTAATCTCAATATCCAGACCAGCCTCGAACCTGGTCACTTTCCTTTCCTCAGTATCGACTTGATGAGGCGCGAACAGACTCAGCCTCGTGAACTCCACAGCATATTGGGACACAGTCTTAGTCCCCTGCATCAGCGTCATAAACTTCACTTCCAACCTTCGGCGCTCATCAACCGGACAATACTGCTGAGTGAACAAATCAGTGAACTCAGTCCACGTCATCACAGCCACTTTCTCCAAGGTTAAGGCGTTAACCATGGAATTCCACCACATAATTGCGTCGTTAGTGAACATCGCAGTAGCATACCGAACCATGTCGTTCTCAGCACAGTCGCTGATTCGGAATGTTCGTTCGGTTGCTGTTATCCATTCCAGTGCAGCAACAGCATCACCCAATCCATTAAATTCCACGGCCCCGTTTCCCTTAAAGTCCTTGAAACGACAGCCTCTGGGTTTGTTAGATGACCCAGTATTGTCATCTTGTTCCTCATTGTTGCCCCCTTCTTTTTCTTTGTTCTTCCTCTTATCCTCTCATCTGTTAGCTTCAGCCTCATCTCGAGCCCAAAACTGATCCTGAATCAATTTGTTCTGCTCAACCATCATGGCTAGCATCATCTCTCTTGTCTCTTCAGGTGTCATTCCTCCTCCAGACGTGTTCTGAAATAATAAACATATAACTTGTTTAGTAACATGTCATTAATTTAAAGACACCACTTATTTGTCCCGTATGATAGTCAATCTCTTATAATTACTAGATCGTGACATATCTTAGTTTAGATCATTACTTAAACCACTACATATCATTACCTAATGTTTGAGATCAAGACCTCACGGACACTTGAATCTCAAACTACTGATTTGATACCATCTCGATGTGACACCCTTGCCACAACAACCACCATTTACCAAAACACCCATGATTAATCATCATACACAAGTACATAACGATCTGATAACCTAGTTTAAGTGCGGAAGCATTAAAATACATAAATAAAGTAGTGTAACAGTGTCAAACACCCTACGGTGCTACAAGGTACCAAATCTAAGTCCACACACCCAACTAAATTATTACAACATCCAGAATATATTACAATATTGTCTCAAAACATAATTACCGATTAAGTAGTATCAAATCTTCCAAATCTTCACAAAAGACCTAACTAGAAGGCCCAGCTGCAGATTTTCCCTTTCCTGTAAAAATGAAGCAACTAAGAGGTAAGCGAATGCTTACTGAATACACAGATTACGCATTTTATAAATCTTTATGAAGCCCCAAGGGTAACACAGATGACAAACATCGTATACCCTCTTCGTACACCAAGTACGGAACCAGAGCCGCAGCCCATTCGAGCCCAAAGCTCGGCATTAAACATATCATCTGAGACAAACGTACGATCGGGGATGACATACTGCCTACCAGAACCTCGGAGGGATCAGCTCCAGGTCATATAGCGCAGTAACATCAGAGTAATCGATGCGACCCACCGGTCCATCACTAGATGCACAACAATCGAACGGACATGCAACAAGTATGAATGTGCATCTAAATCTACGCAAGTTAGTAGAATTCCATACAACAAATGAAGCAACAGGTCTCAGCAGGCAAAGCTAACATAAAACAGATATAAACATGTGAAATCTAATGTACTCACAGTGGGTGCGTAATTTAAACTTCAATATTATTATTTCTCCTCGGAATTTCAACCGGATCCACAAAGTACCCCACTGTGGGTTAAACAACACCACAAGGGACCTGTAAGTCAGTTGCAACAATATTTCGAGTCAAAAACCGTTTAAATCCATAAAACCAAGTTTTGTAAGTTTTTGCAATATTTTCCCCCATTTCGGGTCCATGTCTAAATTTGAACCACAACTAAGTTTGAACCCAACTCATGTTCACACCTTATCCTTGGAATATCTTTTGTTATTTATGTGTTGTCCATGGGTTTCATTCAATATATTCGAGCTTGTGGACAATTATATGCATCAAATTCGAATTTGGGGGATTAAATTCGAACTTATCATCGAATTTGATGCTAAACTCGAACCCCATAGGGTTAAACTCGAACTCCATCTCGAGTTTAGTGATTAAATTCGAAATTCATGGTGTCAAATTCGAATACATGCTCGAATTTAGTACAAAAATCGAGTTTGTTCTTGCATTTCGACTTTGTTCTTGGCATTCTCGAGTTTGTTCATCTTTATAGCTTAAATCATACATTTCTAAGCCTAAAATCATGAATATGTTAAGTATCAAGCCTAGATTCGATTATATTACGCATACTCGATCTTATTCTAGCTAAAACTTAAGCAAAATCAGTTTTATTCACGCAATAAATGATAAACTCGAATTTATGCCTTCAAAAACCGAAATAATAAAGCTTAAAAGGGTCAATTCTTACCTCAGTCCGTACGAAATCAAGAATCCAACCGTAGATTGTTGTAGTACTCTTCGAGATCTTTCCGATGACGTATAAATCTCGATAATCGGTCGGTCGGTTTGAGAGATAATCTAAAGAGAAGTAGAGAGAGTTTCTAGAGAGAGAGAGTGAAAATGAAAATGAATGGCTTTTTAGTTTTTTTATTCAACTTTCATCATTTTTGCACATTTCACCCCTCAACTTAATCGGTTCCATAAAATACTGGTTTATTCTTAAATTTATCAATACTAACTTTTATAATTCATAATACTCCATAATAATAATTAAGAATTTAAATTCTCAAGCTTCGTAACTTCTCAAAATAGCAACAAACTTTTAAATATCCCAAATACATAATAATTGCTCATAATTTAACTTAATTATAACTTATCCACTTAAATAGATCTGAATTACAGTAATTGAATTCGAGGATGTTACAATATATATATATATATATATATATATATATATATATATATATATATATATATATATATATATATATATATTCAAGATCAATGGGATACCATGTTAGACTGGGGTACTGGGGAACCATTTATAGTCAATAGGTATTAAATAAAGATTTATCAGTTATTATCTAAATTATGGTTTAAAATATATCCATACATCATTTTTTTAAATCATGGATGAATCTATCCTATATTAGTTATTCATTTAACAAAATTCGTGGATCAATGACTAATTATTAACATTTTGTAAATTAAAATTTTCATCTCATATTAATTTAAAAAGAAAAATTTATAGTGATAATAATTATATATTATATGTAATTTTTTAAAATAATAACATAAAAGAAATATCATGTAAATAATTGTCTTTTGCTAATAACTTAATATCATATGGGTTGATAATAACATAATAACAAATAAAATTTTTTCAAATATTAAGTTTATTTATTTTCATATCATGTTTTTTTAGTATTATAATTAATGTCGTTTGAATGATTCATTTATTCAAGTTTACTAATAATATTTCATTTTTAATATATTAATTTATAATAATATTGTATGATTATATTTATTTTAAAAACAATCTTTTAAACATACCCATGTAATACATGGGTAATAAACTTGTATATAATAAAGGAGAACACAAAACGCCACATGGCGTGACCACGTTGCACCTAAAAAGATAAATAGAATTTATAATTTTTAGAATAATAAATGAGAACACAAAACGCCACATGGCGTGACCACGTTGCACCAAAAAAGATAAATAGAATTTATAATTTTTAGAATAAAAGATAAATATAAGTTAGTGTTTCAAGTTTAATGCGATGGAGATTAGTAGTAGCTATCAATATCAAGTAAATCCAACGACTAATGGGGTTTAGCCCATTTGTTAAGAGTGGTGATATACAAGTGTGAGGTTGCGGATTCGACTCCCGCTGAATGCAAGTTTAGATTTAGATGGTAAAAGTAAGTTCTAAAGTTCTCTCTTGAGGCAAAGTGGTCAGGGGCGGATGCAATTATGGGCCATGGGTGTCACTCGACACCTATAAATTTTTAGAATACTGAGTTACGTATGTATCAAAAATTCAAGTGACACCTAGAATTTTTTTTGAGTGACCCCTACAAAATCTTTATAAAAGTATTATATAGACATCTTAATTTGTTTTTGTTACCCAAACTTATTAAAATATTACTGAGTTTAATCATAAAAACTTAAAAGTAAAACAGAAGCCCAATAGAATTAAAAAGGATAAGAGACAAGATTCAAGAACCAGTCCAAAAAGATTAATAAAGCCCGAAAAAAAACTACCCCAAACCTTGTTGAATACACCGATCTAATTGGTTGAAAACCCCTAATCGATAGCATCGCTTCATCGGTTATGGAGTAAAGAAAATCCAAATGTATCAATTAATTTTTAATGATTTATCAAATAGTGTTTAAAAATCCGAACGTATCAATTAATTAAATTTTAATGATTTATCAAATAGTGTTTAATTTTAGTAAAGAAAATCATAAGTTTAGTAAACAAAAACTCAATTTTAGTAAAAAAAAAACATGTCTAAGACTTTTAATGATTTATCAAATATTGAGAATGTGAAAGACGGCTTGCTAATATTAATGGTGAAACTAGGAAGCATCTTTCGTGTCCTTTGGTTTATCAATTGTTGAAGCTGATATTGGTTTTGTCGGTCGCAACTGCGACAGTTGAGAGATGGCATTGTACTATGTACTTTTGTATATAAAAATCTTGTTATTTGTTAATTTTGTGTTGGCAACTCGTTTCGGTAACCCAATACATCTTAGAAAATATTTTGGAAATCTAACTATTAAACTTACTTTAAAAAAGTGACACCGATAACAAAAAGTCCTAGATCCGCCCCTGAAAGTGGTAGGAGTAGGGGTTCGTTTGTCGTTCAACGAAAAAAAAAAAAAAAAAAGTCTGACCATACAAGACATCCTAGAGTTTCCCACAGAACTTTGAAGCTGGATTTAGATTAAAAAGGAAGAAGATTAAAACTAGATCTTGGAGAAATATAACCAAAATTGTAAAGAACATTTAAATTCAAAAGTCGAGCGAATGGTTGAAGGAAGACACACTGATGTTGGAAAGTTGCAGCCTTTCATCCAGTTGTATTGAAGCTAACTGACTTAACGATGTTACTGACCCTCTCAGCAAACGTCTTGGAAGTGATCTTTTTACCAGGAACATGAAATGGGTTCGAGACAGCGTCTAAATATGCAGAGTGAAACCTCCTGAAAAACTGTTGCAGTCCATAAAACAGATTAATTAACTCAATAGGAGCTGGGGGTTTTTATGTTTTTAACCAATTAACTTCATTTGATTCATTCGTTGAGTCTCTACCCTGTTTCTTCTATCGAGTGGTCAATTCCCTAATGTTTATTTGTCTTTTTAATTAGGGTTAAGTACCATTTTGACCATCCAACTTTCAGATTTGTCTCATTTAGCCACTAAACTATTTTTTGTCCTGATTTAACCACTAACCTTTGTTTAATGTTCTATTTTGGGAAAAATGAATAAAACTAATGACTAAATCGATACAAAATATGATAGTTTAATGGCTAAATCGGGACAATTTTCAGTGGCTAAATCACTAAAAAGAATGTTTAGTGGCTAAATATGTATACAAAAAATAGTTTAGTGGTTAAATCGAGACAAAAAATAGTTTAATGGTTAAATCGAAAAAAATCTAAAAGTTGGATGGTCAAAATAACACTTTAACCCTTTTAAATAGATGAACTATTAGTGTGCTGATTAATAAGATTTACTTATCTATGTTTGAATAAGACAAATGAAGTAATAAACTACAAATCTTAACCAATAACTACTAATTAGACTTTAAGGACTTAATTGATGGATTGATGAAAGTTGGTTGTTATAAAAATGATATGAACCCTCATAAAATGAGTATTGATTCCATTTCATCATTTGAAGGGTTCTTTCTTCAAATCAAAGATATCAGTTGAAATGTTTCATAACTGAATATAAAAATATAGAGATGAAACTTTTTTAAGTTGTGCGTGCAGTCAAGTTTCTTTAAAGATATGGGTTTGTGAAGTTATTTTCTATTTAAAAGAAAAGGGTAAACAAGTGCAGTGTTGTCTAGATTATAGATTCCACCTACACACGAGCGATGGAAAATTTTAGAAAATTTCCCATGTATGTGAATCATATGTAATATAAGCATGATGCTGATAATGGAACAAACAGATAGAAAATTTCACCAATTATTATGCACTCACATTTCTTACATCTGCATCGCGAACATCAAGGTCTGTTGTGACAAGTATAAACTTTACCTTTGTGTTAGTTAGATAACCATACCTGCCCATAAAATATAGTTCATAAAAAGTCTCATCATGTGTCAGGTGATTAGAATCTAAGTACGGGGATTCAAACTTTTCTACATCGAATCAAATAGAATAACAAGAATGATATAAATCGGAAGTATGCTCACACTTTGTAATTTTCGGTTGGATATAGAAGACCAAGAAATGTCTCATTTAGCATTGGTCCAGATTTTTTTGGGTTGTTCACTGCAAAAACAGTCATGAGAATGTCATTAACATTGTCAACATACATCAAATTCATATGAAGAACCACCAAGGTAAAATCAAATTCAATGCTATTACACAACTACCAAAACCCGTTGCTGCTTCACCCGATTTTACAAAGAATTATGCATCAAATTTTTATTAGCAACTACTGATAGTTAAAAAACTTTATATTTTATTATTTTTGTGGGAAAATCAGTGACATGTTAGCCTAAACATTTGTGAGTTTCAAGTTCAAATGCTTGAATCAAACAATTCAAGCATAACAGCACTGTATGTAAGACACTTCAAAAAATCTAAAGCAACTCCAAAACCATCCGTACTATAATTCTAATGGCTTTTTGGGTAGTACATGGAATAATATGACAAAGAAATATGGTTTAAAAAAAACTTGCTAATACAGGAATGTTGATTACAGTAAAGATGTATGCATCCATCAAGATGTGGTCTTGTTAGGCTACACCCTTAGTTTTGTGTTTGTTAGTCTCTATGTTTATATCTAGGACGTAAAGTGATGACATTCAAGCCTCATTTGTATTTACTTTTGGTGTTCTTAGATCTCCATATTAACAGTTACCAGTTACCACTAATATCATAGTTGCCCACCGCATCCCCTTGCAGGTGGGCCACAAAAATATAGAATATTGATGATGACGATCACAACAATTAAGGTTTTTGTCACCATTGATAACATCAAGCATCCACATATATCAACAAGCATGAGCAAGGGCACTCAAAGTTGAATGGCAGTGCAAAGAACAACTAGTCAACATCTACGTCAAAAAATTGATAAGTATGTGTTTGTGAATAGATCTTAAAACATTAGATAAGGTTGGTAAATGTTAACAGAAATCCCTTAGGAAAGCTCTATGTCCCTCCGGTAGATGTAATAGAATACATATAATTATCTCATCTCTAATATACAGTTAACACTCACTGATGAAGACACCTATCTCCATGTATGAAACGTGCAGCAACTCCTGAAAAAATATGTCAACTTGCAATCATTCCCCTTACCCATGACATCGTTAAAGTTCAATTACACTTCCTCATCACTGCTATGAATTATGAGCTTAATAGCGAAAATTACCGCATGTCAAACGGAGAGATGATCAAGTTTACAAATTAATCATTGCTTCATGTATTTTCCAATCTATATCAAAGGCAGGAAGTGTTACTCTTATCAAGGCCGTGTCTACTATCTATCAAATTTTGACATGCATGTGGGAGTAGCAACAAAACTTGATGAAATAAGGAGAACATTTAATTGAAAAGGGAATGATGGGTCAGGTCCATAAACAATCATGTGGAGTCAAACCAACAAACCATAAAAGTTCGTTGCAAAAAATGATGAAAATTTCTTTTGGAAAATTAGTGTTGGGCAGAAGATTACAAAAGTAACAGATTAACAGGGAGCATGAACAGCAGGTTGAGCTATAACTTGGAGCAAAAAGAGGGTTGAGATGGTCTCAAGCTGAACAGTTGATGCGTCAAAAGCTTAATAGGACTGCCAGCTTATGGTGTGTTCTATTTTCAGACTGGATTGAACAGAAAGATGCAAGGGAAGAGCAAGTTTTGTCATTACAAAGTTTATAAAAAAGGGTCATAAGCTGTTATGTTTTGGGCTACTGTAACTGTACACTTCAGATGTGAGCCAAAATATTTATGGAATCACATAGAAAAGGATGCAATACAATGACAGAATTTGTGAGTTTTGTGTTCAAGAATGAATGACTGCATGAGGATTTGGAAAATGATTCTATTGAGTTGGATTCGGGTAGCCAATTATGACCTGCATTGAATTAACTTGCTTGGGTTAAAAGCTCAATGTCCATATGAGATGTAACGCTGCAAGTGGATCCAAAAATTCAATGTCCCTATGAGATGTAACGCTGCAAGTAAAGAATAACAGCCACAACAGATGCTGGTAGGAAAGTTGGGGCGGTTTGCTGTTGCAAGACCAAGGCAAGTACAGGAAGCTGGTTGATATCTTAGGGGGAGTTTGGTGCAGTAGAATCAAGAGAATGAAATCAAATGAGGTTTACAAAAAAAATTTATTATGTGATGAGAGGTCTGATTCTCAAAGGAAAGGAATACAGAATTGAGTTTTTTATAATTTCAATTCTCTCCTTTCCTCAAAAACTTGGAAAGGAATGAAATTTTAGTAGGCTTTTCTTTATTTTTTATGTCAACCTTCATTTATGTATAACTATCATTGGTTAATAAACCTTATAAACATAATTGATTCGATTCCATTCACTTGTTATCTTTTCTAAATAAACAACCACAAAAGGGGAACATGTAGCAAACTCAATATCAACATGATTTATAAACAAATAAACAATTCTATACTTCAGCATTTACAAAGTACATCTCGTTTGGAACGGTAACACATCTGACTAACATCTTCAGATTTAAAAAAAAAAAAAAAAAACTGTCATCCTGATAACGAAAACACAGAACTTCCGATCTAAACTACACATCAACATTCTAAAACATCAAATCTGAGAAAAATTTCCAAATTCAGAGCTGGAAAGAGCATATACGAAACCCTAAAACTATGTTTTGCACAAAATCAAATGATGGAATATCAATAAAACCAATCTCTATTTATTATTTCATACCTCTTTCATCAACAACATCAAGAGAGCAATGAACTATATGATGAAGCTTGAGCGCATCATCTGCTTCAGTGAAGCTCTGTATGTACAACGGATTGTTCTGTGCTTCCCAATATCAACGTAATCAAGCAAGTTATCAAAAGGAAAATCATGAAATTAAACGCAAAACAAGCAAAATTGAAAAATCCAGACAAAACCTGATGGCCGACGACGGCGATGCAAACGATCATCTTCTCCGTTACCGATCGATCACTTCCTATTGATCCGACCAACAGAAGAATGCAAAGCGGTTTTACTTTTAAGTTTTGCTGAATACAATAATGACCCCTAAACTTGCTTTAAAAAAATTGGTTAGATTGGCTATTTATTTTTAAAAAAAACTTTTTTTTTGGACTTAGAATTTATAAAAAAACTGATCCGAACTTCTGAACCATCCGAAATGACAGAACGGTCGGTTTTGATTTTTATGTTTATGAATGTGAAGAGTGTGTAATCTAATATAGATACATACATAAATACAATGTTACATTATAATTGATATAATTGATACTAAATGCTCTAAATCGAATTATTTAAAACTTTAAAAGTTTTAATTACGTTGTTTAAAATCCAAATACTCAACACACAACGTGCATGCGCACATATACGATTCTTATCTTCTTGTAAACTTGAATATTTACATACTTAGTATTTTAATATCTTCAATGTTTGCATATTTACACGAGTGTAAACTTTTTATCTCGGTTTTAGTAACTCTAGGTAGACATCAAACTTGTAGGATGCTAGGTCAATATTCAATAGAAGTAAATAAATGTATCATTTTTTTTCGAACCAAATCATTACCTCCAATATCGAATCAATACCAATTTATGAAATCGATTTTGCTATTCTTTGATTTTGGTTTTCGGGATTTACGGTTAGGTTTGATAATTGTATTATTTTTTTTCAAACGGTACCCATACCGAACCAATACTGGTACCAAACCAATAACGATTTATGTATTTAGTACTCGATTCATTTTTTGGTTTTCTTGGATTTCATTTTTTTGAATTTTTTGTTTCGATACGGTACCAGCACCACGCACACCTAATATCCAGGGAAGTTTTAAAACCATTGTTTTAGTTTTGCTTTATATTTTTTTTTTTTCCTTTATCAAAATTTTCATATTTTTTATGATTTTAAATAGAGTAAATTACAAAAATGGTCCCTGTGCTTTAGTCAAATTTATGGATTTGGTCCCTAGTCTTTAAAAATTGCATAAATGGTCCCTAAAAACACTATTTACTTGCAAAAATAGTCCCTCTTTTTCTTAGCTTTTTTTAAATGAAGGTTTTGCCATTTTTCTTAATAACTTGGTCCCTCATTTATGTAAATTATTTTCAGTTTTAGTCCTTATCATAATTTTTTACTTTTTGCTTAAATAATAAATGTTAATTTAAAAAGTTAATTATTATTATTATTATTTATAGATTTTTATGTTTTTAAATATTTATTTATTTTATTATTAATATTATCCTTATTTCTATATTTAACTTTATTTGTGAAGACCACCCCTTGCGGGGCAGTTCTCACCAGTCTAGGTCCCACATCATGCAATACGATATCAATCATAACTAAAATAGAGTAATTAATTGCGGAATATTAAATTACAGTACAAACATATTAGGATTTAAGTTTAATACAGATTAAGTTTTAAATTAAACTTATAAAGGGCACAAGTCTAATCTAATTCAAGTCATCATATAATCAAAATAAATCTACCCAGATCACCATAATATCGTCATCCAATTAGTACCAAAATGGGGTCGCTGAGTAGAAGTCTATGAAACTTCTGTCTTGAGCATGTAAGACCTAAGAACTAGGTCTGGCAGGTGACTTTCCTTTGTCTTTTCCTGTAAAAATATTAATGTAGCAACCGTAAGCAATGCTTAGTGAGTAAATAGATTTTCAAATTAACATGCATGTCAAGCGGATCATCAATCTAGCGTGATATGTCTTGGCTGCCGCTACAGCCCTCATGATTGAGACATAGAAGTCATAGAGTCGGATGATGCTCAGGCCACGCTCACGCTTAAATCGTGGGGATCAGCCACATACTGGGCTAGCTACCAGTAAATCAACGTGGCGGAACATCGGAGGTCATTACCAAGTTCAATAGAACTGGTGAAATAGCCAGGTCTAGAACAATAGACCAATCAGGGCTAATCAAGCTGAATCAATATGTCAAATATATGCAATGATGAAGCATAAGTAGTCAAGGTCATGATAGCAGTAGTCTCAAAGCAGTATCAGAAATGAATTATAAATACAATAACATAAGAAATGATGATCAAATAGCTATCATGATCCACTGGGCAACACCCAACCATGGTGTGCACAGGTCACAATCCAGCTGATAATATAAATGTTAAATCGATCTAGCATCAACAATATGTCTCAACCGGAAATCAAGCATGTTAAATCTGAATATTTATAACTCACAGTGTTGGGTCTTTATCAAACAGATGTAAAATCTGCCACCTGAGTTATCTCAGGATTTTATCTCAATCTGTTCTCTGTCAAATCAAATCTTTGACCCACTTTATAAATCTTTAAATCTTTGTTCAGAATTTCACTGAACCTGTCCAGAATCATAATATCAATCTCATGTAAATATCATCATCTTTTATCTTTAAAATCTTTTATTTTATCTGATTCTGATAACTGCTCTTTCATAAATCATTCTTTCATTTAAATTTATTGTTCCATTAATTCTCAAGGGTCAATATATATATTTATTTTGCTAACTATCTCATTATTTTATGCGTTGTCCAAGTATTTTATTTAATATATTCGAATTTAAGGAGTGGGTTTCGAATATATATGTTAAATTCGAAGATTGTAATTAACTATTGGTTAATTTAGAAATGAATATTTCAAAATTAGAAATATAAATTTAAATTGTGAATAACTTAAATGCATCAAATTGAGATGAAACAGTACATCTCAAATTTAATGACAAAGCAAATTTCACATATTCAAATTTAGTTGACCAAAATCAAAGTCTTAAATTCGAGCACTTATCATCATCAAATTCGAGCACTATTCGAATTTATATACTAAATTCGAAATCTTAATTAATTTTGAACCCTTTATTCGAGTTTAATGTCAACACCAACCTCATTCGAATCTATTAGATTCGAAGTATGCTTTTCGAGTTTAATTGGTTAAATTCGAATATATTTCGAATTTAATTCAATTTCGAGTTTGTTCTATGCATTTTCGAGTTTGTTCTTGGTATCTCGAGTTTGTTCATATTTGCAGCTTTAAAACATTCATTTTTAGGCCTAAAATCACGAATATGTTACGTAATAAACCTATCTTCGATTATATTATACAAATTCTAGTTAAACTCCATAAAAATAGCTTTAAATTTCATAAAACTAATAAATTCGAAAAACCGTAATATATATAAAAACATAAAAATATCGATTATTACCTCAAATTCCTACGAAATCACGCAGGAGATAGCAGATTCGCGTAGTATTCTCCGAGATCTTTCTAACGATATATATATATTGATAATCGGACGGTCGGTTTGGGAGAAAATTTAGAGAGAAGGTAGAGAGAGAGAGAGTAGAGAGAGAAAGTTAGAGAGAGAGAGCATCTGAAATTTAATTAATAAATCACGTTTATATACTTCATCTAGTTATATTTGCTAGCTAACCCACTTTCATTTTTGTATATTATATCTCTTTTATTTAATTATCTTTAATAATTTATTAATTCATAATATAAATATTTATATAGTTTAATTAAATATTTCATAACTTAATTAAATTATAATTCAAATAACGTAACATTATTACATTATCGGTTCGAAATACTGAATTTATAATTGGGTCAAAAGTTAGGTTGTTACATTATTTGATTTACGTGTCTTTTATATATCCAATTTATTTATTAAAATTTTAGTTATCTTACGTTTTATTTGTAAAAATATATATGCGTTTTTATTTTTTATACGTTTGCATCTAACTATTTATTATGCTAATATTATTTTACTTAATTATAATTTTTATAAAAAAAATATAAACTTAGGGACAGTCTAATATAACTATTTTGTTATATATTGTGACGTTCATGCTATCGTTTTATTCTAATTGTTTTGTGGTTTTATTCATTTTGATTTAAATATTTTTTAATGAAACACATGAAACTGCTTTATTCCTTTTATTATGATTATTTTGTTACATCAAATATGCACGATACAATAAGAACACAATCAGAATTAAAATCAACAGAGTGATTTCATTACAAGATTAGAAGAATTATAACAATCACTTGCGGTTTCTCTCTCATTTTGACTTTGCTTGCACAGAAATCAATACAAACTTTCTGATATGTACATACAAAAGTTATAACCGCCTACTATTTATACATTTACAAGTATGAGAAATTTACAATAAGTCCCCTGAACTTTTACATTAAATAAAATTGTTTCATCTCTGTGTATATATGTTCCTAACACTTTTTATTATGATTATTTATTACATTAATATGTTTTGATTTAATTACAAAATATACAAACGAAAATGTATCTAACAAAGTATACAATTCAAAACGTATAGATTTCGTTAAATCAAAACATATAAATGTTTTTGTTAAATTTATATGCTTTATATATTTTACTTAAAAATTACAATTAATTCAAAATGTATTAACGTTATAAAATATTTAAGATAAAAACGAATAACACGTCAAGTTTATATATATATATATATATATATATATATATATATATATATATATATATATATATATATATATATATATATATATATATATATATTTGAAAATAATAATTAAGTCAAAACATATCAACGTAACAAAATATTTAAATAAAAACGAATAAAATGTTAGGTTTTATATTTTTATTAGAAATCATAATTAAATCGAAATGTAATAAGTAATGAATATTTAAAAAAACGAATAAAACACTAAATTTAAATTGAAACGTATTAATATAACTCAATATTGAAATAAAAAGAAATAAATACTAAATTTGAATCCAAACATATTTAAAAAAAGATATTTAAATCAAATTAATAAAAACCTTAGTTTATATACTTTCTTAAAAAGTATAACTAAATCAAAATATATTAACGTAATGAAATAATTAGAAAAAAATATATAAAATATAAACATGTATAACTATTTTAACAAATGAAACATAAGATAAATAATTGTTTAATATTTAAATTGAATATAAAAAATGTAAAATAAATAAATTAAATATTTCTAATGGAATAATCTTAAATAAATAAGAATAAATATATCATAAAATTAAAAATGTATAAATAATAATAATTAATTTTTTAAATTAATATATAAAATATAAATAAAACTAAAAATTTATGAAAATGACTAAAACTGAAAGTAAATTACATAGTTGGGGGACCAAAATTGTTATTGAGAAAAGGGCAAAACCGTCATTTAAAAAAAGTTAAGAGAAAGAGGGATCATTTTTGCAAGCAAATAGTGTTGTGAGGGACCATTTATGTAATTTGTAAAGACCAGGGACCAAATCCATAATTTTGATCAAACCACAGGGACCATTTATGTAATTTACTCTTTTCAATATAATGTTTTTTTTGGATCTAATCAATTGAATTACCAAACCAACAAGATGAATAAAATCATTCAACTGATGACTAATTTCTCTGTCAATTACCTAATATTTTTTTATCAAAATGGGCCACTTAATTCCTCTGTTTTATTCAAATAATGCGATAATCATACTTAAATGCATTTTGTTTAATGGAAGCATTAAATTTTTAATGATTACAATAAAATGTAGAACACGCGTATTCTTAGTTATTTGAAGTAACAGAGTAAATAGAATCCACAAACACAATTATTTACTATCTTTTCAAATTCGGAAACACAATTACATGCATTGATCAAACTAAATCTAACCGAATCGAATCAAACCATAAACAACCCAACTTTTTTTTGGTACCGCAACATGGCTAATTACAAGTTTCCCCATTTTCATAAGGGTTCAATGAAAAAAAAAACATTTTTTCACGTTTGCGATTTAGTCCATCCGTATTTTACTAATAAATTGCTTGATTAATGCATGTATACTGAAAATCTATATTCTCACTAAGCTTTGCTTACAGATGTTATTTACACTTTTTACAGGAAAAGATAAAGGAAAGTCACCTGCTGGACCTAGTTCTTAGGTCTTACAAGATCAAGATTGAAGTTTTCTATAGACCACTACTCAACAAACCCTTCGGTACTGATTGACAGATGAGGATTGTGGTGGTCTGGGTAGATTTAATTTGATTGTATGATGACATGAATTAGATTAGTCTTGTACCCTTTATAAGTTTAATTTGAAAACTGTAATTTGCACTAAAACTGTATTAAACTTAATCCTAATATTTTGTACTTGTAATTTGAAATTCCGCAATATAATTACTCTATCTTAGTTATGATTGATATTGTGTTGCATGATGTGGTACCTAGACTCGTGACGACTGCCCTGTAAGGGGTGGTCTTCACAATACATGAATTCTTTTTAAGTACAAAGTCATAGTAAACTATTTAATTATAAATATTAAAAAGTACACTAATGTATTGAAGTATTTAACATAACAATAAAATAAAAAAGTCATTTGAAAATCTAGTATTTAATGTATTAGAATGATTAAATAAATTTATAAATATAAGAAACTAACTTGTATATATATATAATCGGCTCGGTTACTTATGGTATTATAAAAATGAAAACCAAAACCGCCCAATGATGTTCGGTTTCGGTTTTTTCCTGTTTTGGATCAAACGGTTTAAGCGGTTCGGCTCAGGGTTTTGTTTGAACACCCTGTTTACTTCACAAACAACATTGGTGATTTTCACATTCTATGTCAGTCAGTTTGATTCTAAAACACATATCATTCTTATTTGAATTGAAGATAAAATTATGGCATTCACCTCCAAAAAAAAAATGTATAGAATTACATAAATTTCAGGATACTATATTTATTCATCAACTCAATAAATCATCCAGCAACTTCAATTCATACAATAAATAAGGAGAAAAGATCGTGTTCTTCTTCATAGATTGTTTTTAATTGATCCGTCTCCTTGCTAAAAACCTTGCAATCGGAGGAGTGAGAGCAATGGTGATCGGAACCCTTACCGGAAACAAAGCCTTATTACAAAGAACCGCCAGAGCCAACGCTCCGCCGCTCGACGCCACCAGCTCAGCCGTCCGATTCCTCGGTTTCTCCACCTCACCGATCGTTTCCACTTCTACTTCCTTCGGATCACCCATACTGACTTTTCCGAGGACGGATTCAAGTTGCTTGAAACGGACTTTTTCTAAAGCTGATTCCACATCGAAGTTGTTCTTGATGGCAACGTATAATCCGGTTATGCTTGCGGCGGAGACGGAACAATGTACAACTAACGCCACCTTTCCATACTTTTTCAGTAGCTCACGAAATCGACCTCCGGCCATTTTAGTGATCGGAGATCAAAATGAAAAAGCCTCCGAATTGGGGTTTCCGATGTGGGGAAACGAGTGGGCTATGATTTTGTCGGAAGGAAGTTTCCAGATAATGTAATGATTTTGGGCTGGGCTTTATTGGTTTATGAAAATGAGTAGAAGCCCATTTCGTAATTAAAAAGATTGGGCTGGGCTTTATTGGTTATTGAAAATGAGGGGAAGGCCATTTGTTAATTAAAGTGATTGAGGTGGACTTAATTGGTTTATGAAAAACTAGTTATTAACTCACGTTGATACGTGGATATTTTATAAATAAATGTTTAGTAAAAATTTACACAAGTGTCAATCTCATACAAAAATGCTCATTTTTTCTAAAAAAGTATGATAATTTGTTGTTATTAACGATAATTAAAGTTTTCATATTTTTAAATATGTATGAATAGTATTTATCGTGTCTCGTATTTTTAAAACTTTTTATTTTTTAGATTTTTATGTACAGATAAAAAGTTTAAAATTTATTTTTACATAGAATACACATTAAAAATGTTTATCATTAAAAAAAAATAAAACATTTCATTACCAATATTACATTAGTTTCACTTTTTAAATATATAAAATAATGCATTGTTAGCTAACATTAAGAGTTAAATCTTAAAATTATTTAAATCATTTAAAAAGATTGCTTTTTATTTATAGAAGTTAAATTAGGTAGTACTTAATTATATTTTTACTTAAATTTTAAAAATAAATTAGATAAATAATTAAGAATAACTATATATGAAATATTGGGCGTGAAAACAAAACTTTTAATAAGCGAGGAAGCGACGCGTGACCTTAGACATTTTCTTATATATATATAAACTAATTATTATTTTTAGAATATAAACTTATAAACAAATACACAATTATATGCATGTGATATAAACATATACTTCATATATCAAAATTTAAATTCAACATAAACATTTATAATGTTTCTCAACTATAACATTTTGTATGCTATTAATGTAGGATGTCATGAGAAAAAATTATCCATACACTTTTAACTCAAACTTAGTTTTATCTTTTTATACTGTGTGATTAGTTCAATATAAAAAAATTATGTGCTTGATTTACAAAAAAAATTAAAAGTAAAAGAATATTGTTTTATCTAATTATTAATACAATAAGTTTAAACTTCATTTCTGAATAAGAAAAACCCAAAATATGAAAGCTAAATTCATTTTATAAACACTAACCTTTAATTAAAATAATTCACATACACTTACAAAACTTTATTTCTAGATGGTTGTTGGATATTATTATAATAAATAAATATGTTACAAGTCATGGATTATATTTGATTTTTTACACCGAGAAAATATCATATTTGTAAGATAAAAAAATTATATGTTTTAACTAAAAATTAAACATCAGAATATTAGCTTTTTTATCTTAAAAAATAAATTTAGATTAGTCTTAAAATATTTTAAATATTTCTATTTTTGTATGGATTATATATCAAAGTATTTGAATTAGATTTCATATTTTCTTAATAATGAATTAGTGAAATTAGAAATCTAATTATGGAAAAAGGCGGGAATTCGAAAATTTAGAGAGATGAGGGAGTGACACGTGACATGAGAGATTTTGTTTTATTAATATACTAGTTTATTACCCGCGTATTACGCAGATATTTTTATATATATAAAATATAATAAATAAAAAGACAAAGATATAAATATTATTTTTTAAACAAAAGTATATAATGTGATATTATTATTTATTATGACCTATTAATTTTGTATATTTTTCTAAATATATATGAAGAGTAATTATTTTCTTATATATTTTTTTAAACTTTTATTATATTATCTTATAATTAATAACTTAGTAGATTATTAGATTTTGTTTGATTTGATTTGATTTGAATTTAAAAAGTTGATTATATTAGATTTGGTTAGATTTAATTAATAAGTTAGTAGAGTATTAGATTTTGTTTGATTTGATTTAATTTGAATTTAAAATTAGATTATATTAGATTTGGATAGATTTGATTTAAAATTCTTTATTTTTTTAAAAATCTATAACTGTCACGTGTCGATTTATGGTGACGACACGTGGCTTCACCAGAAATGAGTATAGTTACTCTTTTAATAGTATAGATAGATATATAGATATAGATGTTTCGGAAAAAAAAAACCAAACAATTATTTATGTTTTTTACGTTTTCATCACTCCATCTTATTTTTTTTACGAAAGTATTTAAGTTATTGTTTTCATTATGATTTGATGAAAAATATTATTTTTTTCGTAATCAATTCTCTCTCTTTTGAAAAAAAAAACATGTTTTTATTTTTTCTTCGAAAGGTCCTCAAACTATATTCTCTCAAGAAAAATGAAAAATTCTAAAAATCACAAACAAATAAATGACTTGGGAAATGGATCATGGGTCTAGCGTGATATGTTTGACTGCCGCTACAGCCACTCATGATTGAGACATAGTAGTCATAGGATATGATGATGTCCACGCCACGCACACGCTTTTTAGTGGAAGCTATCCACTTATGCTGGGTTAGCTACCAGCGGTCAACATGGGGGAACATCGGAGTGACTATACCAAGTTCAATAGAACTGGTGAAGTAACATGGTCTAGAACAATAGACCATCAAAGCTAATCATGCTAAGCTGAATCAATATGTCAAAGATGCGAGCAATAATGAAAGCATAAGTCATTAAGGTCATAATATCAATAATATTATAGCAATATATGAAATGAACTGTAAGTACAATGTCATGCGGAATGATAAGTCAAATAGCTATCATGATCCATAGGGCATCACCGAACCATGGTGTGCACAAGTCACAATCCAGCTGAGCAACTATGAATGTCAAATAATCTATCATCAACAATATGTCTCAACCGGAAGTCTAGCATGGAAAACTGAATATCTATAACTCACAGGTTCTGTGGTCTTTATCAAGCAGATTTAAATCCACCACCTGAGTTATCTCAGGATTTTATCTTTAATCTTTCTGGACTCTGGCTTTGCTTTTCAATCTTTAAATCTTTAATTCTTTAACTCTTTATTCAGAATTTATCTGAACCTGTCCAGAATTTATCATATCATATCATTATCAATCTTTGGAATTTCATTGACTTGATTCTGATAACTCGTAATCTTTTCAATTGCATTTTATGCCCAAATCTTGCATATAAATATCTTATATTTCGTTTAATACTGCATGTATTGGCACTAAATTATATATTTTATTAAGTCATAAAAGCATATCCAAAAAGTTAGTTTCTTAGTCTGCATTTCGGATCATATAAACCAGATCCGAATTCGCACTATCTGGGACCGACTCGGCGAGTCGGTTGAGGCGAGTCGGAAATGCGGATCTTCGGTCGAATTCGCATGCATCCGAAAAGCATCATGATCCGAGATTAACCCATCCGAATTCGGGTCAAAAACAAATTCGGATCACATCCGAACTCGGGTCAAACCGAATTCAGATCACATCCGAACTCGGGTCTCAACCGAAATTCGGATTCAACACTTAGAAAATTTTCATAAATTCTTGGTGGTCTTGGCGACTCGCCGAGTCGACTTGCAGGTTTGCAGGTCGACCCATACGGGTTTTTACAAAAAATTCACCAAACAAATTTCTATTAACATGCAATTGAATCTAAGGTTGTATTATCATTTTTGGGGTGTTTTTACACTATTTTCCCCATCTTTAACACATTAAATCGTCCAGATTTGTCCAAAATATTGAAATTTTGTCAACAACACAAAAAGTTTATAAAAACTCAGATTTTTTTTTTATCTTTTTGGACGATTTAAACTACGATTTTTGTTTCTAAAGTTTTAAAGGTTTCATTATATGATTTCTAATCAATATTTTAAACATGCAACATTAATTTTTACATATTATTAAATTTCGAATTTTATACATTTTAAACTCTTAAAATACCAAATAAAGCTTGGAAATTAATTTTATTACCTTAATCTGATCTGATTCTTGATTTCTTCAGTTAATTTCACGAATTCTTCTTCTGATTCTTTGATTTCCAGCTGATTTTTAAAGAGAGGGTGAGAGAGTTTTGAATGTTGTTGAATGATGAAATGAGAGAAATAAAAGACTTAAGGTCTTTTATTTCAAAACTTCCAAACATTGACTCTTTTGGTCCCTCGACATCTGATTTTCTTTAATAAAGATTTTATCTTCATTTTATCATCACTAATTTAATTTATCTTAATTAAATATTTTCATTACTTAATTAAAATTACTATACAAATAATGTAATAAAATTACATTATTGAACCAAAAACAGAAATTAAAGTTAAGTCAAAAGCTAGGTTGTTACATGTATAGAAAGATATATTTCCATAATCTTATTTGCTTTTAAGCATATAGCGTGTAACCGTGGACCGAATCGCGCGTAACCGCCTTCTAACGGGTAACCGAAACCAAAAACACGGTTCACATTTTAACTACTAACCGAACCGAACCGTGCACACCCCTCGAACTAAATCTATCGTGTAAACGCTGTGTTCCAGAACTTTATTAATGGGATGAAAGAAATGAAAATAGGAGGAGATTAAAACCTGTGTTTTATAAAATTTGTTGGGTAGGAAAATGATGGAAAGATGTTTGATTCTTACTCACATTGTTTCCTCCCAAAATTTGGAAGAAAAGGAAAGAAAAATTACTAGGCCTTTCTTCTCTATTTTTTCCTCTCTATCATTTGCTTTCTTTCAAATGGAACACAGCGTAAGTGATTTAGGATTTTATTTTCTCTATACAGAAGATGGTTAATTGGTTACCATCAATTTTTTTTTTCTCTCTCAATTTTATTTGATTTTTACATCTTGCTTTTCACAGTTTCTAATATCGGAAGATGAAGGAAAAAATGAAGTGACAGTGGTGTCTTTGCCTTATCGAAGGTCACACTTTGCCTCTCTTCAATCTCTGTATATTTTACCATCTCAATCACCATGGTGGTCATGGAGGAGATGAAACAACTTTTTAGCTGTTAGAAGCCAACTAATCGAAAATTGGTGATTAGTCTATTCCCAACTATTAGTTTCCAAAACACTGCAGCACTTTTTTAAATGCAAATTTAAACATCCCCTAAATAAAGTGTTTGTAACTACTTATCAGTTTATGGGTTTTGTAAACATAAGATGGATAGGTTGACATTTCATTTTAAAAACCTGCTTCAAAATAGAGATGCACACAAAGTCCCAGGCTCGAGACTAGTCCTAGGCCTGACCCAAAAAAGACTGATCGTACATGGTCTTTTAAAGCCTGGTCCTTGGCTTGGTTAATCCCAAATAGTCCCTATATGTCCTCTATTTCATTCTTCGTAACCGGTCCGGTCTGAGCCCAGTTAAGCCCAAAGCTTTAAAAAGCCTGAAAAAAAAAAAAGCCGAAGCTAGGTCCTAGGGCCATTGAATGTCATATATATATATATATATATATATATATATATATATATATATATATATATATATATATATATATATATATATATATATATATATATATATATATATATATATATATAGGGGTGGGTTCAATGGAAAACCAATATGCACGTGAAAACTATGGAAACCTACGAATACCGTCCGATTTGGTGCATTTCATGAAAAACGCGATGGCATGATCGTAAATAAGATGATGCATCACGCGAGATTTTGATGCATCACGCGGAAAATTTGATGCATCATGCGGGATTTTGATGCATCACGCGGAGAATTTGATGCATTTGTGGTGGTGCAGTGTGGTTTTCACAAGTTTTCCGGTGCATGGTGGTTTTCCATTGAACCTCCCTCTCTCTCTCTCTCTCTCTATATATATATATATACATATATATACATATATATATATATATATATATATATATATATATATATATATATATATATATATATATATATATATATATAGATTGAGGTTCTATGGGGCACCATATGCATCGGGAACCAAATGGGAACCAAAAATGCATTGCTTGTTTACAAAGCGTGCATTAAGGGCATTTTGGGAATGCTTAATAATATATTGTTAAATTACAAGATTTAATTTAATATTCATCATTTATTTAGGAAATTAAATAAAATGATCAACCACCTTCCCATAAATCCATCCCCTTTTCTCTCTCTTTCCTTTTCTCTTTCATGATGCACAACAGCAATGCATCACGACAATGATGAACACATTGAAGACGTTGGTGAACACGTTTAAATTTCAGAGATGCATCACGAAATTAACACGTTTAAATGTCGAAATATATCACGATTTTGGTGATGCATAATGATGGAACAAAGACGAGGATGAATATGGCGAAATGCATCACGATTTTGGTGATGCTTAATGATGGAACAAAGACGAGGATGAATATGGTCGGAATGCATCATGTTTGAAATTGAATTGGATGAAGATGCATCGTGTTTGAAGACGAATCCAATAAATTGGATGAAGATGCATCATGTTTGTTTAGATTCGGATAGAATATTTTCTGAATTCAAGTATTATCCGATTTTGCCCTTCCGCGCGCGAGAAGTTATGCACCCGTGCACCCATTTTCAAGTTAATTACCCTTTTGCCACTACAATCTGAACCATTAAAATTCAAGATCTAACGATGCATACAGGTTCCCAAAGTGTACAATGCATACAGGTGCCCCATAGAACCTGACCCTATATATATATATATATATATATATATATATATATATATATATATATATATATATATATATATATATATATATATATATATATATATATAGGGAGGTTCAATTGAGCACTTTTATGCATCGAGGTACAAAAGTACCTATATCATCCATTAGATCAAAAAATTGTATGGATTAGATTAATGGCAAAATGGTAAATAGTTAGACAATTTTATGCATCTTGTGCATTATAGAAACAAAGGAAGAAGGGCATTTTGGGGAATGTGCATACCTCATTAAATTTAATATTTCAACAAATAATCAAATAATAAATGCTAAATAAATTCAATTGATACATTTCCAAATTTAAAAAAATTACACAAATTCAAAAAAGATGATGGAGATCGATGCATTTCATCGTTAATCGTGTTTATCTATGCATTGTGTTAAAAAAACGCATTTAACAAAAAAAAATACACAAATTCATTTATGTATCGTGTTCAACTTGTTCATCATTCTTTTATGCATCGTGTTTGTCGTTCATATTCATTCAGCTATGCATCATGTTCAACTTGTTCATCATTTATCTATGCATCGTCATTGTTCATCATTCATTTATGCATCATCATTTTCCGTTGTTCATCGTTCATCATCCATCTATGCATTGTCATTGTTCATCATCCATCTATGCATTATCATCATTCATTGTTCATCATCCATCTATGCATCATGTTCTTCATAATTTTCATATGTTACCTCTCTTGTTCATGTTCATCATCATCGTTGTTCATCGTTAATCTTCGTCTTCAAATCATCATCACTAAGAAAAATCATGAAGAACACGATTAGAGAGAGAGAGAGAGAGAGAGAGAGAGAGAGAGAGAGAGAGAGAGAGAGATGAGGAGGAAAATGAGGAATGTAGTTAATATGAGATTTTAATTCAAAATGTAACTCCTAATTATCATTTAATGATTTTTAGAAATAAATTAATTATCATGCCTTTAGTTTTTCCTAAATGCCCTTTGTGCACCCTTGGTGGATTATCTGATGCACAAAAGTGCCTCGAGGTGCCCCGATGCATAAAAGTTCTCAATTGAACCTCAATCTATATATATATATATACATATATATATATATATATATATATATATATATATATATATATATATATATATATATATATATATATATATATATATATATATATATATAATGTGATTATTTTATCCGAAAATCTCTAGATAGTTACTAATAAGTTTTTAAATTCTTGTGTTTAGTATTTAACTTTTAATATTGTAAAACCAATTCTTAGAATAAAAATGTGTTTATCAATAAAAGAATTTTCATAAATTTAGTGAAATTTATTAGTATACAATGCTATTTACGATTTATCACACATGTATTAGATTTTATACAATCTTAAAGTAATAATGTAAATTAAATGACTATAAATATTAGTGAATACGATATACTTGATAAATCTTATTATCGAAGAATTCAAACTTTAACATGAAAGGTTAATCTACAGAACACGGATTTGTATTTATAATGTGATAAGTTTTATTAGACATTTTTATCAAGTTATCGCATATTTGTATACTTTATAGGTTCTATTTAAAATAATTCTTTATTTTATCAGTTGCAGGGTTTGGTGGCCCGAAATTGACTATATTTATTTAATTTAGTAGTCGTTTGATATTTATCATAAAATTTAATATAAAATGGCGTATGTTAAATTTGTACTTTAAAAAAAGAAAAAATTAGGCCAAAAAAGAACTGGGCTCAAACCTGATTAGGACTGGTTAAACGGACTCACTTTCTTTCATCAAGGATCATGACCGGTCTTAATTTAGGACTGGGCTTTTTTAGGACTAACTAGGACCGGGCTTTTGAGCCCAGGATCGGTTAAGCCTGTCTATTGTGCATCTTTACTTGGTAATCTAAATATGCCTCAACACACATGCGTCAATCGCTCGTCCAAGAAGAACATTTGCAATGATTAGCTTAACCCTTAATCGTAAGATTCCACATCGGTGGAGAGGAAAACCTAATATGCTCAAATAAGGGTGATGTTGTCTCTATCTACCAACACGCATTTTGGGGCGGGCCTATGTCTTGGCTTCCAAAAACAAAACGTGCGGTCTTTGCCAAAGCGGATAAAATCATGTCTCGGGGTGGTCTGGGCTGTAAAAGTTGGTATCAGAGCCAGACACCGGGTCGATATGCACAACGGGGACTATGGGTGTTCATTTTCGAATTATCCGATTATCGGATATTTACTATCCGAATCCGAATCCGAATTTCGGATATCCGAAAATTAAATTTTTTAATTAAACTTAAAATTATAAAATGAATTCAAATATACAAATCTATATACCTTTTAATATATAAAAAAGTAATTGTGCCGTAAACGAAATTATATCATACTTTTTAAACTTAAAACAACAAAAAAAAAAAAAACATGTCAAAAGATAGTAAAATACATTTAAATGAGTTATAATTAAGTTAAGGGTTAAAGTCGTACAAATGTATGTTAGTTTACTGAAATTACTCGAATGACTAATCTAGTTATTTTTTTATCTCATTGGTACTTGTACTTAAAATTTATATGTCCCTCTAAAACTGCATAATATCATATATACCCAAGCCAAAAAAAGAACTTCATATATATCCTTCTAAAACTTCATAATATCATATTTACCCAATTTAAAACTTTAATATCATATATACCCTTTCAAACTTTTAAATATATCCAAATTATTTATTTATTCTTTTTTATTACTTTAAAACTCATGATAAATATTCATTAATAAAGAAATGACTAATCTACCCTTTTTATTTCTTAAACTTCATAATATCATATTTACACAATTGAAAACTTTAATATCATTTTATACCATTTTAAACTTTTAAATATATCATATATATCCAAATTATTTATTAATGATCTTTTATTACTTTAAGATATCAAATCTTTTATTTCTTGACGGAATTCGGTGATTCAAATTTCAATTTGTTCGTTAAGTCGAAGCCTACAAGAATTGAAGACTTAATCAAGGTAATTAACTTTTAAATCCCTTGATTTTACAGGTCCAGGTGCTCGTGGTAGGCTTCTACTTAACGAACAAATGAAATTTGAATCGTCGAATTCCGTCAAGAAATAAAAGATTTAATGTCAAAGTAATAAAAGACCATAAAATAAATAATTTGGATATATTTGATATATTTAAAAGTTTAAAAGGGTATATATGATATTAAAGAATAAATAAATAATTTGGATATATTTGATATATTTAAAAGTTTGAAAGGGTATATATGATATTAAAATTTTAAATTGAGTAAATATGATATTATGAAGTTTTAGAAGGATATATATGAAATTCTTTTTTTAGCTTGGGTATATATGATATTATGCAGTTTTAGAGGGACATATATGAAATTCTCCCTTTTTATTACCGGTTACCGGTTCTACCAGTAAAGATATTATATTTGTGTTTTTAGAAGTATTAAAAGGATCTATATGTTTATGTGGATTTTCTAAATTATTTATATAGATCAAAATCCACGTAAGTATCATGTTATTAAAAATGTGTCACGTTGTCATTTGAATCATAAAAAACTGTCATATCAGCATAGTTACTTGTTACACGTACCATATCGACAAGTTATTTGGAGTACAAGTACCATCCGATCATATAAAAAGGTTAATTGGTCATTTAGGTAAATTGAGAAAAGTATGTTGCATTTGTACAGATTTAACCCTTAAGTTAAAGCTACATTATACATTTCAAATTACAGAATACAATTATTCTTAGTCATATAACGTATGACAAAAAAGTTTAAAAAAATATAATTTTTTTAAAAAAAAGTGGATTCGGATTTCGGATAATCTGAAAAACCCGAAATTACACAAAATCCGTACTCGAATCGAAATTTCGAATTATCCGATTTTCAGATATCCAAAATTTCGGATAATTTCAATTCGGGTTTTCGGATTTTTGGATCGGACTCTCGGATTCGAATATTTTTAAACACCCCTAGCGGGGACGATGTGTTTCTATGGGGGAGGGATTGTAACATCCCACATCGGTGAAGAGGAGAAACTAATATGCCCCCATATAAGGGTGAGGTTGTCTCTATCCACCAAGATACGTTTTGGGGTGGGCCTATGGTCTGTCTTCCAAAAACAAAACCGTGCGGCCTTTGCCAAGGCGGACAATATCTTGTCTCGGGGTGGTCTAGGCTGTTAAATTAACCTTAACGTGTCAAACTCCTCGTCAAAAATTAGATTTCATTTATTTTGTGGCATTGTAAAATAGCTTGTCTGTGTTGCTTTCCACGGGGTTACTATGTTGGGGATAACCACCAGTTTAAGATTAATTGGCTTTTGAGAGTAAGGGAGTTGTTCCATCTCCTCCAAATAAAATTGAGTGGAAAAGAATCAATGATAATCATCTCCTTTATAGAGAGCATAGGAGTCCAAATCACTAAGTGATAGTTTCGGTTCAGAAACATTGGTGATTTTCACATTATATATTACACGGTTAAGGGGTGCTTCATGTTTGGAAGTGTGATTGATACAATAAAATCGAGTTATATGGTTGGGGGTTTAATCAGTGAACAATGTAAATTTGTGTTTTTGCTAGTAGAAAGGAAGAACACTTGTTAAGTTTGCCAACATATATTCCAGAAATTGCATATGTAACCACATATTGGAATATTCAAATCAAGATAATGCGCCTTTATAGTTGCTTTCACACATTCGAGTGTTGAGATCGACTTCTACATTAATTATTGCAACTATAAGGCGGCGTGATACAGTGAAATGGAATGAAATGAAATTATGCAAGTTTATAAGCTTGTTTAACCAACGATAGTTACAAATAAATAAAGGCACACATAGAAAATAAAGGACAGATATTGTTAAAACTCCATTCCTTTTTCATGTTTTTTTATACTCGCCATTTAAAGAAGGAAATGAGAAAAATGAGATTTACACTGGATTCAATTTTCTGCTTCATTTCATTGAATGCTCTCATAACATAATAAAAATACATGTAAATCTCGTATGATGCCATTCAATTCCATTCTACCGCACAAGATGTATCCTAAGTTGCAATAATCAGTTAGTAGTGTTTGGTAAAAATTGGTTATGGGTTATACTTTGCCAACCATTTAGGCCAAAATAATCCAAGTGAAAGCAGATAAGAAGTTGTTGTAAGAAAACTTAAATAAATGTAAATGCCTCTAACTTTAAGTACGTGATCATCATTTATGTATCTTATTCTATTTTTTAACTCACAAAATGTACTTTGAAAACGTAAATCCAACCACCCTAATACTAGTCGAGGCATGATCTACATCACATAATGTGATGCTTTGCCATATACATTGGTCTTATGTCATCTTTCCTCTTTTGGTAATCTTCACAGGAATTCCGATCGATTACAACTTTCCTCTTTTTTTTTTTTTTTTTTTTTTGCTTCTCCATTCTTGTAAACAACTTATGGTTTCCTGTTTAAAATAAGCAACTTATCTTAGTTTTTTTGTTATGCATAGAGTAAATTTTGTCAAATATGTTATTAATAGACTAAAAAAACCCTTTTACAATAAAAGTACTAGATCAAAAGTGTCCCATTGAAACACCCTAACCATGTAATGCCAAAGAAATTAATGCATTCTTTTTAAAACATTCATTGTCAATCATATAAGAATACATCTCAACATCAAGCAAAATAATATGCATGTGAATCGATCTATGATCAACAATGACATGCATAAAACACCACCAAAACGTTTACACTCGCATAGATGTCATTGTATACACACGCATTGATGTCATTGTATAAACACACTCACAAGTATATTACTCACACACACAAAACACACCACACACACAACATATAGAAGAAGAAAAATATCCAAAACCATGTGAATCAATCAACATCAAAATAAACCTTACAAACACACATTTAAACCCCTGTATCACTAAACATGAACCTTAACATGCTTGTTAAGTCATGAAAAAAGCAAGAAAAATAAATACCATTTGCCAATTTCCAAATCTTTGCAGCCCTCTTAACCTGCTCAAACTCCATCAATTTAAATCCTATCAACCTCAACCGCACTGCACTGCACTAAAGAAAACTTATATTTGAAAGCTTACTCCATACTTAGAAAATTTTATATTTAAAGAACAGATGGTCATATATATCATAGCTATCTCTTTGCATTTAACAAAACACACATTTCAGATATCTTATCATCAACTGACTGCTCATTAGATCCAGACTTCTCAGCATAGACAATAAAATAATAAATGCATGCTTTGCACCTCCCGATCTCTTTATTCACACTTAATTTGTATTAAGGAACGCCCATCGTTTTGGGTTTAGGAGAGACGGTCGAACATACCACAACCATTGAGAGTTCTCATTGATAGACAACTAAGATGGTGGTTTTGATTAATCTGCTTTCTGCTTTTTATTCGATTTCATGTTTGCTTCGGATTTATTGGTTTCAGTGATGACCAAAATTGTAGCAAAAAACAAAAATAGAAATAAAAATATATCAAAAACAAGAGTTCAAATTTTAGTTATGAAATTGAAAATTTCTCATTTTTGTGAAAATTATAATAAAAACTCCAATTTGAATGGGCTTTTTTGAAAAAAAATTCCTTAAGGGGACGTTTGGTTCGCAGATTTTTTTTAGGGATTTATATTTTGTCAAAGGATTTGCATTTACAGCATTTGCATTTGTCAGGATTTTGTCAAAAAAATATGCATTATCTTTTAGAAAAAAATTTGCTAATCTGAAGAATATAAGATAACTGAGATTTAAAATCCTAGTGGGGAGACTGGGTTTTTAAATAACAAAGAAAGAAGTGATTTTAAATCCTTACTGAAATCTACGAACCAAACACGAAATTATAATTGCAAATCCCAGTGAATTCCTGGAAATCTGCGAACCAAACGCCCTTATTTTTTAATGAAAATGTTGGCCAACAAACTTCCTAACCAGAGGTCCAGAGCCCAAATCTGTTAGTGTCACTATTTCTATCATCGACCAGAAAAGTTATCAATTGAAGGATATAATTGATGCGTAATTATTTATTATCATTTTTTTGAAAAGCAAAATTGATGAATAAATTCGTAATCCTAAATTCTAAAACTCGACAAAGTCACTATATATTTTTAACTTTGTCTCCATCTTATTGTTATTATGAATTAAATATCATTAAAAACATAAAATCATAACTAAAAAGGGCCACTGAAATATAAAAGACAGTAAAAAAACACTAAATATCAATAATGACATATTTTAATGCATTTTAGTTTATAATTTAAAATTTTGCACACACATGTAAATAAGATCAAGAATGTATAACATCTTTAATAAGATATATTAAGGTGTAAACTTAAACAAAAACATTTTTATTTATTTATTAATGTATATATTAACATTATAAATGTGTATATATAAATTCATATAAAACAGGTTTCAAAGAATAATTGAAGAACCATAATGAATCAGGAAACCAATGTGGCATTTGGTTCGTGTGATGGAATTGGAATTTAAATTTAGCTTGTTTATCAATTTTGATAACTAATATAAATAGTTTAATTTTATGTATTTTCTATCAAATTTTCTTGTTTATAGGAATTTGACATTTGTTCACAAACCAGAACCAAAAACAAAGAAACGAACAATAAAACAATCAACTATTATTAACTTCAATAACCCTACACAATAACCGGTCAAAGACCAAAACTATATACAATCAATAATCCTCACTACAACAAAAACGCACAGTGTCTTATATCAACAGATATAAGCACCCCCTCACCTATCTATTACAACATAAACAAATCTATTTGAACTTACAGTATAGAAGAATTAATACGAATTTATACAACCAGAAAACCTTTTAACAACGAAGAAGACGATGAGGAGAACAATCTGTACCAGAACCCTTTTGGGAAAAATACCAACCCTAACAAACTTGAGAGATTTTAACAATATTGTGTAAAAAGAGATGCATACCTGCTGGGAATGCACAGACCTTATATAGGCGCAGGAAGGGAATGAGAAGGCGCATCAGCAAGGAAAAAGGAAAGGTTGGAAAGGCAGCACCTAGGGCAACTGATTAGGCGTATAAGTCTCACAACCTGCAACAAAAGCCCACAAACACCAAAGGCCCAAAGAATAGAAGCAGCCCACAATTAACTTGGGTTGGGTTTTAAACAAACCAAAAAACCCAGATTTTATCATCCTCCCTCAAGTTAATTGAGGCTATTTGTGAAAAGAGTTTATCAAATTCATTTTCCCACACAACAGCTCATGTGGTTGAACATTTAAACCTTTTGTAAACACATCTGCAATATTGTTCTCAGAATCAATTTTCACAGGCTGAATAATGCCAGCAACTATCTTTTCTCTAATGAAATATAAATCAATCTCAAAGTGCTTGGTACGTTCATGAAAAACAGGATTACCAGCAATTAATATTGCAGCTTTACTATCCATAAACACATTAACAGGCAACTGCACTCTCACATTTAAATCTTTTAAAACCTTTATAATCCAGATGATCTCAGTGATGACGGATGCTAAGGCACGAAATTCAGCCTCAGCAGAAGACCGGGAAACTGTCTTCTGTTTTTTGCTTTTCCATGAGACTAAATTCCCATTTAAGAAAATGCAAAACCCAGTAACAGACTTCCTAAGCATTACAGCTTTAGCCCAATCGGCATCAACATAAGCAATTAACACAAACGTACTAGATTCAGAGGCAGCAATCTGAAACCCTTTCCCATGTTCATTTTTTAGATACCTAAGAACCCTTAAAGCACATTTCAGGTGGGATTCCCTAGGACTATGCATGAATTGACTAAGGACATGCACCACATATGTGATATCAGGTCTGGTAAGGGTCAAATAGATCAGTTTACCTACAAGCTTTTGGTATTTAGTGACGTTAACAAGCAAAGAATCATCAGCACCTTCATACCCTTTAGAACTCATAAAAACAGACGAATATATAGGGTTTTTAACAGGTTTGCACCCAAGTAAACCAAACTCAGACAAGAGGTCCATACAATACTTTCTCTGAGATAAGCACACACTAGATTCAGTATTAATGACCTCAATTCCTAGAAAATATTTCAAAACGCCAAGGTCTTTAATTTGAAACTGTTGACTTAAAAAACATTTGAGCTTGACAATTTCTTCTTCTGTGTTACCAGTAATTACAATGTCATCAACATAAACCAATAATGCAATAAACACGTTACTTTCAAGTTTCACAAATAACGAATAATCACTTCTGCTTTGAAGAAAACCACAGCTTAGTAACACAGAGGTCAACTTTTCATTCCACTTTCTAGGTGCTTGTTTTAAACCATATAAGGACTTTATTAATTTACAAACCCTTGTTTCATCTTTATTAAAGTATCCTAATGGGGGAGTCATGTAAACATCTTCTTTTATTTCTCCATACAAAAAGGCATTGTTAACATCCAATTGAAACAAAGGCCATTTATTTTGAACAGCTAAACATATTAATGATCTAACGGTAACCATTTTTACTACGGGAGAAAAAGTTTCATCAAAATCAAGTGTCACATCCTTGCTTTAAACATGCTTGCTTTTTCCCAGGATTAAATAACAATAGCCATAAACATAATAATAAGTCTAAAGCTTGCATAAATCTAAATAAATATTACAATAAGTCATGCACTACACGTGCTACAAGGTTACAGTACTAAATTGCTATTACATCACAATATAATTAAAGGCAGCTACCCAGATCCCAAAGCAACTCAATACTATACCACAAGCTGAATAGTGAGCTAAGTCCTCTGGGTTGATCAGAATATAGACCTAAGCAGATGGTCCAGCTTACTCTTTACCTTTTCCTGTAAAAATTGTGAGTAGCAACTGTAAGCTAATTGCTTAGTGAGTTAATAGATATTCATGATGCATGTAAGATATGTGGCGAAAGTGCCTAAAAAGGCTGTAATGCTTGCCTTCTTGCTTGCTTAATACCCAGAATGAATGCTTGCACAATTGAGACATTGCACGCTGAAAGGAGATGCCACCACTAGGGTTTACCGCTAACAGATGATCGATCTGTAATGCGGGGCTAGCTACCCGCATAAAGCTTGTGATAGTGGTGAGCATCAGAATTGCTTGCTTGTAAAGTTAAAATGCTTATGAAATGCACAAAGAATCGCTCAAACAAGGCTTGCTGTATAATATGCAGAATAATAAACAGATAGCAATAAAATTATGCACATTAATAGATCAGATGTAAGATCCGGCTAAGCTGGGCACCGCCTGTACCACAGTGTTCGCCTTCACTCACAAAAAGTCTATTGAAGTCCAAACAAGGCATATAGAAGCAAATTATGTCTCAATTACATAAAATACATGTAAACAAGAATAACTGTTACTCACTAAGCAATTAGCTTACAGTTGCTACTCACAATTTTTACAGGAAAAGGTAAAGAGCAAGCTGGACCATCTGCTTAGGTCTATATTCTGATCAACCCAGAGGACTTAGCTCACTATTCAGCTTGTGGTATAGTATTGAGTTGCTTTGGGATCTGGGTAGCTGCCTTTAACTATATTGTGATGTAATAGCAATTTAGTACTGTAACCTTGTAGCACGTGTAGTGCATGACTTATTGTAATATTTATTTAGATTTATGCAAGCTTTAGACTTATTATTATGTTTATGGCTATTGTTATTTAATCCTGGGAAAAAGCAAGCATGTTTAAAGCAAGGATGTGACAGGATGGTATCAGAGCATTAGTTTGAGGGATTCAAGTGTTAGCAATAACATTTGGACTCAAACTTTTAAGCAAAGATATTAGCTTCGAATATCTAGCCTTTAACTTGACCTGAGATAGGCTTTGACCTTACTTTAGGAATTAGGAAATGGGGTAGAATAAGAACTATACCTATTCTTATGCAAGTATTATTTATATAATTTTAGAACATGTCTGGATCTGGTGAAGGAGCTGGAGGTGGACTCACTCCTGAACAGATCTTGCAAATAATGCAAACTATGCTTAATGAGAACAACGAGCGTCAAGCTAAGTTCTTGCAAGATCAGTTTCGTGCTCGTGATGAAGCCGAAACTAGACGCAGAGAAGAACGTAGGAAGCAGCAGCATGATGATACTGGACGTCGTGACAATGACACTGATGAGGAGGAAGCTCCTGTAGTCCCTCCTATGGGCTGCAACTTCCGTTACTTCAAAGCTTGCGGAGCTCAACCTAAAGGAGCTGCAAATTCGATCGAAGCGCTCGAGTGGATTACTGGCATCGAGCGCATATTTCTTATTAGCGACTGTGCTGAATAATCAAAGGTCAGCTTTGCTACTACATTGTTCGAGGGTGGCGCTGTTATGTGGTGGAGATCTCAGGAGAACATGCACGGAGCCAACTGGATTAAGTCCCTATCTTGGGATGACTTCAAAGTGATCTTCTTTCGTCAGTACTGCCCGGCTGATGAAAAGAAACGGCTGGAAGAGAGACTGATGTCTCTTACTCAGGGAACCAAAACGGTGACCGAGTATGAGATTGAATTCACGCGTTTAAGCTTCCTGTCTGACTATCAAGTCGCTACTGAAGAGCGAAAGATCGACCGCTTCTTAATGGGTCTACATCTTGAGTATCAGAAGTTTTTGAAGCACCAAAGGTACACCAACTATGCAGATGTCGTTGAAGCTGCTCGAATTCTCGAGTAGGATTTTATTCGTGCTGGAGGAGTTCCTGCTTCATCTTTCAACCCAACTTGTCCGTCACCGCCCAAGAAGTCACGCACTGGTAATTATTCTGGATCTTCATCCAGATATTCTCAATCACAGTCTCAATCCCGACAGTTCAGCTCACCTCCGGCACAGGAAGCTCGTTCTTATGTGGTGCATTCTGAACCGAGGCAGTGTCGCCGCTGCCATAAGTCGCAAATTGGGCGTTGTAACCCCAATGATGTGAGATGATACGTGTGCAATGACATAGGGCACAGCAGTGAAGAATGTCATAACAAAGTTAAATTTTGCAACAACTGTTTACGCCCTGGACATACTGAGCGGGCATGCACGCATCCGTTCAGTTTAATTTATCCAAGTGCAGAGCATCATCCACGTCGGCAACAACAACAGCACCGACCCCAGCAGCAACAACAACAACAACAACAACAACAAAGACAAAACCAACTGGCCCGACATAGCACATCACGTGGAGGTTCTAGCCGCCGTAATGAACCAGCACGAAGTCAGAATCGCGCATTCCAAATAACGGCCGAGCAAGCGAAGGAAATACCAGATGTGGTATCCGGTATGTTTCTTGTTAACTCTGTTCCTGCTAGAGTTATTTTCGATTCGGGAGCAAATCGTTCTTTCATATCAAATACATTTGCATCGATACTTGGAATTACACTGACTACGCTACCTGTAATTTTTGATATTGAAACGGCTAGTAATGTAAGTGTGTCTACCGATAAATTTTACCGTGATTGCATCATTCTGCTCGACAACTGCACATTTCAAATTGACCTTATTCCGATGGATTTTCACGAGTTCGACGTTATCGTGGGTATGGATTGGCTAGTTCACCATGACGCGAGCATTGTTTGCAAGAAGAAATTAATCAAGCTCACCACTTCGGATGGCCGCAGTATCTGCATCTATGGTGACAGAAAGAAAGGTGACTTATGCTTGATCTCTGTAGTGAAAGCTAGGAAACATATAGCTAAGGGTTGCGTGTCATACTTAGCATATGCGATAGATGCTAAGTCTGAAAAGAAAGCTTTAGCCGAGGTATCGATAGCCTCTGAATTTCCTGATGTCTTTCCCGAGAACATCTCTGGACTCACACCAGACCGTCAGGTGGAGTTCAGAATTGATTTAGTGCCAGGCGCGACACCGATTGCTCGAGCCCCGTATAGACTTGCACCTGCTGAGATGCAAGAAATGATGAAGCAATTGCAAGAGTTGCTTGACAAGGGACTCATAAGACCAAGTTCATCTCCCTGGGGAGCTCCTGTTCTTTTTGTTAAGAAGAAAGATGAGACTCTCCGAATGTGTATTGATTATAGGGAGTTGAACAAGGTAACAATAAAGAACAAATATCCGTTGCCCAGAATAGACGATATTTTCGACCAGCTTCAGGGAGCCAGTTACTTCTCAAATATCGATCTTAGATCTGGGTATCATCAGCTCAAAGTTCGTGAAGAAGATGTCCCCAAAACAGCTTTCCGTTCCAGATATGGGCATTACGAGTTTCTTGTTATGCCCTTTGGTCTTACAAACGCTCCTGCGGCATTCATGGATCTAATGAACCGTGTTTGTAGGCCAATGCTTGACAAGCCTGTTATTGTCTTTATAGACGATATTCTCATCTACTCGAAATCCGAAGCTGAGCATGATGTGCATCTTAGAGAACTGCTAGAGTTGCTGCGCACGGAGCGACTTTACGCCAAGTTCTCTAAATGCGAATTTTGGTTGCGACAGGTGCTCACGATCTCGATTTATTCATTTTTAAGCTTATCTTTTCTTAAATTTCATGCTCAGCGTTAACTTGCAAATCTTGTATCTTATCAGATACAATTCCTTGGTCATGTAATATCTAGTAAAGGAATCTCTGTGGATCCTTCTAAGATAGAAGCCATTCAAAATTGGGAAGCTCCCAAATCAGCTACTGAGATCCGAAGTTTCTTGGGATTGGCGGGTTACTACCGTCGATTCATTAAGGACTTCTCAAAAGTAGCCGTGCCTCTTACCTCTCTTACTCGCAAGAATGCTTCCTTTATTTGGGAAGAAGCTCAAGAGACCGCGTTCCGAGCTTTAAAGCAGAAACTCACCGAAGCACCTATTCTGGCTTTACCCGAAGGCAATGAAGACTTTGTGGTCTTCAGTGATGCCTCATATCAAGGGCTCGGGTGTGTTTTGATGCAAAGAGGCAGGGTCATAGCATATGCTTCTCGCCAACTCAAGGATCATGAAAAGAGTCAGCCGACTCATGACCTTGAACTTGCTGCTGTGACTTTCGCGTTGAAAAATGGCGTCATTACCTCTACGACACCAAATGTCATCTATATACGGATCACAAGAGTCTTAAATACATTTTCAGCCAGAAGGAGCTCAACATGCGCCAGAGACGCTCCATGGAACTCATCAAAGACTATGACTGTGAAATTTTGTATCACCCCGGCAAAGCGAATGTGGTGGCCGATGCATTGAGTCGTAAATCGTATTCTGAAAAATGCCTCTATACTCTGACTCATACTTCATTTTCATCTACTCTGATCGATGAAATTCTCGTTGCTCAAGCCGAAGCCCTAAAAGAAGAAAACCTCAACTCTGAGGATATGAAAGGGCAACTTCAATTCTTAACCGATAGCCCTCGTGGCTTAAAGCTCTTCAAGAATCGCGTTTGGGTTCCCAAATTTGGTGATATTCGACAGAAAATTCTTTCGGAAGCTCACTGTTCTAACTTCTATGTACATCCCGACAGCACCAGGATGTACAATGATCTAAAGGCTGAGTATCGGTGGCCTGGTATGAAAAGAGACGTGGGCCAATATGTCGATAATTGTGTTACATGCCGATTAGTCAAAGCGGAGCATCAGCAGCCTTACGGCAGTCTTCAGCCTCTACCGATCCCCGAGTGGAAATTCGATCACATAACGATGGATTTTGTGACAAAGTTGCCGACTACACGAAGACAGCATGATGCAATATGGGTGATCGTGGATCGTTTAACCAAAGTCGCGCACTTCATTCCGATTCACGAGAAGTACTCACTAGAGAAGCTGGCTAAGATTTACATAGACGAGATCGTTACTCGACACGGAGTGCCACTGTCGATCGTTTCAGATCGCGACAGCCGGTTCACTTCGAGGTTCTGGAGTGCATTGCAAGATGGATTAGGTACCAAGATCAGAATGAGCACGACGTATCATCCGCAGCCTGATGGTCAAAGCGAGCGCACGATCCTTACACTCGAAGACATGTTGCGGGCTTGTGTTCTCGAGTTTAGCGGTAATTGGGACGACCACTTGCCATTAGCAGAGTTTTCTTACAACAACAGCTACCACTCATCCATCAAAGCCGCACCTTTTGAAGCCTTATACGGACGCAAGTGTCGAACGCCTACTTGCTGGCATGAAGCTGGTGAAGCGCCAATCGCCGGTCCTGAATTACTTCAACAAACCAATGACAAGATCAGAATCATTCGCCAATGACTGGAAACTGCTCAATCTCGACAAAAGTCGTATCACGACCGACGCCATAAGCCTTTAGAATTCCAGAAGGACGATTATGTAGTATTGAAGGTCTCGCCGATGAAAGGTGTGTTTAGATTTGGCAAGCGTGGCAAGTTAGCACCACGATTCGTTGGTCCTTTCAAGATCATCGAACGTGTTGGAACTCAATCTTATCTTTTGGATTTGTCGAACGAACTGTCAAATATTCACCCTGTGTTTTCACGTCTCGCAACTGAGGAAGTGCAAGGAAGATGAAAGCAAAAAGTGGGCCGATCATATGAGTTACAAGATCAACGAGAAGCTGCAATGCGATGAGCCTGAGGTTATTTTGGAGACAAAGATGAAGAAGTTAAGGAATCAAGAAGTAGCAATGGTGTTGGTGCAATGGAGTAATTCTCATGGTATTTCCCAGACTTGGGAATCTGAGCAAGACATGAGAGTTCGTTTTCCGCATCTCTTTGAGCCCTAGGTACTTCGAGGACGAAGTGCAAGCGTGGTGGGCTCATACTATAACACCTTGCTTTCTTAATTGTGCGTTTATGTTGCAAATTCGCTTTTGATGATGTAAATTCTGAATTTAATGAAATTAATTGCTAAATAAATTAAATAATGAAAAAAAAAGATAAAATAAACTATTATAGTCAAACTATGAAGAATGAGAGTTGTATTAATATAAATTCCAAGATTTTTTTATGCTAAATGCACATTTCACCAAAATAAAGCTTTCTGCTTTATGTTTCCTCATTTACGGTTCAACATCAAGACCATCACAAGGTCATCAAATCTTGCAATAAAATCAGAAATTGAAGCAAAGGAATTAACAAGCAAGAATCAAGAAGCCATAATCCACATACATTCAAGGTAAACACATGCTCAAAACTTGTCTCTTTGGTCCACATGAAACCTATGGCTTCTTTTTTTTTTGATGAACAAGAATCAGCTTTAAATTCATCAAATCAAGTATAAATTAGTGTTGAAAGTTTGAAACTAAAGCCATGCATGTTTTGATTATGTGCATAATTATTTATCCTAGAAATTTGAAGCTTCAATTTTGAGTTTGAAATTGAAGTGCTGAGATTATAAACTTGAGCTGTTGTCCACTTCTTTCTTCCCTGTTTAACCGAGAAAGAACAGGCCACGAATGCCTTATGGCCTTCGGCCAAGGCTTATAATACATGTATGTGTGTTAATCAACCTAAAAGAAAGATAGATTATACTTTATTTGTGCCATTTTTGCTGCTGTCATTTGTAAAACAAAACAGAAAATTAAAGTGTGCAGTGGTGTGTGTGTTTGTATGTTCACCGAGAAAGAAGGGGTGAATCTCGGATATATATATCCGAGATTAGTATATATATATATGTTTACAATCTCAGATGCTCATTCATATAATTTCGGATAGTTTCAATATGCAATCTCAGTTACATGTATATACAATCTCTGTGTGTGCTATGGTTGTTCATCGAGAAAGAAGGGGGGATCTCGGATATGACTTGACCGAGATTCCAACAATCTCGGATAAGTATGTGTTTGCAATCTCAATTCCTTCTTTCTCACATATATGCAATCTCAGATACTTTTATGCTTTGACCGAGATTACACAATCTCAGATAGTGTAATCTCGGTTAGTATGTATGTATTGGTGCAGTCCTCATCTTTTCCTTCCTGCACAATCTCAGATAGTTTCAAGCACAGCAGCCCCTTTTCATGCATTTCTGAAATCTCGGATATATATATATATATATATATATATATATATATATATATATATATATATATATATATATATATATTGCTAACAGAGATATCGGCCATAGTTATATATGTATCTCGGATGTTTTATCCGAGATTACACAATCTCGGATATGTGTGTGATCTCGGATAGCATCAAGAATCAAACTAACGCCCCATTTTATTTTCGTAATCTCGGTTGCTTTCAAATGCCAAACAACATTCTTTCCTTTTGATTTGATACACTTAAATCTCGAATGTTTGTGGGTGTATGCAACAATTCAATAGCAGCTCTCTTTACTTCTAAGTTCACACTTTAAACTAAGTTAAATATAATATGATCAAATGAACGGATATAGCAACATACTTTCTATCTAAATTAATACAAGGTCATCTTTTAATTCATCAATTACATATAATTGACATATATGTTTGATATATGTGGGAAATTGCTACATACATACATACATACATACATACATACATACATGCATACATACATACATACATACATACATACATACGTGTATATATATATATATATATATATATATATATATATATATATATATATATATATATATATATATATGACTATATATAATTAAGTGGTCATTGACCAAACTTAATTGTATTTAAAAAGCTAGAAACGCTTAGCAACGATTTATGTTCAAAGTCATTTAAATTATAAGCAAGTTTTATTGATTTGCTATATGTTCTGTAATTATAAATTACAGACACTTCAGTGCGCACCAGATATTAAACTAAAGCACATAATTCAGAGCAAGCATTTCAGAGTATTATAAAGCTATTGAAAAGCCAGTGCAAGCATAGCAGTACTGTGAATAACATTTATTCTTGTTTACATGTATTTTATGTAATTGAGACATAATTTGCTTCTATATGCCTTCTTTGGACTTCAATAGACTTTTTGTGAGTGAAGGCGAACACTGTGGTACAGGCGGTGCCCAGCTTAGCCGGATCTTACACCTGATCTATTAATGTGCATAATTTTATTGCTATCTGTTTATTATTCTGCATATTATACAGCAAGCATTGTTTGAGCGTTTCTTTGTTCATTTCATAAGCATTTTAACTTTACAAGCAAGCAATTCTGATACTCACCACTATCCCAAGCTTTATGCGGGTAGCTAGCCCCGCATCACAGATTGATCATCTGTTAGCGGTAAACCCTAGTGGTGGCATTTCCTTTCAGCGTGCAATGTTTCAATTGTGCAAACATTCATTCTGGGTATTAAGCAAGCAAGCATTATAGCCTCTTTAGGCACTTTCGCCACATATCTTACATGCATCATGAATATCTGTTAACTCACTAAGCAATTAGCTTACAGTTGCTACTCACAATTTTTACAGGAAAAGGTAAAGAGCAAGCTGGACCATCTGCTTAGGTCTATATTCTGATCAACCCAGAGGACTTAGCTCACTATTCAGCTTGTGGTATAGTATTGAGTTGCTTTGGGATCTGGGTAGCTGCCTTTAATTATATTGTGATGTAATAGCAATTTAGTACTGTAACCTTGTAGCACGTGTAGTGCATGACTTATTGTAATATTTATTTAGATTTATGAAAGCTTTAGACTTATTATTATGTTTATGGCTATTGTTATTTAATCCTGGGAAAAAGCAAGCATGTTTAAAGCAAGGATGTGACATCAAGTCCTTCGCGTTGACTAAAACCCTTGGCAACAAGCCTGACCTTATATCTGTCAACTTCACCAGAAGACTTATATTTAACTTTATATATCCATTTACATCCAATTGGCTTTCTGCCTTTTGGAAGGTCAACTAAGGCCCATGTTCCATTCCTATATAACGCTTCCATTTCAGTATTCATAGCGTCAACCCAATGTTGATGCTTAACAGCTTCCCAATATGTGGAAGGCTCAATGGATTTATTTAAGGTAGAAACAAAACAGTAATCAGAGGGACTAAGGTTGGAGCAATTAACTACCTTTTCTATCCCATATTTGACCTTCCCTTCTAACACATAGTCATTAAATCGTTTAGGAAGAGCAGTTTGTCTAGAAGACCTTCTAATATGAACACTATCATTATGTAAGGTACCCTTAGATTGGTTCACATCATTAGGAGTTGCACTAAAACTAGATTCTGGTTGTTCCAAATCAGTTGAAGTTTCTATGGGAATATTTGAAGACGTGATATAATTGCCATCACCTGATTGAGGTGTTGCAAAATAGTGTTCAAAGAAATCTTCCCATTCATTTCTTTGTTCAGGTATAGTTTTAGTACCTTCACCTTCGGTGATATTATGATTTTCATCATTGGGTTGAGTAAGGAAAACTGCAGATTCAGATGGAGCCTGGTCGTTATACTCATTAAATTTTTTTTTATGATTTAAACCAGAAGGATCTTGTGAGTTCTTAGATGTTTTAAACGGAAAAATATTTTCATAGAATTTAACATCTCTAGAATAAAAAAATACCCCCTGTCCAGACTTAGTAATTTGTAGGCTTTCTGAACATTAGAATAACCCACATGAGCACATTTTTCAGATCGAGGACTGAACTTATCAGTTTCATTTAAATTTTTTTTAAAAAACCAGGCACCCAAAAGCTCTTAAATGAGATAACTGAGGTTTATGGTTATATACACGTTCAAAAGGAGTCTGACCATTCAAAACAGAGGATGGCAACCTGTTAATTAAATATGTAGCAGTTAAAATGCATTCAGACCAAAGGTTTAAAGGAAGGGCAGCTTGAAATAACAAAGCTCTAGCTGTATTTAATAAGTGTCTATGCTTTCTTTCAGCAACCCCGTTTTGTTGGGGAGTGTAGGGACAGGTGGTTTGATGAATAATGCCATGGAGATTTACAAAAGCACTCATTTTATTATTTTTAAACTCTGTCCGATTATCACTACGAAAGATTTTAACAGATTTTCCAAATTGATTTTTCAAAAGATTATAAAATATGACTATGTGAATGAAGACTTCCTCTTTAGACTTTAATAAAAAGGTCCAAACCCCTCTAGAGAAGTCATCAACAACAGTCAAAAAATATTTGTAACCTTCTTTACTTATGACTCTATATGGTCCCCAAACATCAAGATGGACAAGTTCTCCCACAGATGTGGTTTTGTGGTCACTTAAAGAGAAAGGTTCTCTAGCTTGTTTAGCAAGATGACATACTTCACAAGGAACTATAGGTTTATTATCATTTAGTTTTAACACATCTTTCAGCACAGTTAAAACCTGATCAGCAGGGTGTGTAACAACCTAACTTTTGACCCAGTCATAAATTCAGTATTTTCGAACCGATAATGTAATATTATTACATTATTTGAATTATAATTTAATTAAATTACGAAATATTTAATTAAATTATATAAATATTTATATTATGAATTAATAAATTATTAAAGATAATTAAATAAAAGAGAAATAATATACAAAAATGAAAGTGGGTTAACTAGCAAATATAACTAGATGAAGTATATAAACGAGATTTATGAACCATTTGACACTCATCCACTCTCTCTCTACTCTCTCTCTATTCTCTCTCTACTCTCTCTCTCTAAATTATCTCTCAAACCGACCGTCCGATTATCGAGTTCTATAGGTCATCGGAAAGATCTCGGAGAATACTACACGAATCTGCTGTCACATATTCGATTTCGTACGAATTTGAGGTAACAACCGATATTTTTTTAAGCTTTTATATTTTCGGTTTTAAGAATAAATTCGAATTTGATTATTTTGTATGATTAAAGTTAATTTAGCCTAAGTTTTTAACTAGATTAAGTATAAAATAAATGAACTTAGGATTATTACGTAACATATTCGTGATTTAGGCCTATAAATGTATGATTTAGAGCTGAAAATATGAACAAATTCGAGATGCCAAGAACAAACTCGAAAATACATGGAACAAACTCGAAATTGAGTTAAATTCGAAAATATATTCGAAATAAATCATCAAATTCGAATGGTGTATTCGAATTTGATTCTTGGAATTCGAATTTAGCCATCTTCCTTTGACTTTAACCCAAATTTGAAATTGGGTTTCGAATCTTAGACATCACTATTCGAATTTGAGATATATATATATATATATATATATATATATATATATATATATATATATATATATATATATATATATATATATAAAATTAAAATTAGGAATTCGAATTTAATCTTATTATTTCGAGTTTACTATTAAATTCGAAATTATGATTTGATTTTTATCCTATATTCGAAATTATGATTTGAGATAGGATGTACAGACTGTTAGGATGGGAAAAAGGGTACATAGATCTAAGTCTATAAGCTGATAGTTAAATGATTTTAATTTTCAGTAGAAGATGTCAGGATCAGGATCAGGTGACATACCAAGCAACATGACCCCACAGCAAATGTTTGAAATGATGCAACAACTTTTAGCCCAACACTCTGAGCAACAAAATAAAATAATGCAAGAACAGTTTCAGGCCAGAGATGAGGCCGAAGCTAAAAGACGTGAAGATAAGAAAAATTAGAGAAAAGTTAAACAAGTCCAGAATGACGAATCTGATTCTGATAACTCTACCCCTGAAACTCAAATTGAACAGCCGAAAGGCTGTAAGTTTAAAGATTTTAAAGAGAGCGGTGCCCTGAACTTCGAGGGTACAGTGAATCCAATTCAGGCGATGGATTGGATCAGTCATACTGAAGAGATCTTTAGAAACTCTGCCTGTTTAGATTCAAAGAAAGTGAGCTATGCGTCTGCGTTGTTTGTTGGAGCTGCCCGTGCATGGTGGAAGACCCAGAGAAGTATCTATGGCGAAGAAATTATTCAGACTCTAGAGTGGAATCAGTTCCTAGATATGTTCAATGCAAAATATTGTCCGATCGACCAACAAGATAAGATGGAGGTTCAACTGATGCAGCTGACTCAGGGAACCAAAACTGTTGACGAATATGAGCATGAATTCTCACGACTATGCGGCTACTCCTCGTATCAAGTAGCTACTGAAGAAAGGAAGATGAATAGATTCCATGGAGGACTCAACCCGAGATACCGACATCCGATGAGTGCGATAAGATACAAGAGTTGCTTAGAAATGGCTGAAGCAGCTAGACAGATCGAGAGAGGTTATTTAGAGTACGGTGATCAACTTTATGCTCCATCAGCAAACCCGACATGTCCTTCTCCATCGAAGAAGCAAAGATTCGGTAGATTCTTCAGGCCAAACAAATTTCAGATTCAGCAATCTCAACAATCCCAACCGAAAGCCCAAGCGTATTCACTTACAAACGAACCTCGATTCTGCAAGAGATGCAGAAAGTCACATATGGGACTATGTAACCCAGATGATGTTTTACTTGTTTTGCGTGTAACCGAATTGGTCACAGCAGTGAAGAGTGCCCACAGCGAGGACTTGGGTGTGCGAAATGTGGAAAACAAGGACACTTCATGTATCAGTGTCGCAGCGGACAACGAGGCCAGTCACAATCGTCAACAGGAGGATCTACGATGAAAAGCTCAGCTGCAACTCCGACTGCAAGGACTCGAGCTTTTCAAATAACAGCCGAGGAAGCAAAAGAAACACCTGACGTAGTTACCGGTACGTTCCTGCTTAACTCAATCCCTGCTCGCGTATTATTCGATTCCGGTGCTAGTCGTTCTTTCATATCAGCATTTTTTGCACAAAGATTATATAAGTCTCCATCGAAGCTTCCTGTTGTGATTGATATTGAGATAGCCAGTAACAACTATGTTATGGCTGATTCTGTATACCGAAACTGCACTCTACTCGTCGATAACATCGTGTTCAACCTTGATCTCATTCCTATTCCGTTGAAAGAGTTCGATGTCATCATCGACATGACTGGTTAATGAACAACGAGGCTACAATCGTCTGCAACCGTCGGATCATTAGAATCAAGTCTTCAGACGGCCGAGTATTGGAAATCAAAGGCGAGAAGCGGAAAGGTGCACATTGTTTCATAACAGTTGACAAAGCGCATAAATATCTGTCTAAGGGTCACGAATCTTACGTATGCTATGTCTCATCTGAATCTAACTCTGAAGCCCAAAATAAATCCTTATCTGATATCCATATCGTCTGTGAGTTCCCAGACGTATTTCCTGATGATATTTTTGGAGTGCCACCAGAACGTCAAGTCGAGTTCGGAATTGACTTGGTTCCTGGTGCGGCTCCCATTGCCAAAGCTCCCTACAGACTTGCACCTGCAGAAATGCAGGAAATGTCAAAGCAGTTGCAAGAGCTGTTAGAAAATGGATTTATCCGACCGAGTTCATCTCCGTGGGGTGCACCTGTCTTATTCGTTAAGAAGAAAGACGGAACTCTTCGAATATGCATCGATTATCGGGAGTTGAACAAAGTCACAATAAAGAATAAGTATCCTCTGCCCAGAATTGATGATCTATTTGATCAGTTACAAGGAACCAGCTACTTCTCGAAAATCGATCTTCGTTTTGGGTATCATCAATTAAAAGTCAGAGATGAGGATATTCCGAAGACAACCTTCCGAACAAGATACGGTCATTACGAATTTCTCGTAATGCCGTTTGGTTTAAGGAATGCACCAACGGCGTTCATGGACCGCATGAATCGCGTGTGCAGACCGATGCTGGATAAGTCAGTTATCGTATTCATAGACGATATTCTGATTTACTCCAAAACGGAGGCTGATCATGCTATTCATTTGCGGCAATTGCTAGAGTTACTGAGAAAAGAAAGACTCTATGCAAAATTTTCTAAATGCGAATTCTGGCTCAGACAGGTATAACTTTACATTGTCTTGAGCTATCCCTTAAGCATTCTTTGATTGAACAAAACTTGAAACTCTACTTTGTTGTTTTTTTAGATTCAATTCCTTGGCCATGTCGTTTCTGGCGAAGGTATATAAGTTGATCCTTCTAAAGTCGAGGCTGTTCAAAAATGGCAAACGCCTCGCAATGCCTCCGAAATAAGAAGTTTCCTTGGATTGGCCGGTTATTATCGGCGATTCATAAAGGACTTCCCAAAGATTGCTGTGCCACTTACAATGTTAACACGAAAGAATACACTTTTCGTATGGGCGGATAAACATCAAGAGGCATTTGAAACTCTAAAGCAAAAGCTTATTCAAGTGCCGATCCTAGCCTTACCAGAAGGCAATGACGACTTTGTCATTTACAGCGATGCATCTGGTACTGGCTTAGGATGTGTTCTAATGCAAAGGGGAAAAGTAATTGCCTACGTTTCAAGGCAATTGAAGGATTACGAGAAAAGTGCACCGACTCATGATCTTGAGTTGGCTGCCGTTACCTTTGCTCTAAAGATCTAGCGTCAATCTTTATGGGACTCGGTGTCAGCTTTACACCGATCATAAAAGTCTCAAACATCTTTTTACTCAGAAGGATCTGAATATGAAACAGCGTCGGTCCTTGGAGCTTATCAAGGACTATGATTGCGAGATCCTATATCATCCCGGCAAAGCTAATGTTGTCGCGGATGCTTTGAGTAGAAAAGTTTATCCAGAAAAGTGCTGCTATGCCCTAACTCCGGTTATATTCTCTTCTGATCTTATTGAAGACATCAGAGTTGCTCAAGCTGAAGCACTGAAAGAAGAGAATCTTTGTTCTGAAAATCTTAAAGGGCAGCTACAATTTCTAACTCTGAATCATTTGGGACTTCATTGTCTCAAGGGAAACCGAATCTGGATTCCTAAATATGGTTCTATTCGCAACACTCTTCTATCTGAAGCCCACAAGTCCAAGTTATCTATTCATCCTGGCAGCTCAAAGATGTATTTTGATCTGAAAGCCGATTATTGGTGGCCAGGAATGAAGAAAGACATCGGTCATTATGTTGAAAGCTGCAGAATATGTCAGATGGTTAAGGCAGAACATTAGAAACCCTTCGGGAATATGCAACCACTACCAGTTCCTGAATGGAAGTGGGAGCATATAACCATGGATTTTGTCACGAAACTGCCAAAGACCAAGAGACAGCACGACTCCATCTGGGTAGTCGTGGACCGATTAACGAAGTCAGCTCATTTCATACCGATGAAAGAGACATACTCCCTTGATAGATTGGCACAGATGTACATCACTGAAATCATTTCTCGACATGGTGTGCCGAAATCTATCGTCTCTGATCGTGATAGTCGTTTCACTTCGAGATTCTGGAAAGCGCTGCAAGACGGGATGGGTACTCGGATCTCTATGAGTACTGCTTATCATCCTAATGCAGATGGCCAGAGTGAGCGTACTATCCTTACTCTTGAAGATATGCTTCGTGCCTGTGTTCTTGATCTGGGTGGTAATTGGGATGACCATTTGCCTCTGGTCGAATTCTCGTATAACAACAGTTATCATTCCACGATTAAGATGGCTCCTTTTGAAGCTTTGTACGTAAGAAAATGCAGAACTCCCACCTGTTGGCGCGAAACAGGTGAATCGCCAATAGCAAGATCTGCCCTTCTACAGCTGACTCATGAAAAGATTCAGATTGTCAGAAGGAATATTCTTGAAGCTCAAAGCAGGCAGAAGTCATATTATGATAAACGACACAGATCTATCAGCTTTGCGGTTAACGATTGGGTGATGCTGAAAGTATCTCCAATGAAGAATGTGGTAAGATTCATAAAAAGAAATAAGCTAGCTCCGAGATTCATCGGTCCGTTCAAGATTGTCGAAAAGATAGGAAATCAATCTTATCGTCTTGAACTGCCAACGGACTTATCTGGAATACATCCTGTATTCCATGTCAGTCATCTGAGAAAGAGCTTAGCAGACGAAAGAGAAGTTCAAATACCACACGTTAACTTGCAGATTGATGAAAAGCTTAGAGTGGTTGAAGAGCCAGAATGTATTCTGGACTCGAAGACCAAGAAGCTTAGAAATAAAGATATACAGATGGTGCTCGTCCAGTGGAAACACCACAAAGGTTCGCATCAGTCATGGGAATCCAGAGATGTCATGAAAGCAACATATCCAAGTCTGTTCGAACATAGGTAACTTCGGGGACGAAGTTTGTGCGTGGTGGAGCCCATTCTGTAACAACCTAACTTTTGACCCAGTCATAAATTCAGTATTTTCGAACCGATAATGTAATATTATTACATTATTTGAATTATAATTTAATTAAATTACGAAATATTTAATTAAATAATATAAATATTTATATTATGAATTAATAAATTATTAAAGATAATTAAATAAAAGAGAAATAATATACAAAAATGAAAGTGAGTTAACTAGCAAATATAACTAGATGAAGTATATAAACGAGATTTATGAACCATTTGACACTCATCCACTCTCTCTACTCTCTCTCTCTCTCTCTCTAAATTATCTCCCAAACCGACCGTCCGATTATCGAATTCTAGACGTCATCGGAAAGATCTCGGAGAATACTACACGAATCTGCTGTCACATATTCGATTTCGTACGAATTTGAGGTAACAATCGATATTTTTTTTAAGCTTTTATATTTTCGGTTTTTAAGAATAAATTCGAATTTGATTATTTTGTATGATTAAAGTTAATTTAGCCTAAGTTTTTAACTAGATTAAGTATAAAATAAACGAACTTAGGTTTATTACGTAACATATTCGTGATTTTAGGCCTATAAATGTATGATTTAAAGCTGAAAATATGAACAAATTCGAGATGCCAAGAACAAACACGAAAATACATGGAACAAACTCGAAATTGAGTTAAATTCGAAAATATATTCGAAATAAATCATCAAATTCGAAAGGTGTATTCGAATTTGATTCTTGGAATTCGAATTTAGCCATCTTCCTTTGACTTTAACCCAAATTTGAAATTGGGTTTCGAATCTAAGACATCACTATTCGAATTTGATATATATATATATATATATATATATATATATATATATATATATATATATATATATATATATATATATATATATATATATATATATATATATATATATATAAAATGAGGAATTCGAATTTAATCTTATTATTTCGAGTTTACTATTAAATTCGAAATTATGATTTGATTTTTATCCTATATTCGAATTTAGGCCTTCAATTTATTAATATATTCGAATTAAATTATATAAATTCGAAACCCACTCCTTAAATTCGAATATATTGAATAAAACACTTGGACAACGCATAAAATTAACAAGATAATTAGCAAAATGATTATATATATTAATATATATATATATATATATATATATATATATATATATATATATATATATATATATATATATATATATATATATATATATATATATATGTACCGACCTTTTGAGAATATTAATAAAACAAAGAATGATTTATGATCGAACAAGTTATCAGAATCAGATAAAATAAAGAATTTAAAGATAAAAGATGATAATATTTACATGAGATTGTTATGATAATTCTGGACAGGTTCAGTGAAATTCTGAACAAAGATTTAAGGATTTATAAAGTGGGTCAAAGATTTGATTTGACAGAGAACAGATTGAGATAAAATCCTGAGATAACTCAGGTGGCAGATTTTACATCTGTTTGATAAAGACCCAACACATTGAGTTTTAGATATTCAGATTTAACATGCTTGAATTCCGGTTGAGACATATTGTTGATGTTAGTTTGATTTGACATTCATATTATCAGCTGGATTGTGACCTGTGCACACCATGGTTCGGTGTTGCCCAGTGGATCATGATAGCTATTTGACTTATCATTTCATATGATATTGCATTTTTCGTTCATTTCTAACGTTGCTTTGAGATTATTGCTATCATGACATGATTACGTATGCTTCATCATTGCATATAAATTGACATATTGATTCAGCTTGATTAGCCTTGTTGGTCTATTGTCCTAGACCTGGCTATTTCACCAGTTCTATTGAACTTGGTAATGACCCTCCGATATTCCGCCACGTTGATTTACTGGTAGCTAGCCCAGTATGTAGCTGATCCCCACGATTTAAGTGTGAGCGTGGCTTGAGCATCATCTGACTCTATGACTTCTATGTCTCAATCATGAGTGGCTGTAGCGGCAGCCTTGACATATCACGCTAGACTTATGATGATCCGCTTGACAATGCATGTTTAATTTGAAAATCTATTTACTCACTAAGCTTTGCTTACGGTTGCTACATTCATATTTTACAGGAAAAGATAAAGGAAAGTCACCTGCCGGACCTAGTTCTTAGGTCTTACAAAGATCAGATCAGAAGTTTTCATAAACCTCTACTCAGCAACCCCTTTTGGTACTAATTGGGTGATGATAATATAATGGTCTGGGTAGATTTATCTTGATTATATGATGACTTGAATTAGATTAGACTTGTGCTCTTTATAAGTTTAATTTAAAATCGGTAATCTGTATTAAACATAAATCCTAATATTTTGTACTGTAATTCAATATTCCGCAATTAATTACTCTATCTTAGTTATGGTTGATATCGTATTGCGTGATGTGGGACCTAGACTCGTGAGAACTGCCCCGTAAGGGGTGGTCTTCACAGGATGACCAAGTCTGTTATGCCAAATATCGTACGAATGCACACTCATGTTAACATTGATTAAACTAGAGGGATTACCTTTAGTGGCAGAACATAGGACATACAATCCATCACATAATCTACCAGTCACCAAGATCTGATTTGAGGTTAAATCCTGTATGTAACAGGAGTTTTTATTAAAGACAACATTTAGACTACTGTTTTTTATAAGTTGGGAAACAGATAGAAGGTTAACGGCATATTCAGGAATAACAAGCACTCCAGATAAAACAACATTATCAGTTAATGGCAGGTCTCAAATTTTTGAAATCTTGGCAACAGTTCCATTTGGGTGAGTCACAGTTAAATTTAAATCATCAACACTAATAACATTTACTAGGCTTTCATCAGTATTAGTCATATGCTGATTTGCTCCTGAGTCGATAATCCACCCCCTTTGATTATAGTCAACTCCAATATTTGACACTAAACAGACACTTTTCAAAAATTGATTACAGCTAAGTGTGCTAGGAGTAGAGTAAATACCAGCCATATTTGCCTGATTTGAGACAGATTTGTCCTTTTCTTCCAAGAGGGACATTAGAGTAGAAAGTTGTTCTTGAGTGAGAGAAACATTAGAAGCAGGTGTAGAACTAGTACTATTGTTGATAGTTTTCTTATTCCAATTAGCAGGATATCCAACCACTTCAAAACATTTGTCAATAGTATGATTTGTTCTATCACATTTGGTGCATTTCAAATTAGTATTAGGGACCTTATTCGGATATCCAAGTGTTTCAAAACATCTATCAATGGTGTGACCATTCCTTAGACATTTTTTGCATTTCAACTCAGGCTTGGCTAGAGGTCGAGTGGATTTGGACAAGAATGCAGAGTTTTGAATACCAGATTTGGATTCCACAGAAGAAGAGTTTCTTTGAGAATCTTCTCTGGATATTATAGAAAAGGCAACTTTGACACTAGGTAAGGGATCATGAGTGAGTATATTACTTCTGATAGATTGAAAACTAGGGTCAAGGCCCATCAAAAATTGCATCAGTTTAATCATTTGAACATGTTTTTGAGTTTCTTTGAAGGACTCACAAGTACACTTAGGCAATTGAAGCAACGTATCATACTGTCTCCATAAGCAATTTAGTTTATGGTAGTAATCAGAAACACTTAACCCCTTTTGAGTTAAGGAATTTATTTGATGGTGAACGTTAAAATTTACTGACCCATCCACCCTGTCATAGGTTTCTTTTAATTCAGTCCAGAGTTCTGAAGCAATTTTTGAATAGATCTGACCAGAATAAAGTTCATCAGAAATAGAGTTTAAGATCCATGATAAGACAACGGCATTACATCTGTCCCATTGTTTTGAAAAGACCTCATTAGTAACAGGTTTGACAAGAGACCCATCTATAAACCCAATTTTGTTTTTAGTTTGAAGGGCAAGTTCCATTGTACAAGCCCAAGCTCTATAATTCTTGGTACCTTTAAGTTTGAAGGTTATTAGAGGGGAGCTATTAATGTCACTTGCATGGAGATATAACGGATCTCCAAAATCCAACATACTGATTTGAACATCTTCATTAGTATCCATTTTAAACAGTAAATTCAAACTATAATCGTCAAACATATAAGACAAACAGAATGAGGCACGGATCAAGAATCACACAGATCACAACTACAACACAGATAAGAGAGAAAAAAAGGAAAACAAGGAAGATTAGATCCACACGGACAGGATTCCAAGACTTTCAAGAAGTCCGGTCAAGTCCAGATCTAAAGTCCAACAGTAATGAGAACAGAATCAGAATCAACAAAGAAGAACTTGTACATAGGCCAAGTGTGACATGTGGGGGCAGTTGATTCTCGTCAGCACGAAAACGCCCACAGCAGGTACTTGCTACACCCAAGATGGGAAAGAAGACTTACAGTGGGTGAACTCCTTGAACAGCGAGTGAGTTGTACAAACCTTATGCAGCGGAATAGCAGAGAGTGCCGACTAGGGTTTTGAGATAGAACCCTAATCCACAGAATCGAGATGCAGGATACTCACAACGACGCAAAAGACAAGAAATAACTCAATCTAAGTTTGCATTCAATCATTCAAGATCATGAACACAAACCCTAACAGTGAACGAGAAGAAAACAAAGCCAGACGAACCTGGCTCTGATACCATGTTCACAAACCAGAACCAAAAACAAAGAAACGAACAATAAAAACAATCAACTATTATTAACTTCAATAACCCTACACAATAACCGGTCAAAGACCAAAACTATATACAATCAATAGTCCTCACAACAACAAAAACGCACAGTGTCTTATATCAACAGATATAAGCACCCCCTCACCTTTCTATTACAACATAAACAAATCTATTTGAACTTACAGTATAGAAGAATTAATACGAATTTATACAACTAGAAAACCTTTTAACAACGAAGAAGACGATGAGGAGAACAATCTGTACCAGAACCCTTTTGGGAAAAATACCAACCCTAACAAACTTGAGAGATTTTAACAATATTGTGTAAAAAGAGATGCATACCTGCTGGGAATGCACAGACCTTATATAGGCGCAGGAAGGGAATGAGAAGGCGCATCAGCAAGGAAAAAGGAAAGGTTGGAAAGGCAGCACCTAGGGCAACTGATTAGGCGTATAAGTCTCACAACCTGCAACAAAAGCCCACAAACACCAAAGGCCCAAAGAATAGAAGCAGCCCACAATTAACTTGGGTTGGGTTTTAAACAAACCAAAAAACCCAGATTTTATCAACATTCCTTCCATCTTAAACGTGAATTAAATTCCAACCAGGGTCGGCCCTAGGCAGTGGCCCAGGGCCCGGGCATCCAAACCACGGGGCCCAAAAAAATTAGGTATTACTAATTTACTAGCCCAAAAAGAGAAACAAATCATAAATCGCATTTGGGAATTGGGAGCGGACTAGCGGACTAGCGAAGCGTACTGGCGGAGCAGAGGAATGGGAGCGATTGAGCGGACACATATGGAACTCTGAAATCCCATGATTCACGCACACCAGAAATCGAGGAGACGTATTTTCGCACACCAGACATCGAGGAGACGTGTATTCGATTGACGAGAAATCAATGGGAGTCGACTGTCGATTGCGGTTCCAAACCAACCATGGTAATCCTTCGATTCTGGTTATTTTTCTTCTCCGTTCCTCAATTTCTCATCTCTTTTTCATAGTTTGATTCGTCGATGGTTGATTGGTTTCTGTATATGACGACTTCTCCAATCTGCGTTTTTAATTTGTTTCTGAAATCTCAATAGTTAACTCTCAAGTTTGGAAATTTGGAAATGTCAATTCTCATCTCTCAAAAGCACTAAAGCAGACTAGTAGTGAAGGCTTGTACAGAAGGCAAGATGTTTGTTTATACTTTTTTTCATTGATTTCATTTGACATTTTAATTATATTGACATATTGTATATTTGTATAATTGTATTATTTTGATTTACTTATTTATCTTTTTATGGTTAATTGTATCAGAATTCAATTCAGAGAGAGAGCACAACAAAACACAACACATTGTTCATCAAGAATCAAGATTCATGTTCAACTTAAGGTGTTTTCGTTCCTTTACACTTTTTTAGTTGTTTAATTGCACTTTGCTAATTGCTATGTATTATTTGCCAAGAAGAGCTAATTTCTAGGTAATGGTTGTTTGATTGTAATCTTTCGTTCTTTATTTATATATAACTAGTTTATTACCCGTGCATTACACGGGATAATTAAATAGTTGTTTTTCTAAAATTAGTATAAATTCAACAAAAAATAAAATAATAATATTATACTACTAAAAAAATTATTGAAAATATATAAAGCAGGTAATCAAAGAGAAAAAATAAATAAATAAGTTTAAATAATAACGAAGAAAGAAAAAATTATAAAAAATTGGTAAATAGTCAAACTTTGTTTTCCTAAATTAGATTAATTATTTATTTAACATTTTTAAAGAGTTTAGATAAGAAAATAAAGAAACATATGAGCTGTGAACACAAAATTAAAACCAAAATCCGAGATAATAGGCGGACATTTCCCTGAATCTATTACATATAATTTGTAGATTATTACAGGTGTTACATCTAGGTTATGATAATTGACATTTTAGTTGGGTGTCAAGTGACATCATTTAATATTTTAATAGAATAATAGATAGATTAACCTATATATTAATAGGCATATTTAATAAATAACTTTTTTAATAAGATACAAATTTATTATATCGTTATAAAATAAAAAATAACAAAGTGTCAATACTATATTAATAAAAGGGAGAATTTCATGTATATCCTTGTAAACCTCCGTTATTACATATATATATATCCTTACAAAATTCCTTATTACATATATGTCCTTACAAACATATAAAAGTCACTAATATATCCAAATATCTAATTATAATTATTAAATTATTTTAAAAAACATAAAATATCATTTACTTAATTTATTTATATGTAAATCCCTAATTTACCCTTTTTTGATGATCTCTCATCTCCTTCACATCGCTCTTCTGCATCGAATTTTATCATGGTTGTCTTGTCTTATCCTAAATTTTAATTTTATATCTTGTATTTTGCTACATTTAATAGGACAAATATAAAGGAGCACATGTATCTGAATCACTGACTGGAGATTTGAGAATGACCATTTGTTGAAGTTGAAGCTTAAACATGGTCAAAGTTCAACTCACAAATTTATTAACCGGCGACTTTCTCCATCAAAATCCCACCACTCCAACAACCTCCTTCCTTGTGCCGTAACCCAAATCTTCAACTCTACACTTGAATGTTGCCTAAATTAACAAACCTCCTGCTTCTCGATTGTTACTTCTGCATCACTCATAGTAATCATCCCTGCAATTTCATCATCTATCTACTTGTTTACATATATTATTCTATCGGTTTAGTGTTAGATTTATTTACATACATATATTAAAAAATGAAATCCTCACTTGAAAAGCTTGGCAGAAAATTATCGATGCAGAAGAGCAATGTGAAGGAGATGAGAGATCATCAGGATCGGATAATTTAGGGATTTAGATATAAATAAATTAAGTAGATGATATCTTATGTTTTTTAAAATAATTTAATAATTATAAATAGATATTTGGATATATTAGTGAGTTTTAAATGTTTGTAAGGATATATATGTAATAAGGAATTTTGTAAGGCTATATATGTAATAACGGAGGTTTACAAGGATATACATGAAATTCTCCCTTAATAAGAACTTTTAAAAATATGAAAATTTTGTGTTACATTCTTATTGTTATAATAAAAATACAAGATAGAAACATGTTAATGGAGTAAAACTACATAGTAAAGAATTTCTTAAAATCTTAATAAAATAATTTAAATAAATCGTTTAGGTAAATTTAAATAATTAGATTAAATTGGCTTTCATTAATAAAACTTATATTACATTGTGATTAATTTAAGGTTTGATTTACTTTTTAAAATTAATTATATGGTTTAATGAGAAAGTTATATTAGGAAGTTTTGGAGGGAAAATAAAATTTTGGTTAATTGAGGTGGTCACATGTGGCATTACATGTACTCCTTTATTAATATATAAAGATTAAGTGTACTATTTATATCAATTCATTATTATTCATTTTTTTTAGAATCGATAAAAAAAAAAAAAAGAATTGAAAACTTATTATAATTGCTACTAACAAGTAATAAATATAGAAAAATTTAAGAATAAATGTAGATTTTAATTTTTATAAATTAGTTTAAATTTTAAAAACCAATAATTTCGTAGAATATTTATGAATAAAAACATATTAAATATAAAAAGGAAAAACTGTATCTAATTTGTCAACATTTTATATGTGACACCCTTGCCACAACAACCACCATTTACATAACACCCAGGATTATACACCAAATAATTGATTACATAATGATCTGAAAGCTTAATTTAAGTGCGGAAGCAATAAAATACATAAATAAATATTACAACTGTTTCAAACACTCTACGGTGCTACACGGTTCCAATACTAAGTCTACATACTCAAACTTTGATTACAACATCAAGAATACATTACAACATTTGGTCCCATAGCACATTTACCGATTATGTAGTATCAACTCTTCCAAGACTTCAAACACGACCTATCTAGAAGGTCCGGCGGCAGATTTTCCCTTTCCTGTAAAAATCAAAATAAACAACTGGGGGATAAGCGAATGCTTAGTGAATACAAAGATTACGCATTTTATAAATTTTTATGAAGCCCAAGGATAACACAGATGACCAACATCGGATATCCTCTTCGTACACAAAGTACGGACCAGAGCCGCAGCCCCTTCGAGCCCAGCTCGGCATTTAAACATACCATCTGAGACAAACGTACAATCGGGGATGACATACTGCCTACCGGGCCTAGGAGTGGATCAGCTCCAGGTCATATAGCACAGTAACATCAGAGTAATCGATACGACCCATCGGTCCATCAATAGATGCACAACAATCGAAAGGACATGCAACAAGTAAGAATATGCATCTAAATCTACGCAAGTTAGTAGAATTCCAAACAAATAATTGAAGCAACAGGTCTCAGCAGGCAAAGCTTAACATAAAACAGATATAAACATGCGAAATCTACTGTACTCACAGTGGGTGCGTTATTAAACTTTAAGCAATTTTATTTCTCTTCGGGCTTTCAACCGGACTCCCCAAGTACTCCACTGTGGGTTAAACAACACCACAAGGGACCTGTTACATTTTCATATGATAAACATATCATTATTACGTGTTCTTTAACAAATTGACATCAATTTGTACAATCATAAATATTACAACATTCGGAACCAACGCCCGAAACTTAAAATTAAATCCTCTTTCTGAATAGTCTCATTGGTCCCAATTAATCCCTTTAATAATACCATAAATCTCTTGTTTTATAATGTGTCTCGCTAAGTTTCCCAATTTATTGTGTTAACCCGTCGAAATTATATTGAAGTTTATACTTTTTAATTTCCAATATTTGAGATTGCCAAACTGTCCATAAAATGTCTGAAATATAGAATGTCCGTCCGGTTCCATTTTATTTTCTCTAATTAAACCCAAACCCAGATAACTTATATATATATATATATATATATATATATATATATATATATATATATATATATATATATATATATATATATATATATATATATATATATATATATATATGATGTATGTGTGTATTTACTTTTATTGTATCTGGAAAAATAGAGGTTTCTGAATTAAAGGTTTCAGTATAAATAATAAAGTTTCAGTAGATGGTTGTGGGTTTCGGTATATGTACCGAAACCTTGATAGTTTCGGTACCTGCTATAGGGGTTTCAGTAGTCATAAAAAGTTTCAGTATATTGTCATGCATATGAAGGGTTTCGGTAGTGCATACCGAAACCTTCATGGTTTCGGTAGTTCTCAAAAGGTCTCGGTACTATATGGGTTTCGGTAATGAGGAGGAGTTTCGGTAGTTAGTACCGAAACCTTCATGGTTTCGGTACCCCCATCAAGTTTCAGTACATGTTCTTTTGTGGGTTTCGGTACACTTCACACACACACATACCGAAACCTTTAAGGTTTCGGTATTCTCCTTATAGTTTCGGTATTATCAAAGTGAATACACAGAACCCACGAAAACACACAGAACTTGTATAAATTTTCCAAAATCTTAAGATTTAACCAAAATTAGAACCTCAAATTTTGTACACCACTTCTACAACACTAGATTTATACAAACCCACAAGAATATTTAACATGCATCAATAATTTGAAGCCTAAATCAGTGTTTTAATTTTTATAAAAACCGATCTCTAAATCCTTAAATTCAAGAGTTTGAGAGATATTTACCTTAAATTGCTTGTTGTAATAATTATAGCTTCTCCAATGCAACTCGAATCCGAGTTTTCAGCCTCTAATTTAACGTTTTCGTTGCTTTCTTGATTTGATGATATAAGAACCGTGGGTTTCTTTTCTTTTTAGAGAGAAGAAGAGAGCATATGTATGATTCCAAAATGAAAGGTTTAAGTCCTTTTTAATTTTCCACTTTAATCTTTTGTCACCTTTAACCCCTTACTTATCTAACTTTCATAAATAATGATTTGTGTCTTGATTTCAATATTGGTATAACTTAAAATCATCATACTTAATTAATTAAAACTAGAAATTCTAAAATTTCTTAATTCCTTAAAATAGCAACCAACTTCTTAAATTCCATTAAATAAGGATTCAATCTTTATTTTATCCTCACAAACTTATTAATAATTAAAATAACTTAATAAATTGAAATTATCAATTTTTGAATAAAACAACCAATTCTTAAATTAATCCCAATACCTAATCCAACATAATTATATTAAATTCAAAAATTTATACTAATTAACCTCAATTACATCATTTTAAATTCTTAGGATGTTACATTATACTTAATATAATTTAGTTAAAAAATTTTATGTTATATTAATAAATAAATATTTGTTTTAAGATATAATTATACAAATCAAATATAATTATTATATGCATGTTTCAAATTTAAAGACAATATATGTGTATTAGTTATTAGTAACTAATTCGTTTAATTGCTTTTTAATATAATGAATTGAAGTGATTAATTTAAGGAAATAAATTAGGAAAGAAAGAAGAAAGATTATTTATATATTTTTTAATTAATTAAATCTATCATTGAATGGTTTTATATTAGGAAAAAGAGCGGGAAAATGAAAAAGTAATTTGTTGATAGAGTGACATGTGGCAATAAGCTGTTCTCAATTATTATAATATATAGATGTTACTTAAAAAACATTTATCCGGAAGTCAAAAAGGAAAAAGAGAAAAGAGAATGAAAATATTGCAATATTTCGTTCTTTACTTATCAATGATTTTACTTCAAAAAATGTTCGAAGAGACAAATTTTTATGAAACTTAGTTTTGCAATGGCAGATTGGCAGGTTAAGAAGTGTTTGAAGATTAAAGATTAATAACGATGCTACAAAGTCAACATTATATAATTGTAAGTTTTTCTTTGTGAACTTTGTTTATTTTGAATATATATGTTTAGAGGCCCCATTTTAAAATTTTGCCCAGGGCCCCAAAAATGATAGGAATGGCTCTGATTCCAATTTATACATGAATTAGATTCCGACATACATCTCTAACCAACACTAAAAATCATTTTCTACATTCACCATCAACCAAATTAATAACTAAAATTTTAATTCCAATTGCTTCAAATTCCATTCCGTGAACCAAACGCAGACAAAACCACAAATGTATAATTGCATCACAATTTCAGCACGATGCATCATAATTCGCGCATGATGCATCGGATTCGCGCATGATGTATCATGATTCAAGCGTGATACATCACCTGATCCAATGACTATAAGGTAGTTTCCTGGTTTTCTGATGCATTATGGTTCTTCTTTGAACCCTTCCTAATTCATATATATTTGTTTTATGGAAGTCTATAAAACAAATATGTGAATAAATGAATATACATATTCACATACTTGTTTATTTATTCACAAAAGTCATTTTATAAAATTACGAAACATTGTCTCTTTACCATTCTCTTTACGCTAGCTATTATCATTTCATGCACTAATGAAAACACGTAAAATGAATTTATCTTGATCATATCTATAAGTGTACAAAAGAAATTCAATTATACCAAATATTAGTGGATTGTAAATGTCCGCAACTATAATAATATATAAATACACAAAAGTCTCCACAACTTTAAATGGGTAGTTATTGATTTAATCGTCAGTATTTAAACCAAAATGATCTTGTTAAAAAATGTGAACTAAGACAATTTGTCCATGCTTTTAAACATGAACCTTTAACAAGTTTGTTTATATTTTTAAGTGTGAATATGTATAAATAATTTGTCACACACATTTGTTCGTGTTTGCTCTTATATTTTTGTGTGTTTTTATTTGTGTACATCTTTCAAAATAAATAGATATATGAAAATATCTATAAAAAAAATGGACATTACCAATTTAATCAGGATTTACATGACTTGTTTTCGTGACCACCGCGTATACATGACCTGTACTTTAATTGAGTTCCATAATGCACTTACGTGATTAAATGTATAAAGTCATGCATATCTCTTTATGTCACATTTAATGATTATAAAATCTTTTTTTATGTTACATCCAAAGATTATGTGACTATTTATGTGATCAAATCTTTTGGTCCCGTAACTCCATGTTCTTGTTTTTTGATATAAAAAAAAAATACAAGCCACGTAAATAAGGAAGATCACGAAAGATAGGTTATGTAAATCATGGTTAAGTTGATAATTACAACTTATTTGGACAAATTCATATATAGAGATGGGATCATTGCAGAACCTAAATTTAGTGTAGAACCGTAGAACCAATATCGTCCATAGATTAGATTAATCTAATGGTCTTGATTAAAACCATAAAGTTTGGAATTAGTGAAAAAAAGATTGGCATTAGTGATTTTTTAATTAAGGTAAAAAAGGAATAGATTGGAAATGGCAAAAAGATTGGCATTAGTAAAATAAATATCATTTTTCTTTAAATTAAAATAACATTCATGTGATTAATTGTTGAATCAAAAAAGTTATACCATAAAAACGAGAATTTTATACTCTTTAAAACGAGACCGGTCATGATATATTTTTTTCGAAAAAATTTTACGTGTTTATTTTTCCTAAAAAAAAATTACCCAGACCACCATGCAGTGTAGCATGGCCGGTATCATTCAATGTCGAATGACCACTTGATTATATTCAACGTCGATGCAACACTGCATGTACATTCAAATTTAACAGAACCAAAATAATGGTCAAAATTTAGTAGTCAAAAGTTGGTTGATTTAACGAGAACAATAATGACATATCTTTTTCGAAAAAATTTTACGTGTTTATTTTTTGTAAAAAAAAATTACTCAGACCACGATGCAATGTAGCATGACCGATATTATTCAATATCGAATGAACACTTGATGTCGTATATCCAACGTCGATGCAACACTGCATGTACATTCAAAATTAACAGAACCAAAATAATGGTCAAAATTAGTAGTTAAAAGTTGATTGATTTAATGAGAATAGTAATGATATATTTTTTTCGAAAAAATTTTACGTGTTTATTTTTCGCAAAAATTTTTTTTACCTAGACCTCCATTCAATATATTATATAGAGATCATTCAATGTCGAATTACAGTTTATGTCACACATTCAACACTGCATGTACCTTCGATATTAAAAGACTCAAAAATGGTCAAAATGGACAGTCAAACTTGGTAGGCTACTATTAATTCAATATTAATTGCATAATTACCATCTTATCCCTAGTGTTATATAATAATCCAATGGTTTAGATTGGTTCTATAGTTCTGCACTAAATTAAGGTTCTGCAATGATCCCAACCCTTCATATATATAACCCCAAAATTAGGGAATTTAAGGGGTGTAAGGGGTGACACTTTTGGTTTATTCAAGCAAATGGGTCGAACGGATCGATGATAATAAAAAACAAAAAAATTAAGATAAAATTGATTTTTTTTTTCAAAAAATAATTTGTTTAATACATCATTTTTTTGGAATTTAAGTTAAAAAATACGTTTTAGCTTAGTTTTTGACTACGAGTCATTTTGACAATTCCGCCCGTTTGGTACATTGGGTTGAAATTGTCACCACTGGGTGTTTGGTTTTGATTATTGAGAGTGGTTATTAGATTATTGTGTTATTAATAATGCAAATAATGTGTTATAAAGGTTTGAATTGCATTTCTTAATAACTGATTGTTTGTGTTCCGTATTAATCCTACCACACTCTTTGAAAATCTAAAACATGTAGCTTATTGCTTAATACTTGATTATCTGATAATTTTATAAGTTAAAATGCAATCTAAGCACTTTAAAAACTGATTATTTGATAATTGTGACACCAAAAGACAAAAGTTAAGTCAAACACTAAGGGGCGTTTGGTTCGCAGATTTTTTTCTCTGGAATTTGCATTTTATTAAAGGATTTGCATTATGCATCATTTGCATTGGTCAGGATTTTGTCAAATAATTTGCATTATCTTATAGAAAAATTTGCTAATCTGAAAAATACAAGGTAATTGAGATTTAAAATCCTAGGGGGAGGCTAAGATTTTAAATAACAAAGAAGTGAGAGATTTAAGAAATCCTGAGATTTTAAATCCCTACTGAAATCTGCGAACTAAACACATGCTTTTAAATACAAATCCCAGTGAATCCCAGTAAATCCGCGAACCAAACGCACCCTAAATTTTCAACAACACTTTTTTTGTCACAACTATTATATGATTATTAGTTTCCAAAATGTTGCAGCAGTTTTTCAAATACAAAATCTAAATTTTCTCATAGATAATTCCTTAATATGATAGTTTGTTCGTATCAATTGCTTTTAACTAACAATCGTGTAAGTTGTTTTAACATTACATGTGGCTTTTGATGTATTATCATTGTGGGTTTACGAGGGTTTAAGTTTTTGTTTTTATTAATTTGAAGTTATAAATAGGGTTGTGCTATACATATATCTGACAATTAATAAATCAGAAATATTTGTTAAATTTGATAAAGTAAATGAGTCCAAACTATCTGATCGACCAAACTGAATGCTCTATCTTGTTTAGCTTTAAAAATTTCAAACCAAGGTTATCAGTTTGACTTAAAGTAGTAAAATTGGTATTGCCGTAAGATCATAGCATCATTCGTTACATTGTAGGGTAGTGACTGATCGGATCCTACTTTCAGACAACGTTCAGATTGTTTTACATGGTTTTATGCGGTTTGGACCCGTTTACTCGATCTTCCCTTCAAACATAAAATGCTACTGATTTCCATTTGCCAGTAAGCCTATTCTAATTTGAAATTTGAAATTTTCTTTAATGTATTATATGATTAGCTTATGATAAAAACTCATAAATTATAATACCTATAAAAAACTAGGAACTTATTGTAAATATTTGATTCTACGGTCCTGATCTTGATAAAAACGATCCGGTCTCAGCCCACATACACATGTAGCAAGATAAAACATACACTCATACGTATTTGAGGCTTTTGAGAAAAGTAACCCATTCCAACATAAAACCAGGCCTTTTACCTTCATGACCTTGACCTTGACCTCGATGGCTGGACCTACCATGTGAAAGGATACTATAAATACTGAACCTCTCATACGTTGCCACGTGTCCTCTTCCTCTACCTATTTCTAAAAGGGAAGTCTAAATGGACCAGAATGATCTCAATGAACCCCTAATTTTCTTTTTTAAACATAATTGTTACACAATAATTCTATGTTTTTTCTAATGATGCATTACTTTTTTAGTGATACATATTATTTTTAAACATATTTATTACATAATTATTATGTAAAGGTGTCCAAAAAGTAGGACCCTTTTAAAAATGGTTTTCTTAAGTAAATATAACAAATAACAACCTACTTTACTTTAAAATTATGTATGTTTTAATAACAGATTTAATTACGTCAACTGATAATCTATTGTCACTGTTTCATTTGATCATAGGGTTAATTACTCTACGCTTAATTTCATTTGATAACTATAACAAATTACTCTTAATTTTATTTTTTCACAAATATAATTGATATTTGCTTTTTGGGTTACTTATATGGCATTCCTTTTTTTAAAGGGATAATATTGAAAAAACCTCGTAAACTTTCCTTAGTTTTGTGATCAAGTCCCTAAACATATTTTCTTATTGTTTAAGGTGTTGTTTGATTGCATAAGAGGTTAATTGTCTGATGTCTGATTCCACTTCTGATTGATGAGAGGTGGTCCTGATAAGATACTAAGATCTGATAAGAGAATTCAATAAGTCTGTTTTTTTTATAAATTATCTGATTCTGTTATTTTTATTAATTTTACATATTAATTCCCAAAACCAAATAGATGTCATTGATTAAAGTCAAATATCAAGTAAGAATAATATCATTGAATCAAAGTGATCTATATAAACATTTAATATCATTCAAATAACATTAAAAAGATTTAAGTAAGAAACTAATTCAAGTTTATAAGTTATAATCAAGTAACATAAATGCATTCAATAAACATATAACCAACATGTTTTCAAGAATCAAATAACAATTATAGTTTATAAGTTATAATCAAGTTTATAAGGTTACGTTTATTACTTCCAAATAACTTAAGTTTATAAGTTATATAGATATGTTATTGAAAAAAATAAATTTTATCAAAAAGTGTTGGAATATTTCTCGTTATAATAAATATGGTAAGAGGTAGCGTAGGGGTGGTGTAGGTTGAGGGTGGGGTGGGGTAAATAGGGTAGGATAATGGTGTAGGGGTTGGGTGGGTAGGTTGAGGGGTAAGGTGGGTGGGGATGGGTAGATTTGAGGGGTAGGATAGGGATGAGGTGGGTAGGTTTGAGGGGTAGGGGTGGGAAGAGATAGGGGTAGGTGGGGTGGGATAAGGAGGGGTGAGGTGGGGTGGGTAGGTTTGATGGGTTAGTGTAGGGGTGGGGTAGAGTGTGATAGGGTAAGTATGAGAGTGAGGTGGGTAGGGTTAAGGGTGGAGATGGGGATGGGGTGGTATAAGTAAGTTAAGGGTAGTTAGGGTATGGTGAGATTATGTGGTTGAGGGTAGGGTATGTTGAGGGGTGGGGTGGGGTAGGGTAGGGGTAGGGAGTAAGGGGGTTTAGGATAGGGTAGGGTAGGGTAGGGTAGGGGTAGGGTGGGTGAGGTAAGGTATGGGGTAAAGGTAAGGTGGGGTGGGGTGGGGTGGGAGAGACGTGTATTTTTTTTGTGTGATAAGTGGTGATAAGAAGCATATCAAAGTCTTATCCTGATAAGACATGATAAGAGAATTTTGACTCTTATGTCTTCTGCATATCAAACGCACTTATCAGTATTTCCTCTTACCGAATAAGAGGTTACCTCTGATAAGATCCTGATAAGTGCTATCAAACACCCCCTAAGTCTCTTAATTATTTTTGTCTTATTAAAAAAACTCACTATCTTTACATGTTTTAGCGATTAAGTCTCTAACCTTTTGTTTTATTGGTTGTGTTTTACATACTCATCTGCTAGCCGGTAAAAAATATATACTTTTGAATAATACAAAAATAGTTTAGGGAGTTAAACAATCGAAAAAAACAAGTTTAGGGACTTAATCGTGAAAATAATAAAAAGTTTATAGGATTTTTTCAATATTAACCATTTTCTAAATGATATAGAAATATAGAATTTAATTTGTTAAAGTTATTCACATCACATTAATTAATCTTGCCTAAACGAATATGAGTTTCATTGGCTTTTGAGAAATATTTTAAATTTTTCTGTATAAATAACCAATTAACTAGATAATAATCGTTATTCGTATATCATTTTTAAATTTAGTAGAATATTTTAGTGAAAAACTTCAGTAAATATTTTAAATTTATAGTATGAATAAATGACAATGATTAATCAATGATTAATTTTGTGACGTGAATACTTTACTTAATTTTGATTCATTTATGATCGTATGGGTCTGTCCTTTTCATACTGGACAGTGGATGAGGAAGCTCGTAGGGCACGTATTGCGGCTCACCAATGGGGTGATTTCCTTTGAAGAATCTCTCACATAGGCGAGAAGGTATAAATAGTTACCGTGCGTCTGGTGAACTTGGTAATCATCATCTATACACTTAAGACCACTATTGATTGCTCTCGATGAATACTTAGTTACACATCAGATTGTCAATGCAAGGCATCCCCTGCATTGTCACTAACCTTTGTTTTCTTCTTTCCCTCTTATTCTAGGTGCTGGAAAACCATTTGGAGACATGTTGCGCGTATCTTGACCACTTCATTGCTTGTTGACATACAAAACAATTTCAAAATTGATGTATGGATAACCATTTAACTAGATGATAATTGTTATAATCGCAAAAATTATTATTATTGTTATTATTATGATTATTATTATTGAAGTAAAATATTATTGTTAACTAAATTATCAAAAGTTACGAAAGGTCTATCAAGATCCATTTAAACCCGACCGACTAGCATGGACTAGGAGCCCAGACTTATTACAATGATAACCATACCTAATTATAAAAAGGCTCGGACCAAATTTTCCTACATAATTACTAGATAACGTATAATTCGACCCGACTAGTTAAGGTGTAGTGCGTATATACTCACTCGTAAGGCGATGATGACATTGTTGGTTGTGTAATACGACTAATTTAACATTTTCGTAATGATGACACTATCAGTTGTGTGATACGACTGATTGAACAATTTTACCTTCTTGGTTTGGTATTGTACCCCAACCCGACACCACTAGGTCAAATGACGAAAATAACCTTTTGATCCAATTAGAGAACACCAACAAGGCTACAACCACCATTCACAACTCAAACCAAAACAAATACACACTCAAATCCAAATGCTACTCTAAATTAAGAAAAACAAAACAAAATAAATAGAAAAAACTCTTGAGAGTTCAAGCATCCATCATATCTCTCAATCAAACAAAACACAAATTAAAACTCAAAATAAATAAATAAAATAAAATAAAAAAAACACTCAATTCATTTGATTCAATTGCTAGGGTTGCTCCTGAATGAACCCAAGGCTTTGATGGCTGCAGCCCTCAAAATGTACTGATGATATGCTGCTGCTGCCATTGCTCCCACAAATGGTCCTACCCAAAAGATCCACTGCATTCACACACCAAATGAAATTAGGTCATTTTGTGCATCAATTGGTTGTACCGGACAAGTAAGCAAAGCACGATGTGAAAAAACTCGAAACCAAAGATCTCCTATCAATGAATCAAATCAAGAACCAGAACACTAGTGATGTGTTTAGTTACCGAAAATTTCTATCTCACTTTTCAAAAAAAAATGAAAACTTGTTTACCTATTAACAACAATTTCACAAATTTTTATTTCACTTCTTAAAATATCACTTTTCATATTCTTTCTCTTACTTTTTTATTACTTACCCTATATTTTTTTATAATACTCTATTTCTCTCTCTTACTTTTCTATCACCTATCCTATTTTTTCTTATTTTATAATCACTCATCTTATTTTTCTTAAAACTAAAACTTCATCATCTAAACAAGTTTTCACTTTTCGTAGAAACCCTTGTTTTTTTCTAAAAACAATAACTTAAAAATAGAAATTAAAAAATGACTAGTTTTCGCTAACTAAACGCAGCCTAAATGACCCTCGATCGGATGGTTTATGCATCAATCGATTATGCCGTACAAGTAAACAATGCACGTGCACGACCAAGAAAATTCGATACCAAGATATTGTCTTTTTAAGTTTTTCCTAACTCAATCAAAATCAAATCAAGATTACATTTCATGAGTCATGACTTGAAGGCAGTTGTATCTTATGCTATAAAAGTTGTAAAATTCTAGTTTGTCATTTCAACCGATAAGTAAAAAATCAAACTACGCCAAACTAGTACACACCCTGATTCTTTTAAATAAAAACTAGCTCAAAAAAGTTTATGATTAGTTTTGAGAAAAAGAAGATTCTTCAATTGCGAATCATTTTACAACATATAAAGTGCACAGAGGCGTGCAAAATAACTAAATCCGAATAATCCACTTGAACTAAGCCTTGATCAGGTTAAATGAGATGAATTATTCGGTTTTCGGGTTTCTTATTCAGTTTAAATGGTATCCGAATAAATAATTCAGTTCGATTTACACGTACGATATATTCATTTGGGTATCCGAATAACTCATTTAATTTATAAAACAAAAACCTGAATAACTTGATGCCTATTTTAACCCGTTCGAAAAACACCCCACATGGTACAAGTAATCCTATTATCCTAGCATAAAATGCATGAATGATTTTATAATAACTAATTAAAAAAAATTGCCTACTACAGTACTACCATGCGATTATAGCTAAAAGTTAACTTTCTGTTGCAATAATAATATACAAACAAATAACAGCAAAATAATCATGACTTGTACCGTTGTACCATCTGCATTAAACGTTGTACGTTGCAGTTAACTTGTCGTTTTAGAATGCCAGCATAGGAATTTCTTGGTTAGTGTATTAAAAAAGAAGATAGCCATCTTCTTCATATAAAAAAATGTTCATTACAGGAACCCAAACATATTTTTACGTTTGTCTTTTCATTATTTTTAACAGAAAAATTGTAAAGTTATTTTTTCTTGGTTTTGACCCGATTTTAAACGAGGCCTTTTTTTGGCTATACATACATTTTCACAAAGAAACTACCCAAAACTAACGATAGTAGATGTCTCTTCACAATATGTAAAATTTGACTATTAGCGCTCCGGTTATAATTAGTAAACCAGGTTTTTAAAAACTGAAAATTTGGGTTTTAATAGTCAAATTTCACTAAAACAAAAAAAAATAACTTTATGACTATTCTGTAAAAAATGACATGGAAGAACGGAAACACAAAAAACATTAAAACATGTTGGTTTTTGTCATACTAAACCCTATAAAAATAATTAAATTCAAAGTAATGTAGACATTCAATGTATAATGTACAAGTCATTAAAGCATAAAATAAGATGCATGTATTAGTGAGTCTGAGAGTGAGGTAACCAGAATGGAGGTGATTTGTAGGGGTGTTATTCGGACGGGTTAATTGGGTATCGGGTTATTCGGGTTTGAGTGTTTGGGTTAGCTACCCGAACCCGAACCAAATAAGAGGACGGGTTATTCGGTTTCGGGTTAAATGGATATCGGGTTATTCGGTTTGGGTTAAATGGGCTATTTGGTTTTGATATAAAAAATGAAATCATCTACAAAGTATCTTAAATGGGTTAAATGAGTTTGGTAATTTGAATAAAATGGGTCAAATGGTTTGAGTATCAAAATTGGGTATTTACATATCTACATTCTATATATAAACAATTCTAGTTGTAGTTATAAACAACTCAAAAAAATGGAAAATATATATTAAACGAGTTATTCGGGTACCCGAATAAACATGAATCCTACCTGTAAACCGAACCGAATTACTTATTCGGTTACCATTTAACCCGAATAAAAAACCCGAAAACCGAATAACCCGACTCATTTAACCCGATTAGGGTTCGGTTCGGATGGGTTATTCGGGTTCGGTTATTTTGCACACCTCTGTGCACAACACATTTATCATACATAACACATTTTTGTCATACATAATAATTTTCTATAAATTGAGATCAGCAAATAATAGACAAAAAAAAAAAAGGACAACAAAATTATCATGAATCGTAAGATTGTACCTAATGCAATACAATTCGTACATTGTTCTTATCTTCTCATTTGAATATAAAGTTAAAACTTTAGAAGTACACTAAAAATAAAAATAATATTTTTTTTTGCTAGGTTGGGAAAAAGTGCACAGCTTTGCTTTTAATAAAATATTTCGTATTAAATCAATGTACAACATTTATTGCATAGGGTACATTGTTAAAAGCAAAAGATAAGTCAAAGTAATGTACAACATTTAATGCACAATGTACAAGTCATGGAATCTTTCATGTTAAGCTCAAACTTCATCACTTTACACTAAATTCAAGGTAATGTACAACATTTAAAGCACAATGTACAAGTCATGTAATGCATGTATTGGTAAGACTTGAATCAAAGAAGGGAACCTTGCATATGGTCATCCCAAACTTTATCGCCTTAGAAATTAGTTGGTCTTTTGTTGATGGAATGAAATTCGAAGTAATTTGAATATTAATTTTAACTTTTTAGTTAGTGTGTTTGATGGCGAGGGTAAAACGTACATTGTAGTATTGGTTAATAACATATGTTGGAATCTAATTCATGTTTGATTTGAAAGAAATGTTAATTTCGTGTAATACAAAGAATTTGGTGTCAAATAAATAAAATTTAACTTTTTATCTTTCTTAGCAAAAATTCTAAACAAGTGAAGTTTAAATTTCATTCGAATTTCATTCCGCAAACCATACGTTATCTTAAGACTAAAATCAAAACAAAGGTACATCACCTCATGCATGTCATACAACATTAAATGCACAAGGTACAAGTCATAAAAGCTTACATGGTCATCCCAAACTTTTTCATTGTTGTAGATTACAGCAGCACCAAAGCTTCGAGCCGGGTTGATCCCGGTTCCAGTGATTGGAATAGTGGCTAAGTGAACCATGAACACAGCGAACCCAATTGGTAGGGGAGCCAAAACCTACAAAATTGAACCATGGGTAAACCAACCAAACCAACTAGTCGAAATTAGAGGTAACAATTTTGACTCATTAATGCAAACGGGTCGAACAGATCGATGACCAAAAAAACAAAATTTTAACACAGTTTTTTGAAAAAAAAATTCAAAAAACAAATCGTTTAAAAGATCATTTTCTAAAATTTCATTTTTAAAAAAAAATAAAGTTTAATATGAAAAAAATCAACATGTTTTCATATTTTTTACGATTTAGTCCCTCCGTGTTGTTTTTTCCTAAAAAAGTCATCAAGTTATTGTTTTCAATTCGGTTTTCGGAAAACTTTATTTTTTTTTAATAATCAACGTTGATTTTTTCCAAAAAAACCAAAATGTTTTCATTATTTTTCTCACTTGAAGACTCATTTGAAAAAATAAAGAAAACCGGATAAATCAATAAACAAATATATTACTTAAAGATTTTATTGGTAAAGAATAACATGGAGGGACTAAACCGGAAAAACATGGAACATTTTGGTTTTTTTTCATATTAAACCCAAAAAATTATGTTCTAGCTTACTTTTTTACAAAAGGTAATTTTGAGCGTTCCGATTGTTTTAATCTGTTGGGTCGAAACTGACACCCCTAGTGCCGACAATGTACAACAACCAAAGCCAAAGGTACAAGTAAACAATACATACGGGAACGTGAGAGTCACGTGCACTCCTTTTAGGGTCAGTAGCAGAGAAGACTGTATAGACAAGTACAAATGTACCAATGATCTCTGCACCCAATGCAGTACCCTTGTTGTACCCTGGTGCAACCGAGTTGGCTCCACCACCCAGTGAGTTGTAGGGCGATTTCATGAACGCTTTAACCAAACCCACGCCACAAATTGCACCCAAACACTGAGCCACCATGTAACCCACTGCCCGTATTAATGACACTTTTCTCGCTAGAAACAACCCGAAAGTCACCGCCGGGTTTATGTGACCACCTGTTCAGTTTCAAGTAAATGGGTCAAGTGTTTGGTTACGGGTCGGATCAAACTGAAAATGTGAAAATTTTAAAACCAAGAACTTGATGGTACTTGTACCAATTTTTTATTTTTTATGTTGAAAAAATCATAAAATCTGAATAGACAAGACCGAAAACCAAATTTTATTAAAAAAGAAACAAATAAACAAACCCTATTATGTCTAGATTTTTTTAGATTTGTTTACAATTTGAATTTTAGATCTAAACTTGTTTTATATTGTTTGTTTAAACTCAAACATAAGAATTTCTATTCTCTAGATTTTCAATTTTATTCTGTATTTTAAGTGGAAGTAATCTAAAGTGAAATTAACAACCACTTAATTTTAGATTTAATTAAGTACATTACTTATTATGAAAAAAAAAACAATACTTTTTCATTTTTTTTGTATGTTCATCAATTCATTTCTATTAGAAAATTTCACAATTTATTTTTTTTAATTTTTGCTAAATGAAATTTGACTATTATTTCAGTTATTAAAAATCTGTTAGACTAATTATACTTAGACTATAATAATCAAATTTTCACAAAACCAGGAAAAAGAATCTAAACTTTTCTGGAAAAAATAAAAATGAAAATGTAAAACCGTGAATACGTGTTAGATTTTTCATAATAAACTCTAAACAAAATACAAAAATAGAACCAAAACCCAAAATTTTAGATTTAATTTAGAGTAAATTACATAAATGGTCCCTGTGGTTTGCATAAAACTTTGGATACGGTCCTTGTGGTTTCAATTTTGCATAAACGGTCCTTATTATCAATGTTTACTTGCGAAAATGGTCCCTCTGTCGTTAACTTTAACAAACAAGTGGTTAAATCTTTTATAATGACCATTCTACCCTTTTCTTTGATAACATTTTGGTCCCTCAAGTTTGTAGTTCATTTTAGTTTTGGTCTCTCAAGTAAATTTTTTTATTTAATTCTTTAATTTTTATTTTATTATTATTATAACTATTATTATTATTATTTAGTATTATTATTATTTTAACTTTTTACGTATTAATTTTTTTGTTTATTGAGTTTCCTATATGTTAACATATTTTATAATTCAAATTACAAACTTAATTATTTCTTTTTATTATAAACAACCCTATCAAATTAGAATCCATTTTTTTAGCTTTTTCAAATGAAAAATACGAATATTTTATATTGTAGTTTCCAAACCGCAAAATTTTGAACCTTAAACTTTTATTTTTTTTTCCAAACGAAAAGAAGTTACTAACCATACATGTTTTAAGTTTTTTCATTTTAAAATGTAAAAAGCTACGAAGACCAATCCGTTTTTTATATCTTTTCTGACCAAAAAATTCAACCCATTTCGATTTTCGTTTTGGAAAACGAAAATAAATACAAACAATTCTGTTATTAGTTTTTGCAAACGAAAAAACCACGAATAATTTTGATTTTCTGTTTTTCCAAACAAAAATCAATTTATTTTTCTAGTTTTTCAACCAAACCATTACCTTTTATATTTTTTCTCCGAACGAAAAACTACGAACCATTATGCTTTAAAGTTATTTAAAAAAATGAAATAGTGTGTAGCCTTTTTGTTTGGAAAAACTAAAAAAATGGAATGGTTTTTAGTTTTTTACTATTTAAAAAAGTTTAAAACGTAATGACCAGAATAACATAAAAATCGAACAAAAAAATAGACCCATTTTGATTTTTTAGCTTTTTCCAAACGTACAAATTACGATTTTTCAAAAATGAAATAGTCTATTTTTTTTGTTCGGTTTTTATGTTATTCTAATCATTACGTTTTTAACTTTTTCCAATCGTAGAAAAACTACAAACCATTTCATTTTTTTTTATTTTTCCGAACAAAAAGGTTACACACTATTTCATTTTTTAAAAAAACTTTAAATCGTAATGGTTCGTAGTTTTTTGTTCGGACAAAAAAAATAAAAGGTAATGGTTTGGTTCGAAAAACTAGGAAAAAAAATAGTTGTTTTTTGTTTGGAAAAACTGAAAATCATAATTATTCGTAGTTTTTTCGTTTGCAAAAACTAATAACAGAATTGTTTGTATTTACTTTCGTTTTCCAAAACATAAAATCGGAATATGTTGGTTTTCGTAGTTTTTTACGTTTAGAAAATGAAAAAAATTAAACAAGAATGGTTAGTAACTTTTTTTCGTTTGTAAAAAGAAATAAAAGCTTATTCAAATTTTTTTGGTTTGGAAAACTACAATATAAAATATTTTTATTTTTTTCATTCGAAAGTGCTAAAAAAAGAAATGGATTCTAATTTTTACGTTTAGAAAATGAAAAAAATTAAACATGAATGGTTTAGTAACTTTTTTTCGTTTGTAAAAAGAAATAAAAGCTTAAGATTCAAATTTTTTTAGTTTGGAAAACTACAATATAAAATATTTGTATTTTTTTATTCGAAAATGCTAAAAAAACGAAATGGATTCTAATTTGATACTATTGCTTATAATAAAAAAATTAGTTTGTAAATTGAAAAATATATTAAAATATAAATCAATAATAAATAATAATAATAATAATAATAATAATAATAATTTTTATAATAATAATAATAATAATAATAATAATAAAAGAGTTAAATAAAAAATTTACTTAAGGGACCAAAACTAAAATAAACTACAAACTTGAAGGATCAAAATGTTATCAATGAAAAGGGTAAAATGGTCATTATAAAACATTTAACCATTTGATTGTTAAAGTTAACTGCAGAGGGACCATTTTCGCAAGTAAACAGTGATAATAAGGACCGTTTATGCAAAATTGAAACCACAGGGACCGTATCCAAAGTTTTATGCAAACCACAGGGACCATTTATGTAATTTACTCTTTAATTTAAGTAAGTACATTTTAGGTTTCACTAAGGTTACTAGGTTAGTTGGTCTTTCAGTCTATTCGGATATGTTCTTAGTACATTTACGATAAAAATCAAAGGTTTGTTACGAGAAAACCAACATTTTTGCACTTTTTTTTGTTTTCGTCATTCACTTTTTTTTCAGACCTAGTTTTTTCAGTTTTTAAAAATTCATTTTACTAAACCAGTGTCTAATATTCAAATTTCACAAAACTAACATGAGAACTTTTAGAAACAGAATAACATGGTAGGAAGAAAATTCAAAAACAATTAAAATATATTGGTTTTTTCTTAATAAACTAAAAAAATTCAAAAATAAAACGAACCGAAAACCAAAATTACTAATTGCTAAAAACCAATCCGATGGTTTCGGTTCGGGGTTTCTCTAGTCGGGTTTCGGTACTACTGTCTGTTGGTTTTTGTGCATGCCTCTGTTTGCTTTTTTACTTCATGATTCCACACAGTAAAAAAAATTACTAAATTTAGATATGGAATTTTGTTTTATTTGCTTACCGGAGATACCGGCGGTGCAGTAAACAAGGATGAAGATCATGCCACCGAAAGCCCATGCGATTCCGAGAAGGCCAACGCCGCCGCATGGGTCGGTTTGGTTTTTGTAGCCGATGACGGTGGCGACGGTGACGTAGAGGAAGAGGAGTGTGGCGACGAACTCAGCGATGAGAGCTCTGTAAAATGACCAGAGTTTGAGCTCCGCCATGTCAATGATGGGTGCCGGCGGTGGGTCGACATAGTCTTTCCTCGCCGTTTCTCCGGCCTCGCTCACTTCTTTCGACATGTTAATTTCTTCTCTCTCTAGAATTATCTGGTTTTTGGAGGTTTTAGACTGTAATGCAAAGATGGTGGTGAGTTGTCTTTATAAGAGTAGGGACGACTAGTGACGGAAAAAGATGGGGATAAATGATGGAATTTATATAAAGATGAAGGGCTGTTTATGTAAATTTGCGAACCAGATTATTTGAGCAAAAAGGTGGGGGTAAATGATGGAATTTATAAAAAGATGAAGGGTTGTTTATGTAAATTTGTAAACTACACAAGACTTATATGAGGAAAAAGGTGGGATAAATGACGAAATTTATAAAAACCTTAAGGGCTATTTGTGGAAATAAGTAAACCATTCCAGATTTATTTTTTACCGCTGTGCATAAATCATTTAGGGTTTGTTTGATACAGAGAATGAAATTGTTAAAAAAATAACAATAGCATATTAAATTGTAGAGAATGAAATTGCAGAGAGTGAAAGAATTAGTTAGGAGAAAGAGAATTAATTCATTTGTTGAGAGAACAAAAAATTAAACAAAGAAATGTAACAGTGAATCATATATTTTGTTTGATACAATAGAGAATTTTAAAAGTTTTATTATTTACGATCATAATTTTTCACAACAATTCATTATTCAAACCCAAAAATACTAATAATTAAACATTTCATTGATCAAACAAAACAATTATCAACATTATATAACCCAAAAAAAATATTAAATAGTGTATGACAATTTAATTCAAACCAAAACAAAGTCATTCAATTTGTGAAACAAAGAAACATAAATTAAAAACTAGTATCCTGTGAAACATAGGAAAAGCGCTACAGAGTGAGCAAGAGATTGATAATACCTTGTGATGGTAAAGAGAGAGAGAGAGAGCAACGACGACCAATGACAACAAAGTACGGATGGTCTAAGAAAAAAGTGGCGGTAGCGTTTGGGGGAAAATGAACCGGACCAGATTTTTTCATATTCGATTTTCGTTTCCAACGGGTTCGGTTTGGTCTGGTCCGATTTTTTTTTCTTTGTAAAATTCAGTAAATAACCGGACCAGATCGTTTCATATTCGGTCCGGGTCTCGATTCTTGATTTTGCACATTTTTGTTTTCGGGTAATTCGAGTTTCAGTCCAGTTCAAGCCGATTTCGGAAATGAGCTCGTCACTAATTCCTATAATTCAATTTTCGGTCCCATCCAGTTCGGTTTGGTCAGTTTCCGTTTTTTTTGTAAAAGTTGAGAAATAACCATAACTAAATCGAACCAGAGCAAACCGTTTCATATTTTGGCCGGCTCTCGGTTCTTGATTTTGCGCATTCTTTATTTTCGATAAATTCGGGTTCGGGTAGGTTCCGGAACCAAGCTCATCCCTAATGAGGTGGTGTGGAGCGAACTCTCCATGTTTTTTCTAATTCTCTAGAGAGTTCAATATTCATAACTCTCAATTTCTCCTCATATGGGAGGGAATGAATTCTCAGGCTACATAAACAAAGGAAATGTACTCATTTCCATTTCTCTGCCATCATTTCCCTGTACCAAACACACGGGTTGTTTAGTTTTGTCTTACGTTAAGAATTAATAAATTATTACATTACAATAATATACATAATTGGTTTAAAGTTTTTAGATTACATCCACTAATAATTGATTATTTGTGTTTTGGATTAATCCTATCATACTTTTTCAAAACATAAAAAATGTAAATCCAAGCACTTTAAAAATAATTATTTAATAATTGTGATAACAAAAAACATAAACTAAATCTAACACTAAATTTTCAGCAGCATTTTGTTATAACCATTAATAGATTTTATCAGTTTTCAAAACACGACAACACTTTTTCAAGAGTAAATCCAAACAGCCTTGCATTCTAAATGTGTTTGGTTGGTATGAAAAAGAATCAAACTTTAATTGTTATTTTAATTGTCAAAAGGCTGAAATAAAACACATGGAGTATTTCAATAAAAAAAAAAAAAAAAAGAATTAGTAAAGGGATACACATCTCTTTCATGCCTTCTAATCTCTCAAAAAAAATTATTGGATCTTATATCATTAGACAAAGGATTTAGTGTGAAGGTACATGAGAGTGTATGTATTAAAAAAAGAAGGAATGTGTATTTAACACAATCTGATTGTAAATTAAAATTACCCCTTTTATTTGAGTGACTTTTCACTATGATCATATACATTTTATGAGTGCATGTAAAAGCAAGAATTTATATGCATAAACCAATGGCTCGTCTGCAAGAACTGTAAATAAGATAAGATATAAAGATATATAAAAAAGTCTGAAACAAACATATAAAATATATTTATAATAAAACTTTAATACTAGTCTGAAAACGTCAGTGGTTTTAACCCGATATTTAATTTCACTAAACTATGTCGTCAAGAGACTTATTCGACCATGCTAATTGACCCAAAAGCAGAAGTGTGCATCAAATACATGCTAACTATTTGGACTACAACTTCATTTCGATCTAGGAATGTTAAAATGCATTTATTTAAAGGTTTATTATGAAAAAAAATCAACATGTTTTCATGTTTTTTGCGTTTTCGTCCATCCGTGTTATTTTTTTCCATAAAAGTTCTCAAGTTAATTTTTTTTCTTTTTGGTTAAGTGAAATTTAGATATTAGAACCCGACTTTTCAGTTTTTAAAAATCCAATACACTAATTTTTTCTTTTTGGTTTGGTTTATGTTGCTCGGAGGCTCACTCTTAGATATTGTGCTTCTTTTGTAACATCAATAAATTTTTTGTCTTTAAAAAAAATAATAACCAACAAAAGGGCTTGAGAATTCAAGTGTATATACTTGAGGGGCCAATTTTGTAAAGTAGTGAAAGATGTGGGGGTCCAAGACTAGAGTACAGCAAAGACCATGTGAAATATGTGATTGTGTGAGACTGAGAGGCACCTTTTTTTGTCAGGTTGTAAGCTCCACTCTTTTGTTTCTTCCTTAAATTACATAAAAGTATGAAACATAATTTTCATTTAGAGCTCATGTTGAAAAACTAGAAATTAACCATTATAAAATAATTAATCCAAATTTATATCGTAAACCCATAGTACAAATTATCAAAAATAGTAATAACATTTGTTATTTTTATTATTAATAGTAATATTATTTACCTTTTATCATATATAATACTGAATTTTATATTTTTTTTAATCGTTTATAGTAATAACTTTTAATTTTTCTATCAATAATATGCATGTGACAAATTGCTTTTCAGTTATCAAACATAGTAACATCTTTTAATATTTTTATCAAGGGTTTAATATGAAAAAAATTCAACATATTTTTCACGTTTTTACGGTTTAATCCATCCGTTTTATTTTTTACCAATAAAAGCCTCAAGTAATATATTTGCTTGTGATTTTTGGAATTTTTCTTTATCTTTTCAAAAAGTCTCCAAGTTTGTGGATTTTTCAGAGAAAAATAGTAAAAACATGTTGGTTTTTTGTGGAAAAAGTCAGAGTTGATTATGAAAAAAAAAACAAAACTTTTCTGAAAACTGGATTGAAAACAATAACTTGAGAACTTTCTTAGGAACTTTATAAATCTCTATTATAAATTCATTCACAAATAATTTAAGGATGAGAAAGATGGTACCTGAGTATAAGGATCAACCCCTTATTTATAAGGCATTTACCTTGTCGTTTTTCATAAGGGAATCTTGGCCTCTAACCTGCGCTGCTCGGAGGTCAGGCCTGCAACCAATCAGAGGGCTCCCTTTATGCTGCAACTCTGACCCTGTTTAGGTGCTGTTTGTAATGGTCAGAGGGAACAAACATACTTTTCTGCACACCTCTTGTTTGTCTTACTCATAGGTCAACGCCTACCAACTCAGAGGCAACACTAGGCTTTGCTTTATAAAAAAGTTTTTATAGAGTTTTCCTAATATAGACATAAATATTTTACCCACACAAACAAGCCCCCTAGTCTGAAGTTCTAGAAGTCTAGAGCCTCAGACTCCGAGTAAGTGGGAAATATTTATTGATGTTGTTTTGAATATAAGTGGAATAAAAAAGGAGAAAATACTCAGATGCGCCGGGTAGCCTAACTGCTCCTGACGTCATAATCATGATGAGGAGTCCAGATGGCGGCTTTAGAGTCCTACACGTGTCTCTGTGAATCATATCCGACGATTTTATTATTAAGCGGGACCCTTTACAATATAGGAATCTTGACCTTCAACCTGCGCTACTCGGAGGGCCGGTCTGCAATCAATTAAATGCCTCCCTCTACTCATGTCAATCAATATCAAGATTCCACTTAGTGAGTGATTTACCTCTACAAACAAGCCCTCTAGTCTGAGTGTTTGGCATGATCAAGCAGTTCAAACTGATACATTTTATTTTATATATTTATTGATATTGAAGTGATACATGATTTTATTTTGGACCACAAAACCCAAGTGTGTGCCATCAAACTCCTAATGGACTTAATAAGTGTGATGAACTGACTCATAGAGAGTGTTCAATAAACAGGGCGGAATAGAATCCTGATGGTAAATATTCAAGAAATGCGATGAACAAATTTCTGATGGAAAATGTACAATAAGAAGGGTGGAACAGACTCCTGATGGATGGTGTTCAAAAAGTGCGAGGAACACATTCATGATGAAAAGTGTTCAATATGCAGGGTGGAACAGACTCCTGATGAAGAGTGTTCCAAGAAGTGCGAGGAACACATTCCTGATGAAAAGTGTTCAATATGCATGGTAGAATAGACTCCTGAACTAGGGGACTGTCACATATTACAAGTTTTATAGTATATTGAGTTGAGTATATCGGATATAACATGCGTATATAATGCTAACATGTCCCCCAGAGGGTAGGTTGTCTCAAAGGGAGGCCATAATGAGATCTAATAAGATGTTCAAATATATGATGGTTTCAAAATAACTCGAAATAGGTAAACTAGAGTTCACACTTGCTGACTGGAGTCCAGAACATTGAAGGTTAGAGTTATCACTTGCAGACTAAAGTTAGAGGCTGAAGGTCAGACTCTAATACTCTTAGCAGAAGGAACACTTAGTAGATTTCTAACGATGATCAAATGAATTCTACAAGAAGGCAAAGGAAACTTACTACTAAAAGTTAGAACATTACTAAAATGGCCCTGATGAGTGACTTTTGGAGATTAGTTTTTCTTTGTTTTGTTAATGGTAACTATATAAATACAGCAAAACTCTATTTATACATATTCACCCACCTCTTTTTTTTTTTAGAAATCAATAAAAAAATGTATATCACGGTGTATGCTAAATTTGTAAGCATTTTCCTTTTGAAAGTAAAATATCTATATTGGTGCATGTGTTTATAGATATAGGAACTAAATAATTACCGTCGTAACATTTGTATATCATTGGAAATTTTATTATATTTATATTGTCTCATTGATGAGACACGGCATGTTATGCACTAGGCAGAGGTTGTGACTCAAAATGAGAGGTTTAAGATTAAAGGTACCGGTCCCAAGGTTTAAGTTGTCATTATAATGTAATAAGACTGTATGGAGAGATTAGGTGTACAATGAATACCTGATATAAGGACCTTAACTATAATGAAAACGGTCGAACAACTACACCTAGGAAGTCACTTGACTGGAGGTTTATTGATCGAATGCCAGAGTGAACCTAGTTGGAGTCTTGGAATCTGAAGTTTAATCGGTATTCCATGACTAAGGCTTTGATGGTTCCAAAACTTAAGTTGTGTCTATATGCTAGAAGATACTGATTTATAACGTGTCAACTATGTGGTGTCTCATATTCTATATCCTTATGTGTGAATACTTTTTCCAAAAAATGGTTGACAAATAAAAATAAATAAAGAAAGCGATAAGCCACAAAATATATTTATGTATAAACATATTTGGTTTGTGGACTTACTAATACATTATGGTGTTTCGAAAGTAAGATAGACTTCTTCTAAATGTGAGTCCATAACCCATTGAAATGTTTGTTTTAGAAGTTGGCAGATGCAACACTTGCTGACCAAATGCAGGGCTAGCACAACTAGAAGATCAAGAAAATGCTTACTCACTAGATGATAGATGTTGAAAGTCAGACTTTACTGTCATTAGCAAAAGAATACTTTGAAGTACATTAGCTTTTGATGTGATGTGACGTATAACCATGACATATTAGTAGTAAGTATAACAACATTGCCTACTACATAAGGCAATTTGGTATTGTATGTGTTAAATAAACTTAGACAAGTCCTATAACTAAATGAGGTTATATAAATTACCTTTATACCTACAATTTTTACAAAATGCATATATATACTATTCTACCAATAGGAGTTAATCATAACTCAGAGGTTTCTGGCACATGTTTAGAGAGTTAAATTGTGCATTGAAAAACAAATGTAGTATTAGTATTGAGTTGGTCCTTAGTGTGTAAATTATTTGAGGGTAAAGAAATCGGACTATGGCTAATGGAGACCGATATTAATTTGACCCAAATATTAGGTAACAGTTAGAATGAAGCCAATATTACAAACAAGAAATGTAGTTAATGTATAATAAGTATGAATTAAAGTATGATTAGGAGGTTTGACTCAAGATGGTTGAGGGTATGCAAATGAGTATGATATCATTAATAATATCATATAGCCATGTATAGAAATATATTTAAAGGTGGCACCTGAATAATCAATCTAATAAACAGTATGACCAATATACGTTAAAAGTGTGACTCAAAGTGGTCAAAGGTTTGAATGTTCCACTAAGAAGGGATTCAGAGGGGTAACTCTACTCAGAGGGAATTTTGCGTTTAAAGACTAGACGAAAGATCTTAGAGGTTTTGCTAAGAGGTCTATGTTTGGATTTGGGTTTAATGACACCATATGATGAATAAAATCGGATTAAGAAGCCTCTAAGCTAATTTGAATAATAGATTTTTCATAAGAGCTATTATACTCCTTCTCTCCCCCCCCCCCCCCCCTTTTTTTTTTTTTTGTTTTTGATAAATCAAAAATGATTCACTAGATGGAATATGATTATGTAGCGTAAAGAAATGCTAATTATGTAGGTACATATGCCTAAGCTTCACTACACAATAATGTCAAATTGGGAAAGTTTTAAAGAAATCTGAATAAAACATTGTTTAAAAGAGTCATTATATGCTTCCCCTTTCTCTTTTTTTTTTTGCTTGAAAAATCAAATATCACTTCCTGAAAATGTAACAAGTCATCTAATCAGAGGGACCTCCTACGGATGATGTTCAACTAAACCAATAAAAGCAAAGGTAAAAAATAACATAAGATGAGTCAATCAATCGTATCATTGATCTTTAGGTGTGTTGTATATTAGTCCTTAAATGGCTAGAGTTGTGTGTAAGCAAGTACACCAAATATGATTATTCTTTAAAAGAAGGTTTGCAAAATGTATTATTTATATAAAACATTATTAAGAATAAGAGTCATATGAGAAATCATCAAAGATGGATAGAAGTATGTTTTAGGCAGACAAACTTACATGAATGACCTACTAGGTTCAGAATGTTTTACTAAAAAAGGTTCTAGGTTAAAGTTAAAAGGTAATCAAGTCAAGTGTTAAAGTTTTTACTAGAGATATACATGGTCCCAAGTAGTGGAATACGATCAACGACATGAAGGTCATATAAGTTCTGACCTAAAGATAAAAAAGTCAAAGGATTTATGTCACAAGGTATGCAGGAGTCAGAACTCACATGGCATGCTTTAACGATTTGGTTGAAGGGTCGAAAGATATGGTTCTGGAGACTCTAACTAATGAGTCAAAAGGCAGGGTTTTAACAGACGAGTCATAAGGTATGATTCACGGTCTTGACTAAAGGGTCAGAAGGTGTAATTCGAAGATCCGACTGAAGAGTCAGAAGGTATAGGTTGAGGTTTTGACTAAGGGTTAAAAGGTATACGTCGTAGTTCTGCATAAGGCGTTGGTCGGAGTCCTGACTAAGGGGTCAGAAGGTGTTAGTCGGAGTTCTAAATAAGGTGTTGCTCGGAGTCCTAACTAAGGGGTCAGGAGGTATAGGTCGGAGTTCTAACTAAGGGGTCAGAAGGTGCTGGTCGGAAGCTGACTAAGGTGTTGGTCGGAGTCTGACTAAGGGGTCAGAACTCAGAAGGTATAAACTGAAGTTACTTATCAAAATGCAAGAAGCTTCCTTCGGATGGAATATCCCTCGAAAGCTAGAATATCTCCACCATGGACAGAAAGCTTTTAGAAATGGTGAATGATTTTTACAAGATATTAAAAGATGTTGCAAGAAGGTTATGATATGAAAACATAATTAGAAATTAAAGAACAGACGTCAAGAGATTCTGATTAGAATATCATTCAAACATGGAAGTCAGAAGACTTCAATTACAAGTAAAAAACTTTGTGTTTTGGTTATCAGACTTCATGGTCATAAGTCAGAGTGTTGTCCTACATCTCTTTGGCTAGGGTGTGAGGTGGAATCCCCTATCCCTTTTAGATTTACAACTTTAACATTTAGTGGTCTCTTCATCACTTTGTTTTTGTGAAAGACATCACTATCCATGATGTACTAAATAGACTATAAATAAATCTTTTGTTCATTTCCATCTTATGTAAAAATATCTAGTTTGTCACTTTTCAAATAAGCTATTATCTCTCTTTCTTTTATTTTTATATTTTTCTTTAATAGAAAACATATCTAAGATGAGTCATTCAGACTTGGAAGGCGAAAGCCACTCGGAGGTCTGACTTCCGTACTTCCGACTCACTAAATCATTGTCAAAATTCATAATATAGATCTGGAACCATAAATTATTGCTATTATATCTTATTTTCAGATTAACAAGAAGATCAATTTCTGAATAAGTTTAACAATAAATAGGTGGTTTAACACTTATGAAAAGAACATATAGAGATTTAATAGACACGAATAGGTAAGAGAGTGGAATAAACAATAAAACCTGAATACCAAGTGGAGATGGAAGAAATCATGGAACATGATAGTTTGTTGCGTCCAAGGCTCCAACATGCATGGTTAGAAAGGTTCTTACCGATAGGCTCTGACTTACAACTTTAGGCTATGTTGTAGAGTTTAGCCATTCATCTTTCCAGCATATTACAATTTTCTCAGAGTGTACATCAACAACAGGTTTGAGAAATTACCAAATCAAAAACAAAGAAGTAAGAGCGACCGATGGATATGCTGGTCCCACGGATGACGCCATTTGTTTGAACGATATTTTTCATTTGCTATATACACCTTGAGATATCTTCAAATATCATCATCCATCTTTAGTATAACAATATGAGAGCCAAAGAAACAAGAAAAGGTCAGTGTGCAACACAGGGGGATGGCCCCTGTGAGGCACCTCCGACGCTCAAGTCAGACAGAGTCTGAGTAACGTTGCAGAAAGAGAGCAAATAATTTAGGGTTTTTAGAGATGAGAAAGATGATACCTGAGTATAAGGATCAACCCCTTATTTATAAGGTCTTTACCTTGTCGTTTTTCATAAGGAAATCTAGGCATCTAACCTGCGCTGCTCGGAGGTCGGGACTGCAACCAATCAGAGGGCTCCCTTTATGCTGCAACTCTGACCCTGTCTAGGTGCTGTTTGTAATGGTCAGAGGGAACAAACATGCTTTTCTGCACACCTCTTGTTTGTCTTACTCATAGGTCAACGCCTACCAACTCAGAGACAACACTAGGCTTTGCTTTATAAAAAGGTTTTTATAGAGTTTTCCTAATATAGACATAAATATTTTACCCACACAAACACTAGGCTTTGTTAAAGTTTTAGGCTTTTCTTTAAAGGCTAAATCTATCTGACTCTTTACCTATTTTTCTTATTTAGTTCACAATTATAATTGGCCGGTTATAAAAATGAACTTGATTTAATTTTGTCACAAGTATAAATAAATGACAAATTTTTCTTTAAGAAAAACTATAAACTTCAAAAAACTAAAGTCTATATCAAAGAGTAGTGATACTTTTGTTGTCCACTATTTTAAGTATCAACTATTTTAAAATTTTACAAGTTACGTTATAAAATTTTAAAACCAATAATAATTTATAAGTTACGTTATAATTTATTTTCTGAAACCTAATTTTATTGTAAATTACGTTATAATAAAATTAATTCTAAGATTTTTGCTAGTTTTAATTCTACACAAATAAAACAAGGTATTCGGGTGTAAAAATATCTAACCTTATACACGGGCCGCAAAATTCGTTTTGGGCTCCTTTCTTTCCTTGGGCATTTCCTTCTGATTGGGCTCCTTCTTCTTGGGCCTATTTAAACCGGCTGTAGACTCCTCTCAATTATTGGGTCCAGATTATACTTGATCGAATTCTCATTTCTTGACTGCTAGACCCCTCTGGGGCCTTGGTCTCTTTTCTTTGAAACGTTACACTCTTGAAACGTTGTACTTCCTTTTATCTTTTCCCTTTTGAAACGTTGCGATGCCTTTTCTATTCCCTTATGTGTCGTTTCTCTCAAACGATGTTTGCCTCTTCTATGTGAACCGGTGTAAGTTTTCACTCCTCAATCGTTGCCTTTCTATGAATCGGTGTAACCGTTTGATGAATCGATGCAATGTCTATTCTATAACCATTTGAACTTCTTAATCGATTGGATATGGTTTGCTTAACCTAAAAATCCCTTTCTGTTGCCTACTCCAAATCGGCGCCTACTGGTTATGGGTTTTGTGTGACGGCTGCGATGTTGGTTCTATGGTGGTTCTGTGTATGGCGACAGTTGGTGTTTGGTTCTGTCTGTGGGTTTCTCCTACGGCGGTGGCACTTATCTCTGTGGATATTTCTACGGTGGTGCCTCTGAAATCAGGTTATATCTCTCTGATTTCTTGTTGCCTTCGATTTCAGTATGCTAATATGAATTCTGGGGTTTACTGTTTCTATTGCAACATTTGCGATGGTGCTTACTGTTTCTTCTGGAAAAATTCGTTGCTTTGAATTTTTGCCTTCAGTTCTTATGGGTTTTCCTACTGTTGGGAATTTGATTTCAATCCCTATTGAAATATGAGAAAAAAAAAACTTGATGAAATGGTGCCGGGTGTTTGTAGAACAAATCCTCTGTTCTGCCGCCCTTGGTACTGATGATGATTCCCCTTGAATCACCTTCTGGTGTAATTCTTTGATTGCTGTTAATCTTGGTAAATGATGAAGTCCGGATGGTTTGATTGAACCTGGTGCTCTGTTACCAAATGTTGGGAAAATGATCTGTATAAACACTAAATAAACTTGCACAAGATCGTATAATCAAACTAACTACTTTATTAATCAAACTGAATTCACACACTTTACAATCTTGAATAAGGTTCCTATTTATACTAATCTAAGAGGTGCAACAAAAGGTTGCAACTCTTCATGGAACCTCTTCACGAACGATTATGTCTTTTTCGAATAGACACGCCCATTCGGTTTTAACTAAGTGCTATTTTTGGTCCTTGCACTTTCTATAATTACATAATCAATACATTAACTAATCTATTTTACATTTCTAATCTAACAATCATGATTAATCCATCAAGTGTCACGTCAGATTTTTTTTCTCCATCTTTCTCACATTTCTAAGTTAGAAATACACACGTTTCTTAACATTTCTATCTTTCTTAATTTTTTATTAAAAGAAATTCATTATAATTAATAAACAATTAAAACTAAAATATTTAAAACTATTTCATAATTAATAAAAATTATCTAATTAAAAATAAAAATGAATATTGAGAAATAGAGTAATATATAAGTTGAGAGAAAGAGAATAAAGAGTAAAAGAGAGTAAAATATAAGTTGAGAGTGTATATATTGAAAGGTGTGAGAGTAAGACATGAGAGTGTGTATTTACAGAGTGAATTTTCTTTTTTAAATTAAAACGACCATGAGACCGTTAAGGAGTGAAAAAAAGAAAAGAGAAACCGTCAAAAGATGGGTGGGCCGAGGGGAGGAGAAATTAGTCGGGACCGAGAATTGGTGGGGGGTTGTGCGGCCCCCGCCTCCATCCCATGTGGCAAGGGCGCTTCTCTATAAGGGTGGGTATTCCTATTGTTCTAATAGTTTGTTTTATGATAGTAACATCATGATTTTACTAATTTATTTAGTACATTTAATTTATAAAAAGTTATTAAATTTAATAATTGAAGGTTTATAATTATTAATTTTTAAAAGCTAACTTCGGAATGTATAAAGTATCTAAATTATATGTTGTTATTTTATTAAATGTTCATATGATTATAGAAAGATTATATATATATATATATATATATATATATATATATATATATATATATATATATATATATATATATATATATATATATATATATATATTGGGGTTCGACTGAGGACTTTTGTGCATCGGACTATCTACCAAGGGTGCACAAAGGGCATTTAGGGGATATTAAATGTATGGAAATTATTTTTGAATTTAAATATTTTAAAGATAATTAATAGCTAAATTTGGTATGAAAATTACCATTAACTTCTTTCCTAAAATCACTCCCCCTTTCTCTCTATCTCTCTCTCTTCTCTCTCTCTTAGCCCCCTCTTGATTTTGGAAAAGATGAACGATATGCATGATTTATGTTTGTATGGACGATTCATGTTTGTATTTTGATGTATTTTGATTTTGGAAGAGATGAAAGATATGCATGATTTATTTTTGGAAGAGATGAACGATATACATATATTTTGATGTATTTTGAAATTGTATTATTTCTATTAATTTTGGAAGTGTAATAATTAAATAAGAATTGCATAATTCCTGTTTTACCCCTCCGCGAATTTCATTATGTGCACTTGATGCATAAAACAATCTATTTAATTACCATTTTGTCATTTGATCTAACCCACACATTCTTTTCATCCAAGGGACAATGGAGATTCTTTTGTGCCTCGATGCACAAATGTTCTCAATGGAACCTCCATATATATATATATAATAGTAAAGTTTAAGCGAATATTATTTACTTGATAAAAAAATAATTCAAAATTTCATACATATTTAACATAGTAAATCTAATTATATATTTCTATATTTTAATTAAATATGTGAAACATTATATTTTATCGCATAGATACCCTCATATGTAATAACAGAAATTATGTTACATTTATTTACTATTAACTAAATCACATGAATCATGATTAATTCTTCATTGGTTAAGATTGAAATGCTTATTACTTTTTTATTTACTTCATTCCTATTTTTTTAAAATACAAATATTTGTAATTTATTCTAAATTTTTTATTATAAAAATTATGTGAAGGATATAACCATACATCTATAAATTATATTTGTAGAAAATTTTATTCAAGTTTATTAAACATACAATAACCATCATATATATTTCATAAATAATCTTATTTATCAAATATGTAATGAATTTTAAAGAAACTGACAAGATATATTTATTACTAGTTTATTGACTCGTGTACTACACGAATAACTTTAATAAATTTTTTTTTCCTAAAGTTAATAAACAGAAAATTAAAAGTTAACATTAAATTTTGATATATTGAAATTTTTTATACTTGTGAATATTATAACTAATTTTTAAGTATAAGGTGGTTAAATGGAAGATATAGTCACTAATAACATTTAAGTTTGTTGTCGTTATTATACTTAATTAATAGTTTTTTAAATGTTGATTGTTGTAATTTTAATAGATTAAACATTTTAAGGGATTTAAAAAGAAATTAATATTTATATTTAAAAAAATAAAAATTACAAATGTCAATTGGATATAAAGCGACATTCTTAAGGTGATGACAAATGACAAATGTTTTAGTTATTTAATATTATAGAGTGAATAGATTTTTCTCACTTCTTTAAGTCGAAGGATATGACCATACATTTATAAATTAATATTATAAAAATTTTTAAATTTGGGCTGGCCCTATTTGAAATCAATTAGGCCCACTAAAACTGGGCTGGCCCTATTTGAAAAATATTCCATCTGAGAACCCAAAATAATCAACGACAAAAGGTATTCAAAATCATCGATATTTGCTTAATAGAAGCTAATTGTTCGATCTTTTTTTCTTTTAGATTTTCAATCCACTAAGACGTTGCAAAAACTCAATTTGAAATTGATCCCAAGTTATAGAATCGTGAACCAGTGTTGAGCCCACCAATCATACTCAACTGAGCCAATCGAATTCGAAGGGGATCAGGAGTGAAGAACAGGCTAGCCTTGTGAATCCATCACTGTGGATCGAATTCATTTGGTGGATCATATTTGTTTTAATTTGTTTGGTTTCTTGATCTCTTTTGTGTTATTAGTTCTTCTGTAAGTGATCATTTTAAAAGTTATTTTTTTAATTCAAATGTAGGGTTGTGTGTTTCAAGTTCTATATAGTTCTATTTTAGAGCTAAACACATACACACATTGGGTGAAAATATTCTCAAACAAAATATTCACCATCGCTATGATTAACTGCTAAATTAATCATCGGAGACGGCTCCCAGGCCACGGTCATGGGCCCGTTTCTAACAGTTTCTTCTATTTTACAGTCTTGGATCAATTCATGTATGAAAAGACGGAAACAAATTTGTTACAGTCGCCAACACCATCTAGGTATGGAGTTCATTATTAATTGATGTGTATGTCGATAGATTATTTTTAGTTTCTTTTAAATATGTACGATTTTGTGGTTTCATATAATTTAGTTTACTTATATTCATAACTCGATTCATACTATCGATCATACGTTGTTGAATCACAAATACACAAAGAACACGTGGCATCTAGTTTCCACAACATTAATGTCATCATGGCTTGGTTAGGTTATCGATTTTCTTATTTTTATTTCTCTTTATATTCCATAAATATGTAAATAAACTTTTAATATGGGCATCCTGTAGAACAAGACAAAATGTCTACGAATTAAATGATTGATAACTTTTTGCACTATTGAGGTACCATGTAGAATTGGTATTTAAGTTATTTTATGATCTTATAGAGTTTGTATTAATGAATAAAGTTTTAGTTGGTTTTTCATTATTTTCTTTTTGTAGTAGACGTTAGGGGTGAGCTTGATACGGGACTGTACCGAACCAGTACTGATTCCGAGAATACCGAAACCAAATTATTAGTTTTGAAAGAACCGAATACCGAACCATATAAATTTATATGGTGTCGGTTCGGTTCCGGTTCTGAGACCAGGTTTTCGGTGCCAATCACGTATTTGGACCGAATTAGAAAAAGATACCAAATACCAAACATACATTACCAAATATTACACCCGAATACCGAATATACCGAATATAGAGAAAGGCCATGATAATGATAATGCTTGTGAGTAGTGACAACTTCATATTCATCATTCTCATCAGGAAAAAAGGTGTATTTGAATTGGGAGACATTCATCACATCAAGCCTAAAATGCACATCCCTATAACTGAATTATGAACCACACTCCATTTCTTATTAACCAGTTTCAATCACATTTACCAATGAAAAGTTTTGTTAGCTGCAAGCCTGAAATGCACGCGCAAACACTTTGCACTTACTAAGCCTTATAATTATTCTTTGAAGCACTTCAAAACGGCGTTTCCAAGAAATCCGCGAAATCCAAGAACCGGTAGTCTCTTCATATTCGAAATCCACCGTTGCTCACCTTATCCGATTCAACCAATTTATTCGGTTCGGGATCGGTATATTCGGTATAAATATGGTACCGAAACCGTGAGTACCGAAAACCGATTTTTAACTAATTTGAAAACTGAGTACTGGACCAAATAAATAAATTCAGTATCGGTTGGTACCGGTACCTGTTCAGGTTCGAGAATTCGGCTCCGTTGCTGACCCCTAGTACATGTTTCCAAATGGATCGATGAGGATTAAAAGTGCAAAAGTTAAAAGGAACTTACTATGCATTCCAATGTGTCATTGTGTGTTTCAAGTTCTATATAACTTTTTTTTAGAGCTAAACACATACACACATTGGGTGAAATATTCTCAAACAAAATATTCACCATTGCTATGATTAACTGCTAAATTGATCATTGGAGACGGTTCCTTGACCACGGTCATGGGCCCGTTTCTAATAGTTTCTTCTATTTCACAGTCTTGGATCAATTCATGCATGAAAACTGAAAAGACGGAAACGAATTTGTTAGAGTCACCAACACCGTTCAGGTATGGAGTTCATTTATTAATTGATGTGTATGCCGATGGATTATTTTTAGTTTCTTTTAAATATGTACGGTTTTGTGGTTTCATATAATTTAGTTTACTTATATTCGTAACTCGATTCATAATATCGATCATACTTTGTTGAATCACAGACACACAAAGAACACGTGGCATTTAGTTTCCACAACATTAATGTCATCACGACTTGGTTAGGTTATTGATTTTCTTATTTTTTATTTTTCCTTATATTCCCTAAATATATAAATAAACATAGTATGGTACCCGCGCAAAGCGGCGGCGGCAACAAAAATTTCTGTGTAATGTTTGTTTTGCATCACATCTATCATTTGAAACATCGAGCGAAAAGACCATGTATACTTTGATTGACATAAAATCAATATTATGTTTATATTCTGAAAGCCAACATATCATCTTTGGAAATTTATGGAACAATGAATCAATTACATCATCTTCTTCAACGACATGCACAACACGCACAGAGGAATCAATTTAAGGCATCTAAAATCACGTTGGATCTACTGTTAGATTTTCTCGATGATGGTGAATATTTGCAATATGTACAAGGTGAGTCATATAATTAACCCCACCTCGAACACTAAGACGATCGACAATAAGTTCTAATTTAGAATCGAAAACTTTTGGGACTGAGAACAAAGATTCATAACCTCTTGGAATAATAAAATCACTTGCTAATATAGTTTATACACACGAGTTCATTAAACCAATCATAACCCATAAGAATATAAACACATGTAAAGGAACAAATGAAAGAAAATAAGGCTTGGTAGGCGTGTATGCAAATTCAATGGCTAATTTATAAGGGATTCTGATAAACATCTAGCTTGAAAACCATCCAAGGAGTTTCTTCGGGTTTCCACAGTAGCGTGACACTTAGCTGCCACCTCTTCTGCTTTGAGGATCTCTTCACCATATTTGGCTTCCGGGACTGCCCTCTTTTCCTCTGCCCTTTTGTGGATGAGAACTATATTGTTCTTCATCTTTTCAATATACTTGGCCTTCTTCTTGTGCAACTCCTCCTGCTCACCAATTTTAAAGCCCAGTTAGATATGTTTTCACAATATCTTTTGTGGGTTCAACTTATATGATGGTAGTTATAGTGGATCCGCTTTCTCCTTTATGAAGAAAGAAGGAAGCAATCAAGCCAAAAGTTACAGCATTGTAACCAAGTTATATGTTGCTCCGATAGCATATGTGGCATATCCAAATTAAACACAACTGTATTATCCAAAGATTGTAACATCAAAAAGCCTAACCAGTAGCAGAAAATGAAAAACAACAAATAATATTGAATTAGAATAATTTCTATAAAACAACTATATAGCACACAACAAATCAAAAGAAAAGAGTATACATTGCCTCAATTGATTTATCATACCTATTCTCTTTAAAACTACTTTTGGACCTGTAAAAGATCACAATGTCATCTTATTTTGCTCCACCACTTCTTGACACCCTTACTTCTATTTTTTTATCCAGGCCTGCATAATGCAACTAACAAATGGGCAGTAAAATTTAACCTTTAAATATAAGTTAACAAGCTTAGCAGCTTAATGGACTATTTTGCCATTAATGCCTCCATGTACAGTAATACCTCTTGGCACATGCTTAAAGTGGCCAAGTCTAGAAAGTTGAACTATTTTGCCACCTCTAGTAAAAATTGAAGCCATAATACCACCTGTTATCATGTTCGTTCATGAGTAAAAAATTTATTTGAAATTGAAGTTTTATTCATGTATATGTTGCATCTTGAAGCCATTGAAAATAAAATGCATGACCAACCCATGGCCATGGAGAAGCAATTATGACTTTAAGTTTATTATTGAATTAATGATAACCGTTGTAAAGATACAAATCCTACCAAGCAGTTCATGTAAAATAACAAAGTTGTATTTTAAAAACATTCAACAATAATTGGGAACAAAAGGAGAAAGTTTTTTGAAACCTTATGTAGATGAGAAATCTGTCATGAATCTAATAGCACACATGGTTTAAGGTAACTATCAAGAAAGTACTCTACATAATTTTAATTAAGTACAAATTGCTCACTCCTCCATTTGCAAGTGCAATGGCCATAATAGTTGCAATTTCCGTGATCCATGACAACAGGTTCCACGTAAACACTAAGAACTTCATAAACTTGCAAGTGCAATGGTCATAATAAAACCTGTATGCAGAATAAAAAAAACTAAAACCATCAGAAAAAACAGCCCTTATTAAATCCAAAATCAGCACAATTTATAATCAAAAAGCCTTGAAAATAACATTATGGTTTGGCTGTCTAACCAGCCATAAAATATTAGTCAAATTAATACCAAACTACATAGCTGTTTTAAAGGTTGAATATAAGACATGTTCGATCCAGCAAATCCAGTGAATCCAGTTAGATAGTCTCGAAGTCTTAACCATTCTATTAAAAATACGACAACCAAAATAGTAGCCAACATTACTGAATAATTTAAGCCCTCAATTCTATTAAACTTACAACAACCAACTTTTATCCCGAATTGATTAGGTGCAATGTGCTTGTGCAATGCAACTGATCGTATAACTTCGAAAAACAATGCAAAAATTAGTTGCCTTTATACTTGGACTTCCAGCACTATATAGCGAAAAACAACTCAAAAATATGAAATCTATCAAGCACCACATAATTAGCCAAATCCTTAACATCTTTGCAATTTGCCACAAAAAATGGCTAAAATACACAACAAAGAAAGACACATAATATATATATATCCAAATCTTGATCCAAAAAGTCAAATTTCTCAAACAAAAAAAACAACAATTCTGAAAGGATACTAAATCAACAAAATCTAGCAAAAATCAAGCAGAAGTAATCAAAATTTTACATTTTTAGCATGAGGAAAGTCAAACAAAACTTATTGTATCTCATAAGAATAGAAAGATAAAAAGGGTCATGTACCTCCATCCTTCTACTTTGAGCAATGCAATTGAATGTATAACTTCGAAGAACAATGCAAAAATTAGTAGCCTTTATTCTTGGACTTCCAGCACTATATAGCGAAAAACAACTCAAAAATATGAAATCTATCAACCACCACATAAGAATCGAAAGATAAGGACGGTCTATCGAATGCAAGATTTTCCACATTAACTCATAACATACTTTCTTTTATTTTTCAATTAAACTATGCTTACTTATTACTACAAATTTTGCAACAAAATTATTGCATCAAGTTGATACTAACTTCAACATTGTTTCAAATTGTTCCAAATCAGAGTTAGCCTAAAATAATTCCTTAATACACACCCAACCTAAGAAAGTATGACACAATTTACTTTTCATCATCATATTTCATAGTATCAAAACTAATCATGAAACTGATTGATCACCGAAAACTGAAAATATGCTGAAAGATTACACATTTAGGCCATAAAAATGCCCTAATAATCATGTCATAACAGTAGAGAGTTCACAGCCAGATATACCTCAACATTGAGCCCAATCACACCTCAACAACACACAGGCTTTTTGCATTCCATATCCATCAATGAATTAATCACAGAACAAACAACAGATGCCTCTAAACTGCACATGTTTATAGGTCTCAAATACCATCATGTCAAAAAAAAAACACTTAAATTTTTTTGGAAAAATGTGCTTTAGAAGAGAGGTGTTACCTGAAAAGCTGCAACCCATTGTATTATGGCCTTATGTTCAGGGTCACCCCAAATGCATCACAACCCCAATTTCCAATAACAATTCCTATTTCATATTGAAAATTTCCAGGTTGACAAATTTCCTATTCAGTTTTCATAAAATATTGTAAATATATCTTCACATGACTGACAATAAGAAACAAAAATTAAACCCAACAGGAAACCCCCTAAAAAGTAACACAATAAATGGAAATTAGTTTATCATAAATGTGCATGAAATGCATCAACCATTGTCTAATTAATGTTTATCATAAATGTCCAGAAATTTAAGCTTAATCCCAAAGTAACAGTAGGAATAGAGCATCTACAATTTAGCTTAAATCCATAGGACAACTTCATAAATCATAATGATGAATATCAAACTCAAATTTATAACAACATGTAATGCAAACAGAACATGATTGAATCCGAAGTAAACAGAGTGGCGGTGCAATTGTGACCTGTTTATCTTTGGATTTAGGTTCGGACGTGTTCGTTTTCTTCTCAAAAGAAAAAGACATGGGTTGCTTCATCTGTAAAAATTGAGAAATAATCAATCACACTGGTTGCTGCTGAAATTCTTATTGTAAAGCGACTGAAATTCATCTGTAAAATTTGGGAAAATATCAATCACAACGGCGAAGGAAATTAAGCAACATCGGCAGAGGAGAACACTGACCTACCGAAGGGGCAACATCGGCAGCGAAGCAAATTGGACTGCAAACAGAAAACAGAAGATCCCCTCTTATGAATATTTCTCCCTGTCGTTTTCTTGCATTTGACATGCGTAGGTGATCCAGGCATTCAATGTCCCTGCCAAATTCCCATTTCTTTGTATTAGTTCAACATACTTGAAAAAATAAACACTAACAGAATAGTTGCAGATATTAGGTTGTGTTTAGCTGATGAAAATTTTCAGTTTAAAGTTCTTTATAGAACCGAAAACTTTTTTGTTTTCTAGAGAACACCTTATCAAACCGAAAATGTGTTTAAAATGCTTAAATTGGTTTCCATCTTCTCAATTACTAAACCCCCTTTCTCACCACTGTGAAATCGAGAACAACCTCCAGCATGCTCCACGACTGAGAATCACCATGGGCTTGCTCCACCACTGATGAAATGAAGGCATCGAACAAAACACGACCAGATTCAGGCGTGGTCAAGAAGAAGAAACCGCCTGTTTTTGAAGAAGAAACCCTAGTCTAGATTGGTTTTAAGAAGAAATCCTAGTAAACTTTACCCTAATTGAGAAGAAACCTTAGTTGACGAAACAACCATGATGTGGTTTTTGGAACTGTTTTTTATCCTCAATCTGGATATGGTTCTTGATCTGGTTTTTGTTGGGTTATGTTGGTAGTGGTCTAATAAATTCCTGCTTTGTAGGATAGTTTGTTTTCTATTTTGAATGTGTCCAGAGTTCTTCCTAAAGAATCGGAGTCTTTAGCTTTGAAAAAGTCATTTATTTCTTCCTTGTATTTTGTATTTAAGTAGCCATTTGGCAGCTGAAATAAATCAAGCAGTAAGTCCCAATACTAGTGTGTTTATCTTTACTGCAGTACGTGTGTGAGTGTGTGGTACCAAACATTTGGTATCAGAGCTTGGTTTCCTGTCAAACGGTGAGAGAGAGATGGAGAACTCTGACAAATTTGTGCAACCAGCAATTCCTAAGTTCGATGGTCATTTTTGATCATTGGTCTTTGTTAATGGAAAATTTCCTAAGGAGCAAGGAGATGTGAAATCTGGTGGAAGACGGTATTCCTGCACCGATTGTGAATCCAACTGAAGCTCAGAGAAAGGCCGTCAATGACGCCAAGCTGAAGGACCTGAAAGTGAAGAATTATTTGTTCCAAGCAATTGAAAGGGAGATCTTGGAAACTATCTTGGATAAAAGCTCTTCAAAGGGGATCTGGGATTCCATGAGACAGAAATACGAGGGCTCTACGAAGGTGAAGAGAGCTCAACTGCAGGCTTTAAGAAGAGAGTATGAACTTCTTTCCATGAAGGACGGTGAAAAGGTTGACACTTATCTTGCCCGAACCTTAACGATTGTGAACAAGATGAAGGCAAATGGTGATCTCTTGACCCCAGGTACTGTTGTTGCCAAAATATTGCGTTCCTTGAGCCCGAAATTCAATTATGTTGTTTGTTCTATTGAGGAGTCGAACAATCTCGACACCATGACGATCGATGAATTACACGGTAGTCTTCTTGTTCATGAGCAGCGTATGACCGGGCAACAAGTTGAAGAGCAGGCCTTGAAGATAACGAATGGATCGCCATCTCGAGGCCGGGGAAGAGGACGAGGAGGAAGTAGAGGAAGATGACGGGGCAGATCGTACTTCGACAAAAGCACCATCGAATGCTACAAGTGTCACAAACTTGGACACTTTATAAATGAGTGTCCAGATTGGGAGAAGGACGCTAACTATGTCGAACATGATGACACGGAGGAGGTCGTCTTAATGTCTGAAACGGATGTCGGTGACTCGACAAAACAGTGTGTTTGGTTTTTGGATACAGGCTGCTCCAATCACATGACAGGTGAGAAGAATTGGTTTTGTTCCTTGGATTATTCTTATCGTAATAATGTACGACTTGGAAGTGATGTACGTATGGCCGTTATGGGAAAAGGAAGTGTACGTCTCAATATTGGAGGTATTACTCATACATTAACCAATGTATATTATGTTCCCGATCTTACGAATAACTTGATTAGTGTTGGTCAAGTTCAAGAGAAGGGGTTGGAGATTTTAATCCAAAAGGGAACATGCAGCATATTTCATCCAAGGAAAGGTCTAATCATACGGGTCCACATGAGTTCAAATAGGATGTTTATGGTTAAAGCTAGACCAAACTGCAGTGAAGAGTGTCACAAAGCAGAAAAAGATGATCCTACCCTTCTTTGGAATCAAAGATTCGGTCACATCAACAACAGAAGTTTAAAGGCAATGCATGACAAAGAAATGGTGAAAGGGCTGCCGTTGATCAATGCAGAAATGGGAACCTGTTCAGATTGCTTAGTGGGAAAACAAACTAGAGATCCATTTCCAAAAACGAGTTCTTGGAAGGCAACTCAGCGTTTGCAACTAATACATTCAGACATTTGTGGACCCATCACTCCTCAATCACGCAGTCAAAAGAGGTACATAATTAATTTTATTGATGATTTCTCAAGGAAAAATTGGAGTTATTTGCTGACAGAAAAGTCACTAGCTTTAGAAACTTTTAAGAAATTTAAAGCTTTGGTTGAGAAAGAAGCAGGAACGCAAATCAAGTGCTTGAGAACTGATAGGGGAGGGGAGTTTAATTCCACAGAATTCAAGTTGTTTTGTGAAGAAAATGGCATTCAGCGACAACTCACTGCAAGTTATACACCACACCAAAATGGTGTGGCGGAGAGAAAGAACCGAACCATTATGAATATGGTGCGAAGTGTTATGTGTGCAAGGAAGGTTCCAAAGGTTTTTTGGCCAGAAGCTACCAACTGGTGTGTACATGTCCTTAATAGAAGTCCCACAGCAGCCCTTGAAAATTGCACACCAGAAGAGAAATGGAGTAATCAAAAACCCTCTGTAAGTTATTTCAGGGTGTTTGGTTGTATTGCTCATGTTCACGTGCCTAAAGAAAGAAGATTGAAGTTGGATGACAGAAGCATCAAGTGTGTTCTGTTTTGGGTCAGTGAAGAGTCCAAAGCATACCGACTTTATGATCCGACTACCAACAAGATTATTATTAGTAAGGATGTTGTGTTTGAAGAAGAAGCAACGTGGAATTGGTCTCAAGAATCTGCGATTAATTCTTTTGATCTAGATTGGGAAGAAAATGTTGAAGTGGGATGTGAGGAAAATGTGTCGAGTTCACTCGACACTACAAGCGATCCATCAGGTGTTTCGTTCGGATCTAACAATTCAGATGGGTTGCCAAGTGGAAACGAAAGTGGGTCGTTGAATGGGAATCCAGTTACAACACCCATCGAAGAAAGAGGAAGAAGGGCAACAAAGGCACCAACCTGGATGCAAGATTATGTCAGTGGAGAAGGTGTTTTAAGTGACGAAGATCAAGAGGAAATTGTCGCCATGTTCTCATCTTTATCTGACGAAGATCAGGAGGAAATTGTTGCTATGTTCTCATCGTTATCGGAGCCTGCTAATTTTCAAGAAGCTGCACAAAAGGAATGTTGGAAGCATGCAATGAAACAGGAAATTGAGTCAATCGAGAGAAACAACACCTGGGAACTATGTGATTTACCCCCGGGTGCAATAGCAATTGGAGTTAAGTGGGTGTTCAAGACCAAGTTAAACAAAGATGGGGGAATTGATAAGCATAAGGCTCGACTTGTGGTGAAAGGATATGCTCAAAGACACGGTTTGGATTATTCGGAAGTCTTTGCTCCGGTGGCCAGATGGGATACAATCCGTACTATCTTTGCTTTTGCTGCACAACGAGGTATGAAAATTCACCAATTAGATGTAAAAAGTGCATTCTTATATGGCACGTTAAACGAGACTGTTTTTGTAGAGCAACCTCAAGGTTATGAGGTGCAGGGTAAGGAGAAAAAGGTTTATCGGTTAAGAAAGGCCTTGTACGGTTTAAAGCAAGCTCCGAGGGCTTGGTACGGGAGGATAGAAAGTTATTTTATTAAAGAAGGATTCAAGAAATGTCCTAATGAGCCGTCTCTGTTTGTTAAATCAGCCAAAGAAAATGATGATTTTCTAATTGTTTCAATCTATGTAGATGATTTGATTATAACAGGAACCACACTTGCTTTAATCGAGAAATTCAAAGCCTCAATGAAGTCTGAATTTGAAATGTCAGACATGGGAGAGATGCACTACTTTCTGGGTATCGAGGTCGATCAAACTGAAGGTGGAATTCGTCTAAGTCAGCGTAAATATGCTCGTGAGATACTCGAAAGGTTCAACATGAAAGATTGCAATGGTGTAAGGAATCCTATAGTTCCAGGTTGCAAGCTGGTAAAGGACGATCAAAGTGGTTTTGTCGACGCAATCATGTATAAGTGAATGGTGGGTTGTATTATGTATTTAGCAGCAACAAGGCCAGATATAATGTTCGTTGCTGGTCAGTTGTTCCGATACATGGAAGCACCCACAGAGCAACATATGGCAGCGATGTAGAGGCTGCTTCGGTATATCCAAGGAACTAAAGAGCTTGGAATTTTTTATAAGAGAGGGGGCAGTAATCGGTTGGTTGCATACTCTGATAGTGACTATGCCGGTGATTATGATACTCGAAGAAGTACAACGGGTTATGTGTGTTTTTTGAGTGGGGCTGCAATTTCATGGTCTTCAAAACGACAACCGATTGTCACACTATCCACCACCGAAGCAGAATTCGTGGCTGCCACAGCATGTGCATGTCAGGTGTTGTGGCTAAGGTGGATGTTTGAACACATTGGCTTAACTCAAAAGGAAGGTACTGTTATAAACTGTGATAATACGCCAACCATCAAGCTGTCAAAGAATCCAGTTATGCACAAGCGAAGCAAGCACATAGACGTGAGGTACTTCTTTCTTCGTGATTTGGTAAATGATGGAGTTATAGAGCTGAAGTACTGCAACACATTAGCTCAAGTAGCAGACATTATGACGAAGCCGTTAAAAGCTGAACAGTTCGAGAAGTTGCGAGGCATGCTCGGTATGACTGATGCATCAAATTAAACTAAAGGTTGAAAGTCTTTAGTTTAGGAGAAGGTTTGTTGGGTTATGTTGGTAGTGGTCTAATAAAATCCTGCTTTGTAGGATAGTTTGTTTTCTATTTTGAATGTGTCCAGAGTTCTTCCTAAAGAATCAGAGTCTTTAGCTTTGAAAAAGTCATTTATTTCTTCCTTGTATTTTGTATTTAAGTAGCCATTTGGCAGCTGAAATAAATCAAGCAGTAAGTCCCAATACTAGTGTGTTTATCTTTACTGCAGTACGTGTGTGAGTGTGTGGTACCAAACAGTTTTGCTTCTCTATCTGGTTCATTTTCTAGTTTCTCGATCTCTGATTCTTGATCTGATTTCGCCTCCAACTCAAAACTGACGCCCCAGACCAAAAATTTGGCAACGAGGGTTCATCTGTCTGATTTATCAAACATGACTTGGAGAAGGAGCAGGAAAAAATGAGAGGAAGAGTTTTTGTGGGCTTCTCATTCCAGGAGAGTGAACAACGAATGATCTATCTGTCAACGGCGTGGGGAGAAGGAAAGCGTGTTTGTCTTTCCAAGAATACAGTATTCAAGAATTCAAAATTTACAAACAAATCTGCTTTTATTTGTTTTGCATCACATGTTTGTACATTATGCTTTAAAGACTTGTAAGTCTTAAAATTCAAGACATTAGCTTTAATAAGTTGTACATTGTGCATTGTAAATTGTAAAAAGCTAAATGCTTTATAAGTAGTAGAGATTTAATATGGGCATCATGTAGAACAAGACAAAATGTCTACGAGTTAAATGATTGATAAATTTTTGCACTATTGAGGTACCATGTAGAATTGGTATTTAAGTTATTTTATGATCTTATAGACTTTGTATTAATGAATAAACTTTTAGTAGGTTTTTCATTATTTTATTTTTGTAGTAGATGTTTCCAAACATATTAACGAAGACTAAAAGTGCAAAAGTTGAAAGGAATTTATTATGCGTTCCCATGTGTCATTGTTGAGTTGATTATTAGTAAATATTATTGCAAAGTTTTAAAGGAGGATTGTGTCTATCCATCATCCATTAATTTCTTATCTTACACAATTGTGGCGTGTATACCAGATAATAAATATTTTTTGTTTATCTATTTGCATAGTGATACTAAATGCATAGTGGGAGGTGCCGAAGATGGAAATAGGCATCATGAGCATTTGACATTGTTGATTCTCTAGATCATAATTTTATTCTTTATTTTATATACTTAAATGTATTAATTATTTTCGATTTGACATATCAAGTGGAACAGACATGCTAACACTCGTCGAATGTCATAGGCGGCTTCATAATCAGGCCAAATATATGTCTCTATTAAACTTTATATCGTATTTGTTTTGTATGTGTGAAACTGTTAATGTATATATGTTGAGGCAACAAGTTGAAACACGAATAAGCATTCGTTGACATAATGCAAGGAAGGTAAAACTTTGTCGGGGTACATCTTTTTCTTACACTATTAATCTATGAATACCGTTTTAATTCATTCGGTGGATATATTTTGTTTCAGTTTGTTTAGTTAATTGGTTATCTGATCTATGTGTTCTTAGTTCTTTGACGATGAGTGTAATTGTTAGTTAGTTTTGTGAATATGTTTTGATTCAATTGTAGATATTTTTTGTTTTAATTTATTTGGTTTCTTGATCTTTGTTCTCTTGGTTTTTTTGATGATGGGTGTGATTGTTAGAGGCTTGCGATGAGTATTATTGTAACAAAGAGGATTAAAAGAACATAGATCAAGAAACGAAGTAAATTAATACAAAACAGATCAACCAAATGAATCAAAACCATACTCATGAAGGGAACTTACGATAATACTCATCATAAGCCCTCACAATCACACCCATTATCAAAAAAAAAACTAACACAATAAAGATCAAGAAACTAAATAAATTGAAACAAAAATGTCAAAAAAATAATCAAAACCATATTAACAAACTAACAATCACACTCATCGTCAAAGAACAAATTAAGAGAACATAGATCAAGGAATCAATTAACCAGAGAAACTGAAACAAAATTTATCCAACAAATGAATTAAAACTGTACTTACAGATTAATTATGTAAGAAAAAGGTGTACCTCGATAAAGTTTTACCTTGTTTGATGGTTTATGTCAACGAATTCTTATTTGTGTTTCCACTTGTTGCCTCAACATAAATACATTAATAATTTCACACATACAAAACAACACGATATAAAATTTAAGTGAGACATATATGTGGCATGATTATGAAGCCCCTCTATAGCATTCAACGACTCTATTAACATGTCCGTTCCATTTGATATGTCAATCGAAGATAATTATAGATCTCTGTATATAAAATAAAGATAATAAATTAGGATCTAGAAAATCAACAATGTCACCTGGTCCTGACGACTATCGGAACCTCTTGCTATGCATTTAGTAACACTTTGCAAATTGATTAAGAAAAAGTATTTATCATCTAATATGCCTTGCAACAATAGTGTAAGATAAGAAATTAATGGATGATAGATAGACACAATCATCCGTTAAATCATTGCAATAACATTTACTAATAACCAACTCACCAATGACAAATTGGAACGCATAGTCTCCTTTTAACTTTTGCACTTTTAGTCCTCATTGATTAGTTTGGAAACATCTACTACAAAAAAAACAATTGAAAAACTAATAAAACTTTATTCATGAGATCACAAAAGAACTTAATGTGAATAATAATACTAATTCTACATGATACCTCAATAGTACAAAAAGATATCAATCGTTTAATTCGTTGAAATTATGTCTTGCTTCGCATGATGCCCCTATAGAAATCTATTGATATACTTATTGAATAAAAGGCAAAATAATAAAATCAAATACCTAACCAAGTCATGATGACATCAATTAATGTTCTGAAAACTAGATGCATGTATCATTGATTCAACAAAGTATGATCAATATTATGAACCGAGTAATAAACCATCAAGAATGTAACCATAGATATGAGTATTGTAAATTATATGAAACCACACAAACGTATAGATTAAAAAATAATAATAATGCATGATTCGGATGGTGTTGGCGATCGTGACATATCCGCTTTCATCTTTTCGTGCATGATTCGGTCCAAGACTATAAGACAGAACAAACCTTTAGAAACGGTCCTAGGACCGTGGTCCTTGAGCCGTCTTGAAGAGAAAGTTATCAGTGCAATGGCCATGGTGATGATCTAAATCAGTGACTCTCGCATTGGGGCATTCAGGTATTATGTTATATAAAAGCATACATGTCTGCATTGTTATCTTACATTTTTCTTTTGGGTTTTCGTTTGTTGTGTGGTCGTAACTTTAGGAACTACAATTGTAAATGATCATTCTAGATAAACTTGAAGACACAATGAGAGAATCGGTACTACTATTTTGGCTTCTTGATGCCGGAGGAAGAATTACAACTTTGCATGACTAAGCATAACAAAATTACTACAGTCGTTTTTTGGCATTGGTGATATAGTTCATTAGTTTAGCTTTCTCGCTAACAGCTTTAATTAGACTTAGAAGTATCAAAATCTGAATTCTTATCTCATGCCAAACCATCATCGTCACATCAGTCGAGAAACTCCCAACCGCAGTTTTGTCAACATCAGCAAGAGCTAGCAAGAAGTTTTGTAATTGTAAGACAGTCTATTGAGGTGAGAAACAGTGTTTTTCACGACGGAACTATATACGCCAATGCGCTTAATTATGCATGCTGGAACTACGCGCGTTTAATACATTTTCTAAGGGAGAATCTCGTATATATGCTTTGTAATTTGCTATTATTATCTTAACCTTTTGTAACGGTAGTTATTAAGTTCTATGGGCAATTCTAAATCGTGTTGCTTGCATATGATTTTCAGGGTTGGCTGAGCAAGGCTACAAATTGAGCTATGTTCAGGGCAAAAGCTGGCTAGGTGTTATTCAACCGAGACCACGAAGATCACTAATGGCTCCATACCTTCCTTGGAATGGGTTAAGTTCTGAAGATGGTGCCCTCTGCTCTATGCTTTGGTTAAATTCATGTGAACAAAAGAGAAGGCATGAAATAGTTTTTACGAGACAGACCACGTAGTACTAATTTGATTTACCGTAGTCTTTTGATCTATAGGCTAATGTGGCATTTAGTTTGAAATGAAATTCGAAGGAATTTGAATTTGAATTTAAAGTTTTAGTTAATAATGTGTTTGGAGGGGAGGGATAAAAGTAGTTTTTAGTTAAAGATGTAAGTTGAAATCTAATTCATGTATGAGTTGGTAAGAACGTCAAATTCCTATAAACAAAGATATTGATGGTAATAAATAAAACTTAACTCTTTAACTTTGTCATCAAAAGTTCCAGACAGGCTTTTTTTTTAAATTCCAATTTCTTTGAAACAAACCAATCACACCCTTATGCTTCACATTGGTGGGCGCAGGTTGTTCAACATGGTGCTTGCTTAGGTCTAGGCTTGGCTGCTATAGGGACTGCTGATGAAGATATTTATGTTGAGATCAAGAGTGTATGCATTTGAACTGCAAGTGAGGATGAACCAGATATGCTTGTAAATGCTCATAAGACACATGAAAAGATTATAAGGTGAATTAATATCCTTCAATAATCTTTAATGTCGTTATGATCTTACTATAAGCATTATAAAATCATGTTATCCCGCTCACGATTTCAGAAGCGGAGAAGAATCAGACACCCATGTTATGTTATGAATGTGTAAGCATTGGCGCGTACAGGGGAACATCAAATAACAAGGCAATCTGCCAAACAAATTTGAGTGATGATGTCTGGCGCACCTCTGTTATGACCCTTGGTTTTAACCTGAACAGTTTGGTACTATTTCTTTTAAAGAGTATTTTCATTTGTTTGAATGTTTCCATGTGGATCGTAATTCGGATTCTGGTAATTGTTTATAATTTGTTCTTTGTTTTTCATGTACTAAGATCAACATCTGAACAAGCATTTTGTTTACTTTTGTCTATCCACCTTATGATTATGAAACACATGAAGAACTTAAATATATATGTTTAGTTAACATCAAGTGTTGAGTAATTGGCATTACTCTTGTTTAATGAAGTATAGTCTTAGTCATACAACCCGAATATGCGTTATGGGTCAACCATGGCTGTAGGCATTTCTTGTGCTGGTACTGGCATAAGTGAGGCTTTATATCATAGTCATGGTGATGATCCAAATCAGCGAGTCTCGCATTGAGGCATTCATTCAGGTACGTATATTTATTATATAAAGATAGACATTGAGACATACACATCTGCATCCGTATTTTACATTTTTCTTTTGGAATTCTATTGCTCATGTGGTCGTAACCTTCTTAACAGACGACAATTGGAAAAGATCATTCTAGATAAACGTGAAGAGATAAGAACCACGATTTGAATTCTTATTCACTCCCAACCATCATTGTTCGAGTACACTGCCACATCAGATGGGAAACTCCCAACCACAGTCATCAGCAAGAGCTGAGGCACAAGGAGGCGAAAAAAGCCAATGCTGAAACTTTATCTCCTGTTCTGGCAAACGAAAAGATTCTGATGAAAAGGGTTCAGGTATGTACATTTCTTTCAGTGCTGTAACTCCCTCGATCAGTTTACAGCGGCCATTTATGCACTTGTATAAGTATTTGCCTAGTGGTCATTATTATAGGTTTTGATGATAATATCTAACGTGGCAAAAGCTTAATGTGGACATTGTAGCTAAGAAAACCCCGGCGATGATATGATAGACGCTATCAAACATTGTTGTTACTAATAAGTGGTACTCATTTGAAGTCTTGAACACACACACACACACACACACATATATATATATATATATATATGTATGTATGTATGTATGTATGTATGTATGTATGTATGTATGTATGTAGTTGAGCGGGTCGAATTTATTCATAGAGATAATTCAGATCGAGAGTAGGATGTATGCCGAAAGATGATGATGGAAAGGTGCACCAGAAGGCAAGATGTGGAGGATTCGGCTACAGCAACTTCTCTTAACTGTTCAAATCTATGGAGGAAAATGAGAAGACAGACTTGAAGCACGAGCCACCACCGAACCAACCACCGTTGCATGAAGACCAGCCGGTACCCGTTAGGTAAAAGTCGCCATATCTTATTGATCACAATAGTATATGTTAGCATCTATGGATTCTACAGAAAAAGAACCATGAAAATATATGAACTTGACAGAGAAGATTTCTAACATGTTTTGTACCAAACAAGTGTAATCTAGATTTTCATTTTGATTTCATTCGTGGGTATTGTGGCGTAAGTTGTGAATCATAAACGTTTGTCCAGCATGTTTCAACTTCTTAGGGTGCTTGCTTTTTCAAAAGATCAAAAATCATGAATCATAAATGTTTGTCTGTTAAAGAACATAAGTAAAAATAATAAAACTTTCTTCTCATGCGTTATTTTCTTTCTTCCGACATTTCCAACTCTTTCTTCTTTCTCCTTTCTTTCCTTTCCTATCCTCTCAAAAACGACACTTATAACCGAGTATTGTACATTCAAACCCAAGCCCTAATTAACCATATTTCATTGGTTATTGTGAACATACGTTTGTACATAAACCAATGGAAACATAATTAAGTCATCATTTCGTAAAATATAAGTTACCTTGATCAGCACACGACCCTGGTTTAATGTTAAACATCTTGCGAATTTCTTGAGGGTTCTTCCATTTCATCATGTCACCAACTCTTCGACTCACAAGATCCAAGAGGTTTTTTATCTTGAGATCATTGGCTGCCTGTAATAAAATATTTGTGATTTTATCTGGTAACTTATAAATCATCTTTATACAGATGTTATATGTTTTTTTAAGAGATTACAAGTTTGAAGTCTGAAAATCACCTCTGGGATTAAAATGTGGTCTTAAGATCCAAAATCTAAAATCAAAATGTGATCATTATTTGTTTCGTAATATAAAACTTTTGAAAAACATTACTCAAAATATTATATCAAATTAATCATATATTACAATTAAATGATTTATATTAACAAAATTAAATTGAATTGAAGAAATGTGGTGGGGACTTTAAAATAAAACTTTGGACTTTAAAAGTTTTCGCTATAAAATAAAATTTGTTGTCAAAATAGAAATTAATATAAACATCTACAGATGAGATGATATATGTGCGTTGCCTGAGCTGTTTCATTTAAAAACTTTATAATTTTTTTTGAAATTTTTTATAATAATATGATATATGTTTGTATATTTTTAATTGTAGTTTTTTTATTATATATGGATCCATGAATCACATTTGTTTTACGACGAAAACAATTATAATTATAATTTTACTAATTTAATTAAATTTGGTAATTAAACAATCTATAAGACTATTTTGATCATTGCGGATAATTAGCGTTTGTCATGGTGTAAATACTTGTAGGGGTGTTCATGGATGGTTAACCGAACCGAAATCGTATTTCGGATGGTTAACCGGATATATCGGTTCGAAGATTTCGTGAACCTAAACATAAACCTAAAAAGTCGGTTAACCGAAAATATGTTAACCGGTTTTTTCGGTTCGGTTACTCGGTTAACTAATTAACCATTTTTTATTTAGTTAATCAATTTTAAATTTAAAATTTTCAACATTACTTTATAAAAACTTCAAATGTTCAAGATAATAAAAACAAGGAAACAAAACTACAAATCTATACTATATAAAATAAGAAAACCACTTGGAGTTCCTGGACCATTGGATGAAAAGAAATCAATGGTCCAGATTAATGACAACTCATAATTATTTATGAAATGTCTCTTATACCCTTAATTAAAATCAATATTATACCTATCTTTTTTTTTTATTTCATTTCCAAATTTACTACCTTAACTTAATTACATTAAATTTTGATTTTGATTTTAATTTTTTCATTAATGAATTAATATCAGATTAATATTTACCTAAAATAAATATGTGTCTTTATTATCCTTAATGATCATAGTTAAATACAAATGTAAAAATTTGGATTTAAATGTAGAAGTGTAGTAAATAAAGTTAAACATTTTTGTTAATTATTTTGCTAACAAGATTTAAAATTTAATTGCTAAAACTTCAATTGTGAATATGATAAATTTTAACTGTTGATTTTCAGATATTCCAGTTTTATATTTTATCATTTTCAAAATATATACACATCACATAATTGAAGTTGTTTGTTTCTTACATTGATATTTCATATTTGAAGTTAATAAAAATTAAAAGAAACATTTTTTGCAAACACATATTATCTGTTTTTAATAATACAATATAATAATATATTTTTATTTAATATCAAACAACTAAGTATTTTTTTTATCTTTAATTTAACTAGCTTTCAAATTTTTTTATTTTAGTTATATATAAAATTTATAATAATTTATTAAAATATAAAAAAATACGTAACATTAGTTGATTAACCTATATATTATAATAAAACAAAACAATTCATGTCATATGTCATTTCTACAATACAAGAAAATTTTATTTTTTCACCTCTTTTTTCAAATTTAACACCTTAACTTAATTGCATTAATTTGTACTTTATTTTTTTTATTAATTAATTAGTAATAAATTAGATTTTGTAACATTTAAAATTAATGTTACCTAGGGGTGTTATTCGGGCGGGTTAATTGGGTATCGGGTTATTCGGGTTTGAGTGTGGGTTAGCTAACCGAACCCGAACCAAATAAGGGAACGGGTTAATTGGTTTCGGGTTAAATGGGTATCGGGTTATTCGGTTTGGGTTAAATGGGTTATTCGGTTTTGGTATAAAAATTGAAATCATCAACAAAGTAGTTTAAACGGGTTAAATGAGTTGGTAATTTGGGTAAAACGAGTTAAATGGTTTGAGTATCAAAAATGGGTATTTACATATTTACATTCTATACATAAACAATAATAATTATAATTATAAACAAATAAAAAAATGAAAAATATATATTAAACGGGTTATTCGGGTTATTTGGGTACCCGAATAAGCATGAATCCTACCCGTAAACCGAACCGAATTACTTATTCGGGTACCATTTAACCCGAATAAGGAACCCGAAAACCGAATAACCCGACCCATTTAACCCGATTAAAGTTCGGTTCGGGTGGGTTATTCGAGTTCGGTTATTTTGCACACCCCTAATGTTACCTAAAATAAATATCTATCATTATTATCAGGCCCGTCTTTTAGGGTGTGCGAGAAGGTCGACCGTACATGGCCTCCGATTTTGTAGGGCCTCACAATCGTAAAAATGATCGGAGCATCAAACGAAGTGCTTTGAATATTAATTTTTATTTAATCATTATTTCGTTTTAACCATATTATATACCATTTTAGAAGTCTCATTGATATAAAAATACATAAAAATTTATCATTCACGACATATAATTTATTTATTAAAACTCAGTTGCAAAATGAGTAATCTACTATTCAAATTTTTCGTAATTAAGGGTCTATATCGTATGCAAGTGTACAGGGCCTCCAAAATCCATGGGACGGCCCTGATTATTATCCATGATAATCATAATTAGATAAATGTAAAAATTTGAATTAGTTGTGGAAATTATTATTATTATTATGTATAATAAAAGAAAACATCAAATGTCACGTGTCACATCTACGTTCACCAAAAAGATAATTACAACTTGTAAAAAATAAAAGATAAATACAATTTAAAATTTTTAAAAAAGATAAATATACTCTATTTTTTAATCTATAAATATACATAATTTTAATGTGATCACTCTATGAATCTTGTATATATTAAAGTTTGTGAATGTAATGAATCTAATGAAGCTTATATATATATATATATAAACATGAAATATAATGTATCTAATGAATCTTGTGTATATTAAAGGGTATGAATGCAATAAACCTATTGAAAGTTTATTTCTATTTGTTCAAAGCTCGTATGTATAAAAAAATTATATGTATAAAAGATTATTTCATTTGGTGTTCACAGTTGCTTAATTATAAATGACACTCAAATGACGAAGGATCCTTGTCCCATATACATGTGTGTGAAATAATGTGGAATCTAAGATTGTATTTAGTTAACAAAAACAAATCAGATGATAAAGTTTTAGTTTTAAGAAAAAATAAGATGGGTGGTTATAAAATAAGAAAAATAGGACATGTGATAGAAAAATAAGGGAGAGAAAGAGAATATTATAAATAATTATAGGATAGGTTATAGAAATAATATGTAAAGTGATATTTTAAAAAGATAAAATGAAAATTTATAAAATTTTTGTTAATCAAACGAGTTTTTATTTTATTTTCAAAGTAGAATGGTTTTTTTGGAAAATTTAATAAACGCATCCTAATTTTTTTTGATGTATTTTGGTATGTACGGAGAATGAAAAGTCAAACGAACCAGAATAAGTTTGAATAGCGTCTCGTAGTGAACATTCACGAACTTTGCATCAAACGCTCTCATCTCCTCCACGGCGGTGATGTTATTTCCGGCGCCGTCGTAATACTCATGTTTGTTACAATACTCCAAAACCTTCGCCATAGTCTCACCGGTAATATTAGGAAAAGACAGTACGATCTGATCGGAAAATCCTCGGTCGTCGATCATTTTCTTAATCGTTTCCGATTGCAGCGCCACCTGTAACTTCACATCGAATTTCTCACCGTCGGAGCTCGTTAATATCAAATTCGCCGGCGACGGAGTGACGGCAACATGATGTTGTGGATCGGTGGCGATAGGGCGGGAGGAAACCATAGATACAGAGATTAAGATGAAAATGAAGAGCATGAAATTCAGATGAGGGAAATTGAGAGGCATGTTTGATTTAGGAACTTTGAAGAAGAAATTTTATGAAATCGGCAGATTAATTGCATAAGTTTGACTATTGTTCATCGAGACTTTGACTTATCGAGTCATTCAAATATTTAATTTTCAAAGGTAATTAAAGAATGGAAGAGACAGCCAAAGATGGAAAATTTTTTAGAAATAATCGATTTTGTTAAAAAACTTTTAAAACTGATCGGAGTTTTTTTTTTTTTCCAAAAATGATCATGCCGGGGTTCCCACCCCCGGCTCAATCAAACTTTTTTTTTTTGCTAACCCGTGATCAACAACAAACGACAAAGCATGGCATACCCGTGAACAAGAAAACGACAAACGCGATGTGACCGGACGGAGGGGTGTCAGGCCGCTCTTGGCAGCTGCGGTCTGACCACCACGCTCTTGGCAGCTGCGTGCTGTCAGGACCCGGCCCGTATCCGACGTTGACCCGGTTATATCTTGCCTATATATACCGCTTCCATTTCACCGAAATATCACACCAACCCAACATATCATTCTATATTCTACTCTTTTTCTTCAAATAACCTCTACTCTATAAATATTCTACTCTTTTCTTCAAATAATCTATACTCTATAAATATTCTACTCTTTTCTTCAAATAATGTCTAGTCTATAAATATTTTATTCTAATTTCAAAAATTTTATTTTTTTATACTCCCGAATATTCTAGTTTTTATAAAAATAGTCTAAATTTTATGAATAGTTATTCTAAATTTTTCACTTTCAAAAAATAATACAGAAATATTCTAGTTTTTTTAATACCTTTTATAATTTTACAATATCGGTATTTTAAATATTTAAAGTTACTATATTTTAACTTTAAAATTTTTATTAAAAATGTCTCAACAAATATTTCCCGGTCCGAACAACCCTGAATTATTATTTTTGTGGGATCAGCATCGAGCTTGGCAAAATTTCAATAACGCTGATCCAAATAATAATAAAGAGTTGAATACCAGGAGGTCGGACCAAACCTTTTGGAACTATATCAACGACCATCCAATCCGTGAAGATGTATTGGTCCAAATAAAAGCCGCCGGATTTAGTGGAGTGTTGGCCTTGGGATACCTAAAGGTTGATCATCATTTGATCACCGCAATGGTAGAAAGGTGGCGTCCCGAGACACACACATTTCATCTTCCGATCGGTGAGGCCACAGTAACGTTACAAGACGTACAAGTCTTGTGGGGTCTGCCGGTCGATGGTATGGTTCTTACTGGTATAGATACTTTTTCACGTGAACAATTAAATACAATTTGTGCAAATTGTTTAGGTTTTACGCCCGATCCCGGGTGTTTAAAAGGTTTTCAAATAAAGTTAGCTAGAGTATTAGATGAAATAATGTCCCCATTGGTGAATCCGACACAACTACAAATTGAACAAAGGGCTCGTTGTGTCATTCTCCATCTTATCGGGGGAACAATTTATCCTGATTCTTCTGGCAGTAGGGTTTCGTTGCTGTACTTAACACATCTTACAGACCTTCAGACGTGCGGTTTATATTCTTGGGGTAGTGTCGTTCTCGCATCTCTTTATAGAAACTTATGCAGAGCGACAGTGCCCGGAACAGCGGAGATTTATGGTCCGCTTGTGTTATTGCAATTATGGTGCTGGGAGAGAATTAAAACCACCTCCCCCCGAATTGTAAGAACAATGTATGATTTCTCAGAACCGTACGGTGCAAGGTATGTTTTGAAATATACTTTTAGAATTGTGTATGTAATGATTTACGTTGGAGTAATTTGACTATTTGTAGTATATATATAACAGGTGGCGAGCTGATTTAAGTTTTACCAACACGACAGCCCACTGTCTTGATGCAGCCCGACAACACTTGGCCAGCTTAACAAACGATTTGGTAAGTACATACAAAAAAGAGCTGGATCATGCTGTTAGATTATGGAACGTAGCACGGGGGAGAGAAATAATAGTGGTCGATAGTACCACCAAACTCTTCAAAGCAAAGTGTTACACAACGCATGAGGATTACAGAAGACATCCTAACGAACCGGAATGCAAATGGTTGGTTCGTGCTTCGAAGGACAGAAAGACTCAATTGTGGCATATTTACAAATGGGTTGATGGACACAATTGTTATGGGTCTGTCGTTCGAAACAATAACAGGAGCCTGAAGTCTCGTGACATCGCTTCTCATGTCACACAGTTTGTGACACAAGACGTAGCATTTCCGGTGAAGCAGGTGCGGGCACATATAAAGTCATTGCTTGCTGTTGATATCACCTATCAGAAGGCCTGGTTTGGAAGAAGAAAAGCTATTGAAACTGTGTATGGCAGTTGGGAGTCAAACTTTGAGGAGATGCCTAAATACGTTGCTGCCTTACAGAGCTCTAACTCTGGCACAATTGTTGAATGGTTGCATCATCCTAGTGGGTCCTCCAATAGCTGTACGTTTAAGTATGTGTTTTGGGCGTTTGGACCTGCTATTGAAGCGTTCAAACGGTGCCATCGGGTTGTGTGTGTAGATGGAACCCATCTGCGGGGTTCTTACAGGGGGAAATTGTTGACGGCAGTGACAAAGGACGCAAACAATCACGTCCTTCCACTAGCATATGCCATAGTGGATGAAGAAACAAACGAAAGCTGGTCTTGGTTTCTTCAGGTATTCAGGCATTATGTTTTTGACTCACAACGTTCATTGTGTGTAATTTCAGACAGACATAAAGGAATTATACAAGAAATGACGACGTTGGACCAGTGGAAGGAGCCATTCGGCTATCACCGTTTTTGTCTACGTCATGTTCGAAGCAATCTGATGGCCAAATTCAAAAACTCTAGGCTTAAAAAACTTTGTTGGGGTATGGGAAGCACTACACAAAGAAGAAAATATGCATACTACGTCCAACAAATGAAAGCCATAGATGTTCAAGCATGGGACTACTTGAAAGCAATTGGCACAAGCAAGTGGTCTCTGCTACATGATAACGGTCATCGTCGTTGGGGTAACCTTACGACAAACATTGCTGAGTGCATGAATAATGCTTTACGGCATGCAAGGCTTCTACCAATCAAAGCGTGTATCGATTATACGTTTCACAAGGCCGTTGAGCATTTTAGAAAGCACTCGGAGATTGCGATGAACTGTCAGACACCGTTGCCCCCAAGAATGTGGAAACTATTCACTATGCGTGAGAGACATGCGCTAGAACACACTGTTGAAGAGTTTCACCACATTGAGGGCACATACAATGTTCTATCCAGGCTGAGCACAAATGACAGGGGCGGAAACGACTACACTGTCAATTACCTAAAGCGTGAATGCAGTTGTGGGAAATGGCAAATGACAAGATTTCCGTGCTCCCATGCGATTGCTGTTAGTCGCCATAGGGGAGATGATGTCACTACTTGCATTCACAAGGTTTACTGGACAGAGACATATCGAAGACAGTATAGAACTGGCTTTTCACCCCTGCCACATAAAGCACACTGGATAGATCCTGGATGGCAGATACAAGCAGATCGGTCTAGGCTTACGAGTTCAAGAGGCAGAAGACGCGGCCGCAGAATACGTAACGAAATGGACGTTCGCCCCCCTGATGAACCACGTATCAGAAAATGCTCGATTTGCCACCAACCCGGTCACAACCGCACAAGATGTCCAAACGGTCAACAAATATACAATTAGATGTATTATAAGTGGATGATTTTTTGTATGTATGTCGTATTGAGATTATATAATATGAATATAAGTATTTTATTAAAATTCTATGCCCAATTTAAACCTTTTTAGTATGACTTATTGGTAAAATTTCATCAATTTTGGATATATTAAAGTTCCGTATATTTATCGCACTTGAAATATAAACGCATAATATTAATTAAATCGAGTTACAAAATTGATATACATTGAAATTGTTTAGCTTATTATTATTCATATAATTATTAATAATATTGATATGTCTAAATTTATTTTCTATTTTTTTGGTTAACTGTTGGTTTACTAATAACATTTGAAAATACTAGTAACCGAAATAAAATATTAATAACTGAAAATACATAACCGAAATAAAAATACTAGTTGTTACAACTAAAAAAAAAATTAAACATCAAGCCTTTGTACCTAAAAACATCAAGGCTTTATACCCAAAAAAAATTTGAACACCTTAAAAAAAACACTTGCATATTCAACCGGCCGGAAAAAAAATTGTTTCATCAAGCCGGGGGTCCCAACCCCGGCCTAATGATGAGTCGTGCCACATCATCATACAGCTACCCATCTCTCCTGCGGTGATGTTGATTGATCCGGGGGTGGGAACCCCGGAGTGATCATTTTTGTAAAAAAAAAAAACCGATTACTTTTAAAACTTTTCTGAAAAATTCGATCATTTCTAAAATTTTTTCCCAAAGATGAGATAATGATCATGATCTTACGCTCGATTTTATTTTTATTATTTTTAATAATAAAAATGTTACAACATGATTTTATTTACTGTTTTTAATTAATTTAAATTATACGTGTTACAGCTTGATAAATGTCAAATTATTTTATAAGATGCAGATCAACTGGCATAAACCTAATGATGAAAGTAAAGTCTCGAATCGTAAAACAAGTGAACCTTTTTAAAATAGGTTTTTTCTCTTCCTTTTAGATGAATACTTATTATTTTTTGGGTGATGATAAATACACACCCTCCATTTTCTAATTATACACCTTCCACTATTTACCTTAAATCATCAGGGTTTGTCCTGGTGGCCACCAAGTTTTCATAATGGGCTTGGGGAGGGTTGTTATCCGGGTTCGATCATCACTAGAGGCGGATTTTGGGGTTTTTCCCTTCAGGTGAACTAATCTAACTATGGAGATTTTAATCTAATTAGGAGATTATGGTGGGGATCGAACCGGGATCTGTCGGCACTTGGGCCTAGGCGATAACCACCACATCAGCCGTTCAAAAAAAAAACTAATTACCTTAATCATTAAGTAATCATTAAATGATTTGATTTATTTAAATTATTTTTAATATATAAATGCAATAATGGTGATAATAATGGTGGGTTCCACCCACTAAAAAACAAAAATAATTATATAGAATTGACAAAGGGGTGTTGTTTATAAATTTATGTGTCCCACAACATTAAGAAATAATTAAGCTAATTAACTAGAAGTGTGTAATTAGGAAAAAAATTATGGGGGTGTGCATTTAACACAACCCTATTTTTTTTCTTTGTATTAGACTAATACTTATTTTTAGAGACCATTCATGTAATTTACTCTAAATAGAAACATGCAACTCGTTGTTTGTACCCATGTGAATTCTACAAAAGTTGAAATCTCTGTAAAAAAGGAAAAGAACCTGTAGAAAAAGTAACATTGAATTGACAAATAATTAATTTTGAACAAGTTTTTACATACGTACGTGTCCAATCCACAAACCAGATTGTTTAGAGTAGTGTTGCAAGAATGAACGGAAAACCAGAACTAGATTTAACACAAACCTTCTTTTATTTAACAACCCTAAATCACAACCGGCATTAAGCCACCCTATTACTTACAAAGAGAAATCTCACTACATCACACTCTGAGACTTCATCGACAGATGAAGCTCACCCTCAACAAAATACAGATCAAAATCATAAACAAATAGTGAGATGTTTTACAACCAGAAACTTAAGAACCAGAAGAATCACTAGAGATTTACAAGAACTCTCAACCTGTCTAACATTACGCAAACTACTCACCTTAAATAGAGGGAGTAGAACAAACAACCAAGAATCTAACCGACTAACAACTCACTAACAACTTGAGCTGTTGAAAATAACGAAGCGCCGTAGCAGATGAAGCGGCGAAGGCGTAGATAGACGAAGATGCTGAAAAGAGAGAAAATATCTAACCTGGGAATTAATTAGGGCAGCCGCATGGAAATAAAGATGCGTGGGAAATAGCAGAACATTGATCACCACACTTAACTTGGGAAGAATCTGGAAGTCCGACACAAGCAGAGCCCAAAGCTAGCAGCAGCCCAAACCTAGCAGCAGCCCAAAGATTGAAGCCCAATTCCAAAACAGCCTTTTTAACACCCCCCTTCAAGTTAAGTGTGGAAGTGATTTACCAAATTTAATTTCGCACACAAGCTTGAATGAGAGGGAACCGTCAAGCCTTTTGTGAAGACATCAGCTACATTTTCAGACGAATCAACCTTAACAGTTTTAATAATACCTGCAGATTTTTTTTCTCTCACAAAATACAAGTCAAGTTCAAAATGTTTTGTTCGATCATGAAAAACAGGGTTGGTTGCAATCAGAATTGCAGCCCTGCTGTCTAAATTGATGCAAACAGGCAACTCAACACAAATACTTAAATCATGAAGAACCTTAAGTATCCACAGAACTTCAGAGGTAACCGAAGCCAAAGCACGATATTCAGCCTCCGCAGAAGAGCGAGAAACTGTTGGATGTTTCTTGCTCTGCCAAGAAACGAGATTACCATCAAGAAAAACACAGATGCCTGTTACAGACTTTCTCAACATAACGGCCTTTGCCCAGTCAGCATCCACAAAAACAGATAAAACATGCTTAGATGAACTAGAAGAAGATATGTGAATGCCACGACCAGGTTCATTTTTCAGATACTTTAATAACCGAATAGCACACTTTAAATGAGATTGTCGAGGCTGATGCATAAACTGACTCAAAACATGCACAGTGTAGGTAATATCAGGTCTGGTTAGAGTAAGATAGATGAGTTTACCAACTAACTTCTGATAAGCAGTAATATTAGACAGATGCAGATCAGTAGGACTTTCATAGCCTTTGGAACTCATAAATGCACTAGGATCCAAAGGGTTTTGGACAGGTTTGCAAGCAAGCATTCCAAACTCAGAGAGTAGATCAACACAATACTTTCGTTGAGACATACATATGCCAGTGGATAAATCAAGAATTTCAATGCCAAGAAAGTATTTTAGAAGTCCCAAGTCCTTAATTTGAAATTTAGTACTTAGAAACAATTTGAAATTATCAATTTCCTTTTGATCATTACTAGTTACAACAATGTCATCCACATAAACAAGGAGAGCAACAGACAAAGAATTAACACATGTAATATAAAGAGAGTAATCACTCTTGCTTTGAACGAATCCATTTTCAAGTAAAGCCGAAGTGAACTTTTCGTAAAGGATCCTCGTCTAAATCCCCATATAAGAAAGCATTATTCATATCCAGCTGATGAATAGGCCAGTTATTAGAAATAGACAGACTCAATAAACAACGCACAATGACCATTTTAACAACTGGAGAGAAAGTCTCATCAAAATCAAGACCTTCTCTCTGATTGTATCCTTTAGCAACTAAACTGGCCTTATATCGATCAATCTCACCAGAAGCTTTGTATTTAATTTTATAGATCCATTTGCACCCTATAGCTTTTTTATCTGGGGGTAAATCAACAAGGTCCCAAGTGTGATTTCGATGTAGGGCCTCCATTTCTAAGTTCATAGCGTCTATCCAGTGTTGGTGTTTTATTGCCTCCCAATATGTATTTGGTTCCTCAGATTTATTTAAGTTAGAGATAAAACAAAAATCAGAAACAGACAATTTTGAATGATTGACCACTTTTTCGAGACCAAATTTTACTTTACTATTTACCACAAAATCATTATATTTAGCAGGAAAATTACTTTGCCTAGTAGACTTTCTGACACAAGGAGATTGAGTAGAAAGTTGGGTCATGGTATGATCTACATTATTGCCCTCAGTAGCTCCCTCATTGTCATTTAGAGTTGCATTAGACTCAAGCACTTGTTGTTCATGAATAGAAGATTTTTGAGACTGATTGCCATCACCATTACATGGTGTTGCATGATAGTCTTCAAAAAAATCCTCCCATGCATTTCGACCGTAATTACTATGGTCCATACCATCTCTATTTAATATTTTTTGGTTCTCATCATTGGGCTCTTGAGCATAACCAGACTCGTTTGTATCAAAGAAATTTTGATAATTTTGATCATGTAAAGTGTGTTGATGTTGACTAGTTGGTTTAAAAGGAAAAACAGTTTCATAGAACTTGACATCTCGTGAAAAAAGAAAATTACGACTTCCAATGCTATAAAGCTTGTAGGCATTTTTTTCGTTAGAAAAATCAACAATGACACACTTTTCAGATCTTGGTGAAAATTTATCACTTACATTTAAAATTTTGGCAAAGCACAAACACCCAAAAGTCTTAATATGAGAGAGACTTGGTCTAGTTTTATAAACCAACTCATAGGGACTTTTTCCTTTTAAAACAGATGTAGGAAGCCTGTTAATCAAGTAAGTAGCAGTTAGAATACATTCAGACCATAGATACAAGGGTAAATTTCCTTGAAATAATAGGGTTCTTGCTACATTTAAGAGGTCTCGATGTTTCCGTTCAGCAAGACCATTTTGTTGTGGTGTATAGGAGCAAGAAGTTTGATGAACAATTCCATGTTGTTGAATAAAATCAGTCATATTTTTATTAACAAATTCAGAACCATTGTCACTTCGAAAGCTTTTGACATGTTTATTAAACTGGGTTTTTAATAAATTGAAGAAAGTAACAACATTATCAAACACTTGCTCCTTGGACTTAAGTAAAAAGGTCCAAACAGCCCTAGAGAAGTCATCAACTACAGTAAGAAAATATTTAAAACCCTCTTTACTAGCAACTCTATAATGACCCCATACATCAAGATGAATTAATTCACCTAAGTGAGTAGTTTTATGTTCACTTAATGGAAATGGTTCTCTAACTTGTTTGGCCAAATGGCAAATTTCACACGGTTGAGTGATTTTGTTATTTTCAAGTTTTAAAGAATTTCTCAAAACATTCAAGACTTGATCAGAGGGATGACCAAGTCGTTCATGCCATAATAGGGTAGACTCATGACTGGTAGGAGCATGAAAATTGGCATGTTCATTACCTTGATTGGTAAGGTAAAAATTGTATAATCCATCATGCTATTTACCAGTCGCCAGAGTCACATTGTTTTTCAAATCCTTAATGTAGCAATGACTTTCATCAAATCCAACAAACAATTGGTTATTCTTGACAAGATGATAAACAGATAGCAGATTAACTATGTATTCAGGGACCAATAAAACATTAAATAAAGTGACCTTTTCAGTTAGCCGTAAGTCACCAATTTTGGTGACCTTGGCAGCAGTCCCATTTGGGTGTGTAACTTTGATATTTAAATTTGTAACATCAACAGTGTTTATCAGAACAAGTCATGTGATGATTTGCTCCAGAATCAATAAGCCAGCATGAGTAGTGATTTGGAAATTTAAAATTGAACCAGATACAATAAAGGGATTAGATGTATTGAAATTACCACTCATATTGGAATGTGACGTAATCGGCTGTGGCTTGTCTTCAAGAAAATTCATCAACTTTGACAGTTGATCTTTTGTTAAGGACACATTAGACAGCTCACTTGAAATGGAATTCAAATTTGGAGGAGAAACTTGGGTAGAGCTGTTGTTAGATTTCTTTTTCCAAGAAGTGGGATACCCAACAATTTCAAAACATTTTTCAACAGAATGATTAGTTCTTCCACATTTGGTGCATTTCAAATTATTTTTCGCTTTTGAAGGGTACCCTATGATTTCAAAGCATCTTTCAATTGTATGCCCACTTCTTTGACACTTTTTGCATTTTAACTCTGGGTTAGCAACAATTCTTGGGGGAGGTGAAGATTTGAGAAAAAAATAGTTGATTGTCCACTAGTTGTGGACAACCGATGTGACTCTTCTCTTGAAATAATAGAAAAAGGCAGTTTTAACGCTTGGTAGAGGGTCTTTAGTTAAAATGTTGCTTCTAATAGATTGATAAGTATTGTCAAGCCCCATCAAAAATTACATGAGTTTTAAAAATTTTGAATGTTTTTGGACATCTTTTGATGCATCACATGTGCATTGAGGAAGCTTTACCATGATGTCATATTCTCTCCATAAAGAATTTAGTTTGTGATAATAATCAGAAATAGGAGTGCCTTTTAGAGTAAGGGAGTTAATCTGATGATGTAAGTTGAACATGACAGAGCCATCAACTTTGTCGTACGTCTCTTTTAGTTCAGCCCACGTATCAGTAGCATTTTTAGAGTATATTTGACGATTATACAAATCATCACACATAGTTCCCAAAATCCAAGAAATGACAACAGCATTACAGCGATCCCATTGTTTTCACAAGGTTTCATTAGCCAAAGGTCGTTGAAAGGAACCATCAATAAAACCAGTTTTATTTTTGGTTTGAAGGGCTAATTCCATAGCAACAGCCCACGATTTATAATTTTCAGTACCCTTCAGTTTAAAGTTGATGAGGGGCATGTTACTAATATCACTTGCATGCAAATGTAGAGGATCACCAAAATCAAGTTTACTAATCAAAGTCTCTTCGTTGTCACCCATTTTAAAGGCTTAATAATCCAAAATCAGCACACATAAACCACACCACACGAGATGCAGAGACCACACTTTTACCAAAAAAAAAAAAAAACAAAACCAAATAACCAGATACTCAAACAAGTAACAAGATAAAAAATAGGAGCCACTGAGAAAGAAACAGCCCGTAAGTGGCAGGATCCACGAGCGTTCAAGACGCCAGGTCAAGCCAGGACTAATTCTCTCCACAATCACACAGACAGAAGTAAAAAAAAAAAAAAGAAACAAACAGAGCCTCGTCTATAGGCCAAGTATGTTCTTAGGGGCAGTTGATTCCCGATTCCACGGAAACTCCCAAGAACAGGAACTTGCTACAACACGAGAAGGTTAGAAATCCTTACTGTGTAACCCACCAAGTCGATGAGATGAAGAGAAATCAAACCAGATGACTACCGCAACGGAAAATGAACCAGAACCGACGATGGGGTTTTGAGAACAGACCCCACTCTACAACAACGAGAACCGATCGCAACACCAACCCAAACCCTAAGTCGCAGAAAACCCTAATCTTCTTTTCGCAACCTGAGCTGTGATACCGTGTTGCAAGAATGAACGAAAAACCCGAACCAGATTTAACACAAACCTTCTTTTATTTAACAACCCTAAATCACAACCGGCATTAAGCCACCCTATTACTTACAAAGAGAAATCTCACTACATCACACTCTGAGACTTCATCGACCGATGAAGCTCACCCTCAACAAAATACAGATCAAAATCATAAACAAACAGTGAGACGTTTTACAACCAGAAACTTAAGAACCAGAAGAATCACTAGAGATTTACAAGAACTCTCAACCTGTCTAACATTACGCAAACTACTCACCTTAAATAGAGGGAGTAGAACAAACAACCAAGAATCTAACCGACTAACAACTCACTAACAACTTGAGTTGTTGAAAATAACGAAGCACCGTAGCAGATGACGCGGCGAAGGCGTAGATAGACGAAGAGGCTGAAAAGAGAGAAAATATCTAACCTGGGAATTAATTAGGGCAGCCGCATGGAAATAAAGATGTGTGGGAAATAGCAGAACATTGATCACCACACTTAACTTGGGAAGAATCTGGAAGTCCAACACAAGCAGAGCCCAAAGCTAGCAGCAGCCCAAAGATTGAAGCCCAATTCCAAAACAGCCTTTTTAACAAGTAGTAGTCGTTCATGTAAGAAACTGATGACATGGATTTACAAACTCACACGAACCCAGGGGCGGATGTAAGGCTAGACTGGTGGTGGCCCATGCCACCAGTCAACTAGACTTTGACTATGGAAATATGTTTATTAGCTCCTTAAGTGCAACCATCAAACCCAAATTGTGACACCAGTGTTATTTTGGGCCCATCAATATAGCATAAATATTTTGAATATAGCCCATCATTATAACTTTGCAAAATCATTAGCATAATTAGTTACTTAAATTAAAAGTTACATTGTTAGCATTTGTTATATCGTTAAATTATTAATGTTTATTTGTTTTGGTTGTATTAATTGTCATACCTAGAGAGAATATTTAATTAAATGAACTGAGTTGGTTTATAAAACCGAAAAGCAACCCGATTCACGAGGAACTCCATCGATCGAACCAATAAACACACTATACATGTGCCACCACTGGAATTTTCTTGGATCCGTCACTGCACGAACCACTGTTATTGATGCTTTGAAGCTAAATTTTTTAGTGGACAATCCTACTCTCTTCCCACATAAGGGGTGTGCAATGCATGATGAATTAAAATATAAAATGATAAGGGTTGAACCAGAGAAGACAAAGAAATATATAAAACGATAAAGGTTTAATGAGAGAAGATAAGAGAAATATAAATGTGAGTATGAATCATAAAAGTGTACATCACATCAAGTGGAGGGTTAAAATTGAATTCCCTTTTCTTTAATAAGTTCATAAAAAATGTTTTTCAATATTGGGTTTATGATGAAAAAACCAATATATTTTCATGTTTTTTGTGTTTTCGTCCCTCCATGTTATTTTTTTTTTCCATAAAAGTCCTCAAGTTAGACTTTTCTTTTTGGTTTAGTGAAATTTGGACATTAGAACCCGGTTTTTCGGCTTTTTAAAACTCGGTTCACAAATTATAACCGGGGTCTAATGTCCAAATTTCACTAAACCAAAATGAAAAGAATAACTTGAGGTTTTTTATGGAAAAAAATAACATGGAGGGACGAAAACGCAAAAAACGTGAAAACATGTTGGTTTTTTCATAATAAACCCTTAAATATTTATCAAAAGAAGTAATTTTAATATCTATATATATATATATATAATAAAGGAGAACACAAAACGCCAAATGGTGTGACCACTTTTCACCTAAAAAGATAAATACAATTTATTATTTTTAGAATAAAATAAAATAAAAAATAAATCCAATTTATTATTTATAATATCTATAAACATTAATAATTATCCACTATTTTACATTATCTAATTATGTTGTTTATCATCATTATCTATTTGACATTTGATAATTTCTAGCTAATTTAAATCTAAACTTAAAATAGCCTTAAATTATATAATTTATCTATAAACTTCAAATAAAATATTAAAATAAATAAGATTTTATTATAAATGAAAAAAATACAATATTATTAAATAACATCTAGAAAATATAAACACACTTATTTTGTCTTATTAAAAAACCTATTATGTGTTATAAATTTTCTAAAATATATTAAATATAAATAAAGATCACAAACAATATTAAATATAAATAAAACGTAAATATAATACAATATCAATAAAATCATATTTATAATATTTTATTTATTGTAATAAAATATATATATAAACATTAAGTTTTATGTAAAATTGAAACTTTAAATTATATCGATTAAGTACATATAAATTTAAAAATAATATATATTTTCAAAATTGTTAAAAAAGTAACTATTATTAAATACTAATTATGACAAATATGAAATACAATACTATTATTGAATTTTTTAATAACATTTAAGATTTATATGTTTTAATTTTATTTTTACATAATCTTTATATAACAAATTATTTATTAAATTTTATCCACGTAATATTTGGGTACATAAAATTAGTTTTTAGAATAAACTAAACAATAAGCACATACGCATATATGTCAACCTAACTTACTTGCAGGGATGTTCAAACAAAATCGAAAAACTAAGAAACCGAGTCGGACTGCTTGATCCGAAACCGAAAAATCACGAGGCGGTTTAGGTTTTCTAAAAATAACCGAACTGATTATATATATGCAATTTAGTAGTTACTATTTATAATCTGATTTATTCATTCTAATACATTAAATATTAGATTTTCATATGATTTTTTTTTATTTTAATTGTTTTATTAAATACATTTAGTGTAAGTTTTATGATTTATAATCAAATAGTTTAGTATACTTTAACTTAAAAAATAATTTGTGTTCAAAATTTTATTTGTTTTTAAGCATATAACGAGTAACCGTAAACCAAACCAAGGGGAACCGCCTTTATATGTATAACCAAAGACCGGTTAACTGAAACCGAAAACACGGTTCACATTTTAACTACTAACCAAACCGAACCGTGCACACCCCTGCTTACTTGTCATATTACACTCTTAGTACTTCAATCCTAAAATACCTAAAATAGAACATTGTTTAGATAACTGAAGCCATGGAACATAACAATTGGTCTTTTTCAAGGATGTGCAACAGCTCTAAACCGAGCCGATCCTAAGCCAAAAAAAGAGAGAGAAAAAAAAGTTCGAACCAAAAGTCAAACCTAATGGTATTGATTTCAATACCAAGTTTCACCGACTTACAAAACCGAGAACCAAAACCATGGAGAAAACAAGAACCAAGGACCAAACGATACTGGTTCTAATTCAGTCCGTTTTGTCGTTCAAGGAAAAAGGGGCTTAATCCTCTGTATCGCGAAAAAAAAAAAGATCGAAAGAAAAATAGAGAAGCAAAGATTTAAGCACCAACACAAGATGAGTAAGAGATAAAACACAAACAGAAGCATTCATGACAAACAAGTTCAAGGTTGGTTTTCTAAGAAAAGCAAGAAAACCCCCAAACATAAGCATTATATGGGTTCTTTAATATAAACATTCTAGGTTGGTTTTGTTGGATAAGATTTCTCTACTCGAATGCCCACGCATTCTCCCTGCGCACCTCTTCTTCCTCCTCCGGGGTGAAGTCGTTCTTGATGTTGAAAGTCTTGCGTATCTCCTCAGGAGTCTTCCCCTTGATCATGTCGGCCACTGTTTGACATGTCAGATCCAGTAGGCTCTTTATGTTCAGATAGTTTGCAGCCTGACATTAAGTAAAAGATTCAACCAAAAGAACATGAATTTAGACATGTTTAGGCTAACATTTCAAACACAATAATCACTTTCTCAAACGCATATTTGACTGTGTGTGTGTGTGTGTGTTTGGATGTGCATTATGAAAGTAATTATATAATATAAATATAAACAAAATCAGGGTTGTAAAAATCGGCGACTAGGCGGTAGGCGGCCGGTGAACGCTACGATTTTCATATCATCGGTTCGTCTAGGCGGAATCGGTCAAAGTCGGTCAAAAATCGGCCTAGGAGGCCTGGACGGTCTTGAAGTCAAAGCCAGTCAACAAATTTTTTTATGAAAATATGCTGAAATAAAAAAGAAAGGACTCAAAAGAGAGCCCGATTAAATTAGGGTAAAATCCATATGCAGACAAACTCAACCGGTTGTTCATCTCTCTATCTCTCTCGCAAGAAGGCTGTCGATCGATCTCTCTTCTCTCTCGTGAAACAATATGGTCAAAACGATTAGGGATCATCAATCTAATTATAACATCAGTGAACTATGCTTTATGTTTGAAGTTTTTAACAATTATGGTTGTGATATTAGAGATATTTTTAGGTGTTACGCATAATTATAATTCTAATTGAATATTTACATATTAAAAGTTTCAGTCCAACTACTCCCCGATTAATCCCCGCCTAGCCGATTAATCGCTAGTCACTTGTCAGCCGGCCGACTACCGCCTAGCGACTTCTACAACATTGATCAAAATAATATAATTAACTGCAAATAAACATTCTGCATGAGATGCTGTTTGGATGTCTTTTTGCCGTTCAAGGTTGTATTCATCATCTGTTATGGTGTTGACAGTTTGTTGCAGCAAGAAATGATTATTTGACCCTCACCCCTATTTACACATTTAATCATATGAAGAAGTAGGGTTAACTAAACATAAGAAACTCATCATTTGAATTTGCAATAACCATTTTCAAAAGCACATTCAAACAACCCTCGGAAGTTCAAACCAAATACCAAAAGCATAGTTAAAGGTAGAAGCATTATTTTACCCAACTCGGCCAATGCCTCAAAAAGGATTCAACAAATATACTTATCATCTTCTATTAGTCAAGAAAACACCTAAAATAATGATTACATCTGTAACAATCTAACAAAATAAACACTCACTCAAGCCTCTATAAGACACTAATGTAATTCGAACATTTTTCTATCACCAATTCACCAATATTTTAAGACACCAATCAAGGTATTTTATAAGACATCAAAGTATCAAACACATGTTACTTTAAATGAGCCCCCAAACAATATCATAACCATATGACAGGATAGATAGACATTCGATATAAGTCAAAAAGAGTATACAAGACAAAAGCGGTCATACATCTAAAGTAACAAAAACATTGCCAAAGACAAGGCATCGGTTTTCTTGTACCTTTTCCTAAAGGGATCACAGAATGGTGCAGAATAAATCATGAACTATAGAAAGTATATTTTTTACGGTCCATGTCATGCCAAACTAAACGTCTAAACCAAGAGTTTAAAAACAAATAAAGGGAACTAAACATCTAAGCCAGGAGTCTAGCAACTTCTACCAAACAAAATCATTACACCGATAAGAATAATTTTAGGATCTTACAAGATCTATAAGAAGACATAGTAACACATGAAAGTCTTGAAACAGCAAAAGTAAAGCAAGTGATATTTAAATATGAACTCGGGAAGCAAAATTCAAATCTATTGAACAGAGATACAAGCATGTAAGTTAAGTATTGCAATGAATAGAACTCCCACATCATATAGCAGATGCATAAATAACTCTGCAAGCCTATAGAAGTCTTTCAATGGCCTCTCCCCAAATAAACAAAGATAACAAACAAAAATTTGAAAGAAAAACTAATTTAATTGTCAAGGGTTGCTAGTTCAACCTACAACAAGACAATCCAAGTTTAAATAAAACAATTAAAGATTTATATATCTAGACTATGGAGATTAACTTAGTACCAAAAGCAATATTCTTCAGAGAGGAAAAGATGTTAGCTAGTTAATCCCAGCTATAAGAGGTACTTCTACACAGTAAACGATCACATATTATGGGAGTGCTTGGATGGTTATTAAGATACTATGTACTATCTCTTGTGCTTGGATGCTTATTAAGCGATTATGTAAAATAATCAAATAATCAGAATCGATGGTCAAATGTTGTGTTTATGAGCTTCTACAGTTGAAATTGCAGGTGCAGGGCGTTTTCTCAATTATATGATAATCTAGGAAAGTAATACAAACAGTAATGGCACGCCTAAAAAAATTACTCTTTTTATTTGAGAATCAGATTTACCATAGATCATAACTCATAAGCACCTGATAGGTTAGCCAACAAAAATCGATTTAACAGTGATCAATAGACTGGATCAAAAATACCACAAACAAAAACCCTAGACGTCTTTCACAAAACGATCGAGGAATCAAATGCATAGATCAATATATATAATCGTAACCAAACAACAATAATCAATAGAATCAATTAAACCAAAGGGAAGTAAAAAGGAACAAACCAATATAAGATCGAATAGCGTCCCTTGATCCACTTTAACAAAATCCGCATCAAACGATTTCAGATCGTCCTCCGCCGTCTTATCATCCGTCTTCGGCGTCTCCACATGCTTCTTACAGTACTCGATAACTTTCGATAGGATCTTGCTTGTGACGTTAGGGAGAGGGATGCTGGTGTCGGCACAGTCGTCTTCAATCATATGTTTGATCGTTTGTGACTCCAACGCCACGGCCTCTTCAACCTCGAAGGTTTCTCCGTCGGAGCTCTTTAGAACGATAATCTTTGGCGACGACATGGTGGTTTGATCGGCCGGAATTTAGATCGAGAAGGATATGTAGGGACGATGAAAACCCTTGGAGAGAGAAAGTTTTGCAGCTTTGGGAAAAAATTGAAGACATGGGATGCGGTGCAATTCCTTTTATACGACGGGTTACAAGCTTAGATAAGCTTTATAAGATTTGTGCATATTTGACCCCTTGACTTTTATTTCTAACATTCTTGTAACATTTAGCCATTTAGGGATAATATTTAAAATAAAATAAAATAAAATTTCTTCAATCTTCTAAACAGAGTCACTCACATCTTTAAATTTCTAAAATATATTTGTCTTATTCAAAATTGTGTATTTTTTTATTGGGTATCAGTAGGGGTGAGCGACGGGTAACATTTTCCGAACCCGAACCGGTACCGACCGATACCGAATTAATGTATTCGGTTCGGTATTCGGTTTTTAAATTAGCTAAAATTCGGTATTCGGTTACCTCGGTTCGGTATTCAGTTTTTAAATTAGCTAAATTCGGTATTCGGTTCTTTGAAACTAATATTTCGGTTTCGGTATTTTCGGGATCGGTACGGGTTCGGTACGGTCCGGTACCGAGCTCACGCCTAGGTATCAGGGTTACTGATAAAACACATTTGATAAAATAAAAGTTTAGGACTTAATAGTTAAAGTATGAAAAGATGGTTTGTTTTTTTCCGACATTAATCAAGTGAAAAAACTATTGTTACTTTTTAGTTAACCGGTCAAACATTTCAAATATACACTTTTGAATAACATGAAGATATGTTTTGAAATTTTAAACAATAAAAAATCAGAAACTTAATCCAAAAAATAAAAAAATTTAAACACTAAAATTATCAATATATTTATTTTGGAGTTGTTTTACTGTTCAATGATGATAGGTAAAGCGTGCAGACAGACATCTTAAACAAACAAGTAATCAGATGACTTATTTTATTAATTTATATATGATATATACAAAAAGGTATGATAATTTTTGATATATTATATTTTATAAAAATTCGAATATCTCATTTGATCTTATTGTTTTTATCTACATTCCAATATAAAATTTATTACCGACGAAACTATTTTCATTAAGCAGACAGGTAAGCAGCTGACTTATTTTTTTATTTTATATATGATATATGACATTTTTATTTTTCTATTATAATCTTTGATTTTTATTTTTTGATTTTTGTATTTATCTTTTCAGGTGCAACGTGGAGGCAACACGTGAAAAATTGTGTTATACTTTATATATAATATATATATATATATATATATATATATATATATATATATGTGTGTGTGTGTGTGTGTGTGTGTGTGTGCGCGCGCGCGTATGTATGTATGTATGTATTTTGTATGTATTTGTATTTTCATATTAGTATTATTTATATTTGTATTTATCTTATATTTTATATTTGTATCTATATTCTTATATTTGTATTTAAATACAAATATAAAAGTATAGACATAATAACGTGGAGGGGACAATTTTCCACGTGTCGCCTCACGTTTCATCTGGAAAGATAAATACAAATATAAAATATAACTACAAATAAAAATAAAAGATAAATACGAAATATTAAAAGATAAATAGAAATATAAAATATAGATACAAATATAAAATAAAAGATAAATACAAATATAAAATGATACAAATATGAAAAGATAAATACATATATAAAATATATATACAAATATAAAATAAAGATAAGTGCAAATATAAAATAATATACAAAAACAAATATAAAATAAAAAATAAATACGATTTATTATTTTTATAAAAATATTAATAAATTATTAACTGTATCCAACATTTGTTTACATTTTTCATTATCTAATATTTATTGTATTAATATAATACAAATACATCCAAGTTACATATGATACATATTTATCTATATGTCTATATAGAAAAATATGTGTTTATAAATTTATTAAAATATATTAAACATAAAGAAATATCATACAAACAATATTAAATAAGTAAAAAGTAAATATAATACAACATTAATAAAATCATATTTCATTACATTTTGTTTATTCTAATTATATATATATATATATATATATATATATATATATATATATATATATATTATGTTTTATATAAAATTGAAATTTTAAATTATATCTATTAAATACATATAAATTTAGAAATAAAATAGTTTAAAAATTATTAAAATAGTAAATACTATTAAATAATGACTATAACAAATAACCATACTATTATTGTATTTTTATAAATATTTAATATTTATATGTTTTAATTAATTTTACATAAATATATTATAACCAATTATTTATTAACATTTATCCATGTAATGCGTGAGTTCATAAACTAGTCTGTGTGTGTATATATATATTATAATTAATAAATTGTATTTATCTTTTGTTTATTTTAAAAATAAAGTTTGTATTTATCTTTTTTGGTACAACGTGATGACGACACGTGACATTTTGGTGTACTTCTTTATTCCATAATTTGATAGATTTCTTATTTTATATATGAGATCATAACTGTGTAATTGATGTCATAAAAATTAGAATTTTATTAAAAAAGTTATAAAACGCTGAATTTTGGATTAAATAACGGGTTAAAGTCATACAAATGTATGTTACTTTACTGAAATTATCGATATGACTAATTTTCTTTTTCTTTTAATCAGATGATACTTGTACTCAAAGGTGACGTGTCGATATAGTACGTATGATCGGTAACTATGTTGACATGACGGTTTTTGCTGATTCAAACGATGACATGAAATATTTTTTTATGACATGACAATTACACTAGTCATGCAAATGTATGTTAATTTACCGAAATTATTGATAATTTCTGTCACTAAATGTATCATATCAACAATAAAATCGAAGTACGAGTATAATCCGGGTAAAAAAAGAACTACATTAGTCATATCGATAATTTCAATAAAGTAGCATACATTTGTATGATTTTATCCCATAAATAATTAAGTAGAAATAATTATGGGAGACTTTTAATATTCAAAATGCAAGAGCAGAAGGGTAAAATTTGTATTTGAAAGTTAAGTTAGTTGAAGGAGTTATTTACAAAAGTTTTAAAGGATTTTAAGATTTGAAAGTCAAAATTGGGTCTACAATTTTCATAGAAATCAAGCTTGGGATTGCTAGATTAATGTTATAGTTCATATATTATAAGTGTTTCTTTGTTTGTCTTATAGCAAAAAATCCAAGTAAGTTGGAGTTTTGACTTGATTTTTAAGATTAGGGTTCATGCAGGCTAAAATTTGTCTCAAATCTTTTTTAGGATTTACTTTGCTACAAGTTTTGTTGATGATAATCAAGGTTGTCTCATGGACTTTGATGGCTCCGTGCAATTATAATGATATGGGCCTATTATAACATAACTATTGTAATTATTTGTACAATTTTAATAACATAAACACACAAATAGGGTTGAGTTCCGGTAAAAACCCTTCAATTCCGAGTGAACCGGTCTAAAATTTGTGCGTTTAATGTATAAATTTATACATTTGATAAATTTATGCATTTCATGTAATTATTTAAGCATTTCATTGTAAAATTGTCCAATTTATGTACGAATTTGTGCATTTAATGTTCAAATTTATGCATTTAGCGTATAATTTAATAATTTAAAAGATGATTTTGATGTTAGATTATGATATTTATTAATATTGAAAACCAATAATGGTTTTAAGTTATAAATCTAATTTTTATAATTTGTGCATTTTGGAGTGGTTCTCGCATTTTCACAGAGTTAAGGGTTTCTTTGCATGAAAACTTGCATTGCATACCACCATTTATATAACAACCAACCCTTAGGACATGTTTGATACAGAGAAATGGAATTGAAACCATTTCTCTTGTTTGTTTAAATCTGAGAAATTCGAAATAAAATAATTCCTGATTCTCTATTTTTATTTCCTTCATGTGTGTGGAGAATTGGAGAGAAAAAAATTCTCATTTCTAGGCTAAAAAACAGAGAATTGCTCCTTCCATCAGCCAAAAAAAAAAAAAAACACCCTTAAACATATCATTTGCAAAACACATTGTTGGTGGTTCTCTCCCCAAACCCTAGCTCACCCTCTTCAACCACCGTCACCTCTCCTTCCCCATCGCCGGTGACCCCTCTTTCCCTCTCTCCCCTCGCCGTCGACATCTCCTCCCCTCCCTTCCCTCGCCGTCGTCCTTCCACCATTCCCTAACCGTCGTCTGCTTCCATTGTTGGTGCTTCCCTCGTCGTCTTCCATCGTTGGTGCTTCCCTTGTCGTCGTCTCCTTCCTCCTAGCGGCACAACCCTCGTCGTCTCCTTCCTCTTTTTTTCTCCCTAATGGCGGATTCAGATCTGTAACACAAGGTATCAATTTTTTCTCCCTATTTCAGATTTGTAACATAATGAACTTGTGGATTATCTTTGATTTTTTCTCCATATTTTGATTTTTTTTTTCTCCCTACTTTGATTTTTTTTTTCTCCCTACTTTGATTTTAGTTTCTACTTCAGATTTGTAAAGAATTTCTTGAAGTTATGAACTTGTGGTTGAACTTGTTATTGTGGTTTCAAAAGTAAATTCATGCTGGTTGTTTCAAAAGTGAATTCATGTTGGTTGTTATTTGCATTGTGGTTTAAAAAGTGAATGAACTTCTTTATTTTTGTTTATGAACTTGTTTCTTTAGTGGATGATGTTGGTCATTCATTGTGGTTTTAAAAGTGGATGAACTTGTTTATTTTTGTTTATGAACTTGTTTTATTAGTAAAATGTTTTATTATTATATAATTTTGGGTTTAAATTAATTTTTTTTACAAAATAGTTATGATTGCAAATAATAAAATATTTAATTATAGAGTTTCTGTTGAATTCTTTATTGTACCAAACAAGAAAAATGATTATCTATTACAATTCTCTACTAAATTCTCTGTTCTACCAAATAGGTGAATCAATTTTCTTTCTCCAAACCAATTCCATTTCTTAGCAATTGTAACATCCTCGGAATTTAATTATTGTAATTGAGGATTAATTAGTATAAGATTTGAATTTAATGAAATTAAGTTGGAATTATGTATGATAAATATGAATTGGAAAGTGTTTTGATGGATTGTTGTGGTTTGATAAATTTCAATTTCATATATATATATATATATATATATATATATATATATGTATATATATATATATATATATGATAATGATGATGAGAAATCATCATTGTCGTCTTTTGAGCAAACATAACAATGAGGAACCGACATAGACATTTTTAAAGGTGTAAATGAGAAATTAAAAGTTGGTTGCTTTATTAAGTGTTAGACTTATTTATTTCAATTTCTAGTTAATAACTTTTGTTTGTAATCATTTACTTTCATTTATGTATTTGTTTATGTAATGTTTCAAGTTCAAGAACCATTTATGTAATTTTTCTAAAGTCTCTATGGTTATAAAAGCCATATGAGATGGAGTGTTTCTTGTTGTTGAAAGAAGAAATAACTTCCAGTGAAGAGCATTTCATCTTCTTCATCCTATAGAGTGTTTACATTGATAAATCTGTTTGTGAGTTGCTCTATATGTCATGATTGTGTAACATCTGGGAAATTAACATACATTTTAAGTTAATGCATCACTTTTACCTACATTTACAATCTAAGACACAAAAGAATCGATGAACAGAATAATAAAACAGTGACAAACAGAAAATTACACTAATAGATGATGAAATACATAGTTATGATCAAGAAACAAACATGAAATACAAGAAATAGAGAAGAAAAAAAAACAAACCTTTGGCGAGTTCTTGAAGTTGAAAAAAAAATGCAAGGAGAAAGCTTGAAGAGGGGGGTTTCGGTTGGAGAAGAAAACGTGGGATGGAGAAGAAGTTGAAAAGAAAACAGAACCGGTCCCCTCTATATAAACAAAATTTTTTTGGGCCAAATGAAAACCAAAGTAAAATTTTTTAAATGATTTTGGTATTTCTGAGATTTCAAACAAAAACGAAAATAAAAAAGGAAAATAAGTTAAAATCTTTTGGGTTTTTCTAAATTTGATGAAATAAAATTAAAATAACTTTAATGAAATAAATGAAAATCTTTTTAAAGTTTTCCTGATAAAAATAAAGATAAGAACCATAAACTAAAAGAAATACAAATCTTTTAGAGGTTTTCTGATACAAAATAAAAATAAAAACTGTAAACTAAAATAAATAAAAATCTTTTTGATGTTTTTTTTTGATAAAAATTAAAAATAAAAGAAATAAAGATTAAACTAAAAGAAATAAAATCTTTTTGATGTTTTCTTTTATAAAAATTAAAAATAAATGAATTAAAAGTTAAACTAAAAGAAATAAAATCTTTTTGATGTTTTTTTGATAAAAATATGTGATAACAACAAATGGATTTCTCTCCCTCTCATAATCTTAAACAGATACAGATACTAACTACTCAACTGATGCTATTATTTCAGATAAATACTTACAGATATAGACAATGATAAATTCATTTCATCAAAGATCATGTAAAAAAAGGAACAGTTGAACTCTATTTTGTTCGGACGGAGGATCATTTAGCTGACATTTTCACCAAGGCCTTGGACGATTGTCAGTTTCAAACCTTGGTTGCAAAATTAGGCATGTTGAATAATCCGACTTAGATTTATCGAACAAACTTCAGTTCAACTCTATCTTTATCTACATCTATCTTTGATGAAATGAATTTATCCTTGTCTATATCTGTAAGTGTTTATCTGAAATAATGACATCAGTTGAGTAGTTAGTATCTGTATCTGTTTGAGATTTTGAGAGGGAGAAAAATCCATTTGTTGTTATCACATATTTTTATCAAAAAAACATCAAAAAGATTTTATTTCTTTTAGTTTAACTTTTAATTTATTTATTTTTAATTTTTATAAAAAAAACATCAAAAAGATTTTATTTCTTTTAGTTTAATTTTTATTTCTTTTATTTTTAATTTTTATAAAAAAAATCAAAAAGATTTTTATTTGTTTTAGTTTATAGTTTTTATTTTTATTTTTATCAGAAAACCTCAAAAAGATTTGTATTTCTTAGTTTATGGTTCTTATCTTTATTTTTATCAAGAAAACTTTAAAAAGATTTTCATTTATTTCATTAAAGTTATTTTAATTTTATTTCATCAAATTTAGAAAAACCCAAAAAGATTTTAACTTATTTTCCTTTTTTATTTTCGTTTTTGTTTGAAATCTCAGAAATACCAAAATCATTTAAAAAATTTTACTTTGGTTTTCATCTGGTCCATTTTTTTTTTGTTTATATAGAGGGGGCCAGTTCTGTTTTCTTTTCAACTTCTTCTCCTTCTCACGTTTTCTTCTCCAACCGGAACCCCCTTCTTCAAGCTTTCTCCTAGCATTTTTTTCTTCTTCAAGAACTCACGTACCAAAGGTTTGTTTTTTTTCTTCTTCTCTATTTCTTGTATTTCATGTTTGTTTCTTGATCATAACTATGTATTTCATCATCTATTAGTTAGGGGTGTTCAAAACCGGATATCCGAATTTTCGGATAGTGAATTTTGCTATCCGAATCCGAAATTTCGGATATCCGAAATTTCGGATTCGGATATCGGATTATCCGAATATCCGAAAAAATATCCGAAATTCCATATTTTTTAATTTTTTTAAAAATTAAATCAAATATTTAAATATCTAAATTACAAATTCATATATCCAAATAGATATAAAAAATATATATATCACAAACTAAATGTATCCGGAATTATTTTACTCAAAACGACTAAAAAATCTAAAAAAATAAAATTTATAAAAATATTAGTTAATAATACTAAGATAAAACTCAAAAATATACATTAGAATAATAATAAATACTCAATATTGTGTAAATAATCAATACTAACGATATATAAAAAAATTTTAAAAAAAATATTTTTTTGGATTTTCGGATATCGGATTATCCGAATATCCGAAAATCTAGAATTTTACTATCCGAATCCGAATCCGAAATTTCGGATAGTTTCGGAGCGGATTTTCGGATTTTTGTTTCGGATGCTCGGATTCAGATTTTTCTGAACACCCCTACTATTAGTGTAATTTTCTGTTTGTCACTGTTTCATTATTTTGTTCATCGATTCTTTTGTGTCTTAGATTGTAAATGTAGGTAAAAGTGATGCATTAACTGTAAATGTACGTTAATTTCATTATTTCATGTTGGAATCTATGAGGAACCTGTCTTAAAACCTTCAAAACCTTGATTCGGTAATGTCTTTACAGAAACCTAGGGTTTCAACAGGTTTCAATATTTTAGAGTTGGTTTCTACCATAACCTTTCAAAACTTAAAGAGGTTTCAATACTTTGAAAAAAAATGTTTCAAATCTCAAATGGTTTCAGTATTCTTTAAGTTGGTTTCGGTATGTACAGGTTTCAGTCTATGGTTTCGGTAGTCTTCAAGTTGGTTTCAGTATCTACAGGTTTCAGTACATGGTCTCGGTATGTACAGGTTTCAGTACGTGGTTTTGGGAATGGATTGGCGCCCGTAACTCTTCTATGGGTTTCTATATGTTTCAGTTCTCGAAATGATTTCAAAAACCTCAAAAATTGTATAGATTTCGGTATCAAGGTTTCAGCATTTTCCAAGAAACCGAAACATTTCAATCCAAGTGGGTTTCGACAGAGGTTTCGGTACTTGGTTTCGACTGTGGTTTCGGTATAAAGGTTTCGGTATTGTACCGAAAATATTGAAAGGATTTTCATAAGGGTTTCGGTAAATGGGTTTCAGTAATGTTGTATATGGTTTCGGTAAGTGTAGGTTTCGGTAAGGGTTCTTCTATAGGTTTCGATAGTTTTTATTTTATTTTATTTTTCTTTTTTTGTTTTCTGTTTATGTATTATTCTTATCTTTGTTATTTTTTTTTGTATTTTTTTGTTTGTTTATTTTTTATTTTATTTAATTTTAATTTCTTTTATGTCTGTTTATTATTTTATTTTTATTATTTTATTTTTATTTTAATTTTATTTTAATTTTTTTTGTTGTTACCTTCATTTTTTTTATATTATATTTTATTTTGTATAATTCCTTGTTTTTTTTCTTTCTTTCTTTAATTTTTAATTCTATATTTCTTTTCTCTTTTATTTATTTTAAGTTCTTATTTTTTGGTTTATACCTATGTTATTTTAATTCTTTTTCTTATTTTAATTTCTTGTGTTTTTCTATCTTTCTTTTTACTTGTTCGTGGGATAAAGATAGTTTAAGACGCCTTAACTGTTTCATCTGTTGTTACCTAACAATTTGTCCCTCCGCTACTATCTGTCATTTTTTTATTATATATTCATTTTGTCATCTAACTTTTCTTTTTCCAACAGATTTCATATGGCTGCTCCAGTATATCAGTTGTTAGACACCGATCTGTGGGTGTCCCATTCAGCAAACAACTGGAATTTAGATCCTGAGACTTTCTTCAAAGTCAAAAATGTTGTCTATGACATCATTCAGGGCCACCGGATCCATTATGCTTTAACTGCCGCTGAATCTGTTCCGAAAGTCTATCTTCAGCAGTTCTGGCATTATTTGGAGTTTGTTACTATCAATGGCGAGGATCTACTTCGTACCAAGATCGACAATCTAATTGTTACTCTTTCCCTTCCTATGCTGCGTACTATCTTGCGTCTTCCCACTGCAAATGCTATCCAAGGCAAAATCGACTTTGATCCTCTGGTGGAAGTTGATATTTTATGTGCAGACATCCTCAACATGGGGTATCATGGTCCTCTGTCTAGAATCTCTCAATTCAAGACCAAAGGTCTTCAAAGTCTATGGTACATCATCTGGAATATCCTGACCAAATGCATGACAGGGAAATCCTCTGGCCATGATGCTGGAAGTGTGGCTACGCTAAGAATGTTTCACTCCTTTGTATTTGATCGACATTTTGACTACGGAAACTCTGTCTGGGACGAGATCAGGGAATCCATTCAAGATAAAGCAAATGACAAAAAGAAGAAGAAATACATTCCCTTTCAAAGATTTTTCCAACTCTTTGTCCGACATTTCATGGAAACCAATCCAAGGACGATTTTTCCGAGATCAAAGTATCCGATGTATCCCGTCTACTCCTTGGGATTTCTGAAGCCACATCCCGTTCAACAAGGTATTGTGATTCGTCCTCTCCCACGAGAAATCTTAGCGCATGCTGATCAATCAAGCACCAGAGTAAGAGAATATCTAGGACTTCATTATCCAGCTATGGCTGCCCCAGCACCGGGACAGCCTTCCCAAGCTGGCAGGAGTGAGAGTTCTGAGGGTGCAGGGGGAGATGATAGTTCTGAGAGTTCTGAGCGTGCAGGGAGAGCTGATAGTTCTAATACTTCTGATAGTTCTGAAACTTCTGAGGGTCAAGAAGGGGGAAAGAGAGTAGAAATAGTTGAGGGAGCCGAGTTGGAAGTGATGGCTGAAGAAGAAGCAGCTGTTACGCTGTCACAAATATGGCAAGTAGCAAAACAGCCAAGTCAGGCTATCCGATCGAAGTCAGCACACGACGTTCCCGCACCGGGTCCATCTCCAAATATGGATTACCAAATGGTGCCCATAGCAGCAGAACGATCAAGTCCTACCGCCCAACATAGTCTTATTGATGTCCCAACTTCTGAAGGGGTGGTAGATGACTTAAATGGTGCAGAGATGAACCTAGACACTGAGTGTCAGATCAATGAGGATATGATGGACTTCGTGTTACCTACTCCAAGAGAGCAACAATCGGGGAGCGCCGAGAGGTTAGTGAGTACTGAGGGTGAACCCCAACCAAGCCAAATCCGGGCAAGTCACTTTAAGGCCACTAGCCCAATGGCCGAATGCACACCCCAACCCAGCCACTCACTGGTCTCTCAACAGACCAGTGTTTCAATTGCGCACGGGGAACTTCCTCATATGCTACCACTGTCTCACTTGGAGACAGGAGGTGTTGAAATCCGACGATCCCCACCCCGATCGTCACATTCTTTGTTGAGCACAATTAGTCCATCACGTCATTATACACACTTTAGGACACCTGCTGCAACACATGATGTCTTCGTGACATCCGGATCCGCTTACAATACAAGTGTGGCGGAAATGACGGAAGGAATTCCAGCCACAGCTACTATTACGCCAACTGTGACAGCTGGACACCCAGGTACTACACCTGAGGTGGAAACGGGGGATCTACGTGAACCCCGGGTTACACGAGCCGACCTGGATGCTCTAAAGGCTTACCAGGAGGAGAAATTTGAGACTATCATTCGTCTTCTGAAGGGTAGAGAACAAGCCTCCTCCTCGGTGCCGCCACCAGGACATCTTCCTCCTTCTCCTGTACCAGTCCAGAGTGATGATCTTGTCACAAAAGCCGATCTGAGAGCATTTCGTGCAGAATTCTCCACTCTTATTAGTTCTCAGATCGAGGCAGCTACCGTTTCCCTGTTTCAACTATACTCAACGCTCGAATCAAAGTTTAATGAGCTACAGTCCCAGTTATCGGTCTTACAACAGAGTTTGGCTAGCCTGGAACAATCTTGCAGACCCGCTGCCCATGGAGTTAAACGTCGTCATGATGACCCTGAAGATGAGGGTCCTCTTGAGGGGGAGAAAAGGCAACGGATATCTACACCTTCAGAGGCTGTCCTAGTAAGTGAAGGGACAATTTCAGCTGTTATAAGGGAAGATCAGGTTTCTAAGGGTTTAGAAAAGGCCACAGAGTCTGAAGCTCATGGCATTGAAGATCTGTCTCGCGCTTTGATAGTATTTGAGCCTTCTGAATCTACTCAGAAACCTTCCAGTCTCGAAATTATTGAAATATTCTCAGACGTCTCTGATGATGATGAGCTCTAATTCCCAAAGTTGAAGCTACATCTGAAAACCCAGTTGAAACCACATGTTGGGAATAAATAATAGAGATGAAACAATTATATTGTTAATAAGTATAGGGGTTTTAGTATAAATAGTCAATATTATAGGGGTTGGATTGTAAATACTCAAAGCTTGTGTATTGAATATAAAAAGAGGTGTATGTGTACTGTTGACATACGCATGCTGAGAAGTTTTACATGCATCACAATTCAGATTAGAGGGAGGATTGCTTTGCAAGTCAAGAACTACCAATGTAATATTTCTTCTCTCATTAATCAAGCATTCGGTTTTATGTGTTAATTGAATTGTTCCTATGTTTATGTTTAATGTTGATTGAATTACATGAAATCTGAATTAACAATTGGTATCAGAGACAAATATGGTAGAGATTTGAGTGAATTTTTATTCTGATTTTGAAAAATTTCGAACATTGTTACATTCCATTTTTTTTCGAAAAGTAGAAAATCAATTTTGGATTTTGATTTTGTGGATGAAATGTTCTGAAAATTGGATCGAAGGTGGAGCATTTAAAGTCGAATCTATTGTGATAAGCATTAGATTTTAATTCCAAACAAACAAGATTTAATTTGGAGTTTACTGAATTTTTGAAAAAGTGTGTGTCTTTGAGATTTTTGGTCGATTTTTGGTTTTCAATCAAGAATTAGCCAAAGTGATTTCACAAAAGTTGTTCCTGCTATTAAAACGAACCTTCGAAATCAATTTGAGGTCAATTCATGGATTTTTGTTGAAAAAGTTTGAATCTGATCTTGTTTTTGTTGAAAAATAAAAAACTCGGGCATAACTAAATTCATAGTGTCATTCGAGTTTTACGAAGAAGGCATTCGAGTTGATCAAAGAGAGTAAATCGAGGAACTTTATATTCAATTCGAGTTTCATGCTTTATTATCCGAGTTTCAAGCTTCATTAATCGAGTTTCAAGCTTCATTAATCGAGTTTCAAACTTCATTAATCGAGTTTTAAGCTGAATCATTCGAGTTTCAAGATAACATCATTCGAGTTTGTTGCCAAGTACTTCGAGTTTTGCTATGATTTATTTGAGTTTTAAATAGGCTGATTCGAGTTTCAACCTTAATCATCCGAGTTTCATTTAAGTTCATTCGAGATTTACACAGTGTCAATCGAGATTGATTCTTCATTCTTCGAGTTTCACTGTTAATCATCGAGTTTGAATATTCTCCATTCGAGTTTCATCCCATATCATTCGAGTTTTGACAATTTTACCTTAGCTGTTTAAATTGGCCATAACTTTTGACTGGAACATCGTTAGAAGGCCTACCATACGTCAAATCGAAGCTTAAACCGAGAAAAAAGTTATGGGCAATTTTCTACAGAAAAGCTGAAATTTCAACGTCAAAAAGTCATTTCAGAGCTGATTTTTCACAAGTTATCATTAACTGAAATAGTTTTCCAAAGTTTTATCAGAATTCACTCAGTTTTTCCATAAAAGATCTTGGAAGATTCAATTTCAAGCAATTCAAAATGGCATATGAACAATTTTCAAAGTCTGAGCTGATTATCAAACTTACTGAATCTGAAAAGATTCGTAAGAACAATTACGACATTCTCGTTCAGTTAAATACTGATAAACATTTGGCGTTACGTGACGTAGGAATACTGAACGAAGAAATTCAGTGCTTAAAAGAAAAACAAAACTCTGAGAGTTGTGCTCATCAATTAAAAATATCTGAATTACTTAAAGAAGTTGATGAGCTGAAACAAGAAAATTTTCAGAATGCAACTCAACTGAAATATCTTTTGTCTGAAAGATCTGATCTTTACAAGAAAGTTAAAGATCTTGAAGAATTACTTTCTCAGACAAATCATACTGATCAAAATTGTGTTTTAAATAAATCGGAAGAATTTTTTACTCTTGAAAAAGAGTTGTCTTTAACTAAAGATTCTATTGAGAAGGAAAGACATGCTTCCTTACTGAAAGAACAAGATTTTAAAACAAAATCTAAGTTGTTTGAAGATGAAAGAAAGATGTTTTTAATAAAAGAACAATCTTTTAAAACTGATTTCCAATCATTTGATAATGACAGAAATTCTTATTTGGTCATTATCAAAGGATTAGAAGATCAGATACTTTATCTTTCTAAACAATTTAATGAATTTCCTTCTTCAAAAGAATCAGAGGTTAAAAATCCGTCAGTTTGTTCAAAATCTAAAGTTGATCAATCTAATTTATCTACAGAAAGTTAAAAGAATCCAACTGAATTTTCAAAATTTGATTCTTCTTCGGATCTTAAACTTAAGTATCTGTTAAAGATACACAGAGGCAAAGATAAAATTGTTGAACAACTTCCGGTCAAGATTTAGATCGGTGAATCTTCGAAGTCAAATTTTCCTAAAGTTTCTGAAAATACCTGTCATTCTAATCAGAAAACATTTTCACAGAAAATTACCACGTATTATCAAAAACAGGCAAGAACTGGACAATTTTTTAAAAAGAAGAGTTTGCAAAAGCCTGATCATTCAAATTCAAGTTTCTTTAGAAATTCAGACATTCAATTTTCTCATACTCAAAGAAATTTGTTTTCTGCTTTTGAAAAAGAAGCTGATAATTATAATCTACAATGGGTACCTAAACCCAAGTATAAGTGGGTGCCAAAACCTATTTTTAAATGGGTACCCAAGAGCGCTAACAAGTCTGGATCCAAATCTGTTTGAATACCAAAGACATATTAAATTTTGCAGGTTATAGGTTTCTTATCATTTCAGATAAGAACCCGTTCTTCAATTCAACATAGGCTCTTGATTACTTCTGATCAAGACCCAGTCTTCAGTTTGTAAAGGTTCGTACTCATTTCAGAATAGGATCCGGGCTTCATTGCATAATGGTTCTTGATTACATCAGATCAAGCCCCGCTTATCAAAGCCAAAAGGTTTCTGTACATCTCAGTTCAGAACCCGGTCTTGAGTTCTCGAATGGCTTCCAAATCATTACAGACTGGAACCCGCACTTCAAAGAAATGGTATCTACTTATTTTTAAGTAGAATCCATTCAAATGGCTTTCAGTTAATCCAAACTGAAACCCGATTCTGAACGACGATTCTTTCTGGAATTCCTGCCCTGCATTCAACTCTGAAACTATATTGATAAAGAGGGAGTTTTATTTTACAATTTTTTGCTCCTGATTAATTTCTATGAGTTGACTAACTTTGTGTGCTTATTTTCAGGGGGAGTTTCAGACATTCTTTGATGATGACATTTTTCACAAAAACTGTGGGTGATTTTCATGAAAATATTTGATGCACACATAAAATTTTGTTTTTGAGCTGAAAAGAAAATTTTTCATCTGATTCTCTGAATTTTTCACTGAGGTTAATTGGTCTAATCTCTTTGATTTTCATAATCTCATTTCTTCTGAGATTTTCTTCTTTCGTCTCCCATATATTCTTGATTCTCCCAATATTCTCTCTTGTGCTTATTCTTTAATGAAAATCTAATTCATTTCATATCATATATTAGATTTTCCATTTCATTCTGATATCTCCCAACTCATCATTCCCCAAATTCATTCTGGATTTCTTCTCCCAATTCATTTGATTTGTAAATTCTAATCAGTCTTTGTATGATATCCCATGAGCTGAAATACTTAAGATTGTTTCTGCTGACTCCGATTCTGCACCTAACTATGTGATAGGCGTAAATATCGCTTCTATGGTCTAACCAGAACCGGAAGATCTACCCAAGAAGCAAACCAACTGTAGTTTGTGTGGGTGAGGGTTCTTTAGATCTATTAGTTGAGAAGTGTTAGTTATCACGGGATACTGACAGAGTCGAGTAGAGATAAAATGCAAATGAGAGGGATATATTGAAAGGAGATGGTGGTGCATCAGATCAAGCTTTTGTCAAAACATGACGTATGCAACTCCATATTTGGCAAGCTAAAAAAAGAATAACGATATCTTGAATTATGTCAAAAGTTGTCTATAGAATCTTGCTTTCTTGTGACGATGACAAAAGTGAGAAGAACAAACGAAGTCACCAAGTATTTTTGAAGAGGTAAGATAAAAGGGATTTGCGTTCGGTCCTAAATAGAAGCAACACAAATAAAAACCAACAACAAAAATTGATTATCATCAATCATAAGCAACAAAAATAAAAAATTAATAAACCTAAATCAAACCTCTTTATAGGACCTCTTTATAGGGACAAAAATCGAAGCTTTTGTGAACATTGGTTTATGATATTTAAACCAAAATAAGAGTTTTTAGGAATTTACAATAACTAATTTCAACTCATAAATAATCCTAGTCCTAGTTGACAAATAATGAAATTAGATTAGGTATTATTTGTGGCAACTAAATTAAGATGAACCATCATGAATGTATAAATAAAATCATAATCATTAATCAACATGGAGGAGATGAGATGACGTACCTATGACAACAAGCAGTGGGCAAAAGCGATGAGTACTCGAGCAGTAGCCTGAATGGGTAACAACTAAGGGTGTCATTTAATCATTTATAGAGTGATGGTGGAGTTTTGGAGAGGAAACATGGTAGGTTGTGGACTCTGATTTATTAAGACTGAATTACGAATAGGATTGCACAAGTACTAAATGTTCTACAACTAAGAATCATTTTTTAGGATGCTTTATAATTAAGTAATAGATTAGAAGTAACATACACAAACTACATATGTGAAAATCATCTTGTTTTGATCCTTCCAAATGGGGCTCTACTGGAAAACCATCTCCCATAAAATATACAACAACAACAAACCCCTAATAAATAAATTGGAGGAAATAAACCTTTAGATCACATTAATCAACAGAACTTTGGTGTCATATATTTTCATTGCACCGTTTAATTTGATCCTTTCGTCATTTACTCCTAAAATATATATACCATATAGGAATAGACTACGATACAGATCACAATCGAAGTGAAACAAAATGTGTCTGGAATATTTTGATTGAAGAAGGGGAGAACAACACAGGGTGAGAGTTTTAGAGAAGGATTTGGATGTAAAGTATGGAACACCATAGCGCGCGAAAACGTCATATTTTCTACTTTAAATTATAACTAATAGCCATAAAAAATTATATTATATTGCAGCTAAACACCCTATTAAGGAATACTGCTCCTTAAATAAATTTTACAATTTTCTAGTGATATTCTACATACTATTGGTGAGTAATAATGCGACAAATTATCAATCGCTTATTTGATTTTTATGTCAGTGTTCAAGATTTATAAATTATAATTAACAAAAAATTGTTACGCTAATGTGTTTTATTTTCTTTAGGCTGGAATTTATAATTAAATTAACAAAAAATAAACTTCAAAATTACATCGGCGTACTTATGAAATCCTTGAAAGATGAATGATAAGAGATATCTAATGAAGAATACATCGGAAGCTGAGGTGGTGGGATATGTGTTGGGAACAAATTTTGTGATGGCAGCTGAATTAACGTTTGTTGGTTGCAATGGACTATTAGTTGACCGTGACAGTATCTGTAACAAAAACATGCACATAAACGACTAAAAGTTTTACTTGCAACAATGCGTTTGCCTAAAGTTATCTTCTTAATCACGAACATGACTTAATTGGCTCAATTCAGCCCATCCAATCTGAATACAAAAAATAAAAGGGAGTTTGATTATGGTAGTATCCAGCCCTATTTGAATGAATGATAATCAACACAAATTGAAGGTTACCTTGGAAGATGAGCTGTGATAATATGCGTTGGGAACAATTTCTTGATATCATCTGGAGCAACCGCTGCTTAGTTGCACATAATTATTAGTCAAACCTGATGGTACTACCTATAGTAGGATCACACACACACATGAATAAAAGGTTAGTGAAAACAATCTTTTTACCTGATAATTCAATAAACAGATTAAAGGATTGACAAAGATGGAAACTATTTCCGGAACAAGACTTAATTAGACTCACTGCAGTCCACATCTCAAAGAAATAATACAGGCAAATATTAATATGATAGATAGTATAGTCAAACATTTCATCAAACACGTCATGTGCATAGAACGCTTCAACAATTCAGGTTAAGATAAGTGCATTTTGTGTTCTATAATAGTTTGAAAACATACGACGATGAGATGCACATCACCAATGTCACTAAAGAGAGAATAAGACATGTCATTACAAAAGTAATTGATAAATTGAGGCTCGTTTTGCCGGTCAAAACATATCGTCAAAGCAAGTAATCTAGTGATGAAAATGAAATGGATTTCATTCCAAAAAGTATCGTATGTTTTCTTTGAAAGTAAGGTAAAATAAAGAAGCAAAAAAATGTACAAATGAACACCAACATGAAAACGTAGAGTAGAATTTCAAAGAAAAGAAGAATGTTGGTACATCCGGTGTGACGACAGCAGTCTAGTTTTGTTATTGATAGTGTATTGCAATAGATAGGATCTTGTTAATGCAATGTCTTGATAAGTTCATGATTGCATGATAAGAACTTATGGTGATAAGTTCATAAAGCTATGAACTTATGGGAATAAGTTCATGAAGCTATGAACTTATGAGAATAAGTTTTTAAGGCATAGGCTCAAGAACTTATGAGTATAAGTTCTTAAGGCATAGGCTCAAGAACTTATGACGATAAGTTCTTTAGGAGGTCACTAACTTAAGGAGGCTCATGGAGGAGCGTCATGCATGAACTTATGGGCTATACATTGTGAATTTAACATCTTTGAAGGCTCAGAAGTTCTGTCGAACTTGAGAGCAAACAGAGCATCCGAAGCTCAGAGAATCTGACTGCAGACGATTTTGAGAGCTGAGGTAAAAAACTTTTGTGAAATACGATTTTCAAAACTTGTATCAGTGCACGTACGAGCTAGAAACAATTTCAGAGAGTTGTAGGAGTAATATATCGTGTGGGGTCGGTTGTTCTATCGGCTAGCATCGTGTTCGGCTCCGTGTTCCGCGTGTGATCGATTCGTTAAGCGTCTAACGAGGATTCCACACTCGTTGAACGACGTCGCGCCTTGATCCGATCCATAGACGTGGTGACCTTACAAGTGTAATCAGAGCCAATCTTGAATGTTCTTCGTGTTCGTCACATTTTGTTGAACATTCATAGGGTTTCTTGGCATTCTTACGGATAAATCACATGATTTTTGAAGTTTTCAGTGTTTTTCGAGCAATTTTATTGGCAAATATTCATCTTAGTTCAACTTTTCAGTCGAAATCATTGTTTTTAATCTTAAAAACATTGATTTAATCTGAAATTTTGAAAAAAATTGAATTTTTGGCTGTTTCTCGAACTTGCGGCGCTCGAACATAGGAGGTGTTTTAGGGTTCCTCGAACTTAATCACACGCTCCTCCATGAACTTGTCAGAGATTCGAGAGATTTCAAGTTAACTGATTAGGGTTTCACGAGTTTGTCAGTTCGAACTTGTTAGAATCTCGAACTTAATCATCCTCGAATTTGACTGTTTGGATTTAGGGATTCTCGAACTTGAAGTCTCTCGAACTTAGGTGCTCTTAAACTTAAATTAAAACGAATTTAATTTAGAAAACAATTTTGAATTTAAAATTTATACGGACTTCATTAAGTCCATAAGATTTATTTCAAATTTATTTTAAAAATAAAATAAGTTAAGTTCGTGAACAAAAAATTTTACGAGAATGTCAAGTTTGCATAAGTTCTTGGAAATGGATCATGAGGTAGGAAAATCCAATTCTCCACCGAAGCTAATAAAGATAGAGGATTATTACTGGTGGAAAGATAGATTTGCTAACTTTGCCCACTTCAACGATATGCATATGTGGATATGCATTGACGAAGGCTACGTTCCCCGAACACAAGAGATCGAGGGCAGATTGAAGGTTCTGTCCTATCAACATATGAAAGATGAGGACAAGAAGATTTATGAGGTTGAGAATCGAGCTCTATCATCGATTAGAATGGCATTACCGTTGGATATTCTACACACCTTTAAACATCACCGAACTTCTAAAGAGCCCTGTGAAGCTCTAGAGAAGAGGTATGAGGAAAATCCGAGGGTAAGAAAGGGGAGAACAGAAATGTTGAAACAACAATTTGCCATCTTCAAGACTTTGAAGAATGAGAGTCTAGATGAGGTGATTACAAGGTTTTATCACCTTCTGACGGAATTAGATAATCACAGAGTTGATTATCAAGAATCAGAAAAGATCGAGAAACTTCTAGATGCGTTACCAGCAAAGTGGGAGATGTACATTGCGTTGATAAAGCATAATGAAGAAAAGTTGGCCACTCTCACTCTTGAAGAAGTCATTGGAACATTGAGTGCTTATAACTTTAAGATACAGAAGAGGGAGAGATGGAGTACGATCAGGTACAAAATCCTGAGATGTACTTTGGTAAATCTAAACCATCTAATTCTAGTGTACCTAAGTCTGAAGCCACATCGTTTTATTCTGGAGAACAAGAGGGCATACCAAGAGAAGCAGAAGTATCTTACGGGAATTGTATTCAAGGGAAAATAAATGATCCAGCTCTATGGGAAGAAAATTATGATAAGGTGAATCCAGATGACTTGGAGCAAATGGACCTACAATGGGAATTGGCTATGGTCACACAGAAATTGAAGAGGTTCATGAAAAGAACGGGAAGAAATCTAAGTTTGAACAATGTAGGATTCGATAAGTCAAAAGTTAGGTGTTATAACTATCAAGGGTTGGGACACTTTGCGAGAGAGTGTCAAAGACCTAAGATGGATAATCATCAGAACTCGGGACGTCAGTATTCAACCAGTTAAGGGAATCAGAGATCAGGGAATCAAGGTTTAGTGGCTGGTTTACTTACTAATGTGGCGTCTAAGAAATAGTTAGATGGCACATATGATTGGAATACACATCCAGAGGCAAACACTAGGGCTTTCATGGTCGAAGTGACAGAAACGGATATGGGATTAGAAGATGAAAATAAAGAGGATACCCAACAGTCTGATTTAGATCCATTGGTGCTGGAGATTACTGAGGAGCTGACTACTTTGGAGTTTGCAGCTCAGATGGCCAACATCGAATCTGATCAGAAAAAAGTAACTGAAATTTTCTACTTTTCATGATTTATGTGTTTTATGTACTATGTTAAATGATAAATTGAACCTAGTGCTAGAATCACATGCATCCATGACAGCTCAAATTCAATCTTTAAAATCAGATAATGCTATTATTAGACATAAAGGAAGATCTTCAGGCCAAACTGAGAAATGATGCTCAAGATTTGATAGTTCTAAATGACAAACTTATTGAACAAAGTGTCAGGAATGAACTAATTTATGAGCATGTAGAGTCACTGACCAAAGAGATCTCTCTTAAAGATATGGAATTAGCTGAGTCTAGGGCTAAGGTTGCTGAGGCAAATAGCAACCATGTACCTACTCCTTAAGATGAGACCAAGGATACGGTTAAATCAGAGGTAGTCAAGGTAAATGAGTCTTCTAAAGTATCTTCAACTACTCCTCAGGTTAGGAAAACGGTTGTGTGTAGTCTAATTGTAAGCCAAAACTAGAAGAAGATAAGATTGTAAGTAATAATAACAAAGAGGAGTTAAACCAAGTTGTTGATACAAACAATCAGAACATTAGTAAGACACCTAGGTCAAAGAGTGCCTATAAGATATCTATTGACAAGATGTCTTGCTTTAAGTGTTATGAGAAAGGACATGTTGCTTCAGGTTATCCCTATAAGAAGCCAGAGTCTTCACCAAACTTAGGGAAACAAGAACAACAATCCTTAAAAACAATGCCTAGTGATACGATCAGGAGTATTTCTCAAATTTCTGAGAAGAACTCTAGTATGATGTCACGTCTAGGTAGTTGACAACCATTGGTGTCTCTCAGACAAAATGAAGGACTTAGGAATAATTCATCGAATAGATTCCCTAGTTAATCAATGTCTGGCTCCCAATCCATCATTAGGAATAATACACCTAAGAGGAGTCACACTCTAGTTAGGTCTAATTCTCCTAATAGACATAAGACACCAGGTAGATCTAAGAATTATCAAACTGAGATGAACTATAACAGAAATTATTCAAGGGCTGAACCGCAAAGGTAGAGAGTGGATGTTAATCACTCAACTCCACAACAGGTTCTCGATCAAACACCCAAGTCACCTGAAAGGAGAGATGGGTATTTGAAAGAGTTCAAGTTTGTAGATGAGGATGGTATTACCAAGTCAGTCACGACTTGGGTTCCCCGTGATAACTAACTTGTCTTGGTTAGTGTGCAGGAGTTAACTACAAGTCCTAACAACAATTGGTTATATGGATAGTGGTGGCTCTCGACACAAGACAGGAGTACAAAGGATGAAACAACAGGCTTGCTGATTGGGTCCTTAGACCAAGTTGAGAAGTGTTACGGGAAAAAGGTAAAGTCTGTTAGTTGGGATAACAAAGTTGGTAAGAGATAACTTTGCGGATCTGTTCACAAAAGCAGTTGATAGATCACGTTTTGAGTTGTTAGTCCAACGTAATGGGATGCGAAATCCAGAGTAACTTGACCTCAGTAGATAATTTTTCTTTTAAACTTTCTCTAGTTACTAGTTTGTCTTATTAGCTATTTTACTTAAAAACAAGAAAAAGAAAAGAAAATAGAGAGAAAACTATAAAAAATTCATAAAAAGAGAAAAATGAAAAATTAAGAGAGAAGTCTTAGAGTCTAAGGTTCAAAGTGATGAAATTTAGCACAGTCTAACAAACTCTAAGGGTTAAACTTTCACACATAATGCACTGTAAACTCTAAGTGATATACATATTCTTGTCTGATATGTTGGTAGACATAAAACATGAAGGACTTCCTAAAAACTAATAGAATAATCAAGGAAATGTCATATGTGTAACTAACTTAGATGTATGACCAAAAGGTCTTAATTTCTATGTTAGAGGCATACAGACAATATTTAAGAATGAGGTATGCAAATTAATCTGGGGGATGTATGGCTTCATCTAAATACATCTTAAACAAAGAAAAAGTTTTGAAAAGCAAAGAAAGTCAAAACATGACGTTTTGTTGTAAGTGAGTACAGATCTGTCACCGCTGTTTTGACTTAAACTAGCAAGATATGTCGCTTTGTTGTACGTAAGTACAGACCTGTCACCGCTGTCTTGCTAAAATAAGAAGAACTGTAAGACAAACTAAGACACTCTGTTGTATATAAATACAGAACTGTGTCCGATGTTTGCCTTTTAAAGAGAATTTGCAAATACCGAAAAGTCATAATCATTGTATGTCAGTCTTGATCATAGAAGTATGTCTAAGTGTGAGACACGTAAGGTAGTTTCTTGATAAATGAAAAGGCCAAAGGAAAATCCTAAGTGTTGAGTGCTTAAGTGGACAAACATACCGACAATCGACTTGGTGTGTATGTTATGACAAACAATCAAATGAATCAAAAATTCCAAAGTGTGAAAGTGCAACACCGGAAGTGTGTTGACAAAGCTATCTGATTGAACCTTATTTGACACTCTCGCAAAAAGATTTAGTTAGTGTGTTTTTATCTTTAAAGTATTGCAATTCTATTCTATTTTATTTATTTTATTTAATTTTTAATTTATTTTTAAATAAATAGGATCGAGGTCAATTACTAGGATGCATTCTAGTTGGAATAAAAAAAATTGTGTGGTAATCAAGTTCTCAAAGTGAAGGGTTCCTTCTAAAGTTTTACGGTTTTGTGAATGTTTAAACGAAGATAACGACTGTTTCTCTCGAACTTAATTCTAGTGTTTGGTTTACTTTGTAAACCATCAAAGAATGTAAGTAAGGAGAGTTTCATTGCAATTTTTATCGTTGAATAGGCGATTTTGATGTCCGGCTAACATATTGGGACTTGTTTCATGTGATTGATTAAGTCTAAACAGTGTTAGATATGGAGTTTCAGCTTCTAATTGCAGACCACGAACAGGATGTACACATTCTTCAGCTGACAATGGCGATTCTTGAACTTCATCATCATCATAATGCCCAGTTGGATCAGATAGTGGCTGATCAGCAGCAGCAGATTGCAAATCTGGAGGCTATACTGGAAAAATTGTTGAAAGATCGTCCACCTCAAGGGGAGAATTGTAGAGATGACGAATGAGACAACCCGAGTGCACAAGAAGACAGTGAAAGACAGTGAGCTGGCAGATCTTTCAAAGACAACAATCTGCTTAGCTTGCTGATCCTCAGGGGGAGTCTGGATCATCAGCCGCTGACAAGGGAAAAGACAAGGCTTCAGAGGCGTCAGAAGCAACTGAAGAAGATATGATCAGGACCCTTGTCAGGGTTGGATGAAGAAGAAATAAGGTTCGACTTCGAAGATGACTTAGAATAGGAGGATCTTGAGGAATGAGCATTTACTCCTAAAGATATACCTGATTGGAAGTCACTCGATGAAGAAGTTGTGAATGAAGATCAGAATATGATAGATCTAGAGGTGCTGAAATCTGCACTGAATGATGAATCAGATTTTGAGGTGTAAGTGACTAATCTAGCTTGGAAGGACCTTATAAATCTAGGAGACGATTCTTATGCTGAGGTGTTGGCAAAAACTATCAGAAGAGAAGGTCGATTTGGAAGATTTGAAAAGTTAATCCAAGAGTTGGTAGAAGAGAAGTGGTTCAAATAAGAATAAATTCTTTGACTGGTAGGACATGGACTAAGTTAGTCTACAAAGAAAGGGAGAAAGAAATGGGATTGTGTCAACTATTTATTTATACTCTTTAAAAAGGCTATGTAGGGTTTTTGGATTCTGACGAATCCTATCAATAAAAAGTTGGTGCTTGGAGACGCTGTCTTCGATTTCCAAACTCTTTATAATGAGAGAGGTCAGTGAAGGTTTCATTGAGGACAATGCCACAGGATGTTCTAAGAAACATGATGTGGTGGATTGTTGACAATGAAACAGCTGAAGCTATAATGGAGGATGAAGATGATAAGGTTATAACCCTTTGCATCTTGTGAACATTTCTCAGGGTGATCTGTAGAAGCTTCACGAGCAGCCGATTTTCTTTCATGAAAGTTGGAGTTCAGAAGGCAGAAGACACCAGAGAATGGTTAGAGATTGCGTTGAACAGGGTCTTTATGCAGGAAGCAATCTGAACAGGCCTAGAATTGAAGTTCAATGAGTAAATCTAGAAGCTATCGTCAAGGGGGAGTCTATTGATACACCCGGTGTGACAATAGCTGTCTAGTTTCGGTTGTTCTATCGGCTAGAAACAATTTCAGAGAGTTGTAGGAGCAATACATCGTGTGGGTCGGTTGTTCTATTGGCTAGCATCGTGTTCGGCTCCGTGTTCAGCGCGTGATCGATCCGTTAAGCGTCTAGCGAGGATTTCGCACTCGTTGGACGACGTCGCGCCTTGATCCGATCCGTAGACATGGTGACCTTACAAAGAATACATCACCTTTATATGCTCAACAGCAGGCGATCGACGAGTAATTTAGGTTGTCAGTAAAGTTTAGATTTTGAACATCAACGCTCAACGAGGAATGACTGGACAACTGGTTAGACGAAGAGGAATAAAATATGGACTGTGTTTGATAACCAAGAAGCAGGTGACTATGATCGTAGAGATTCGTAATGGAAGGAGGTTGTAACTGGTTTTTATAATAGGTGAAGCAATCGACGATGATTGGTTGTGTACTGAAAGTAACTGTAATAGCTGCTTTATAGGGTAGTAATATATGTATAGGATATGGATCACGTGAGAAGAAACATATGATGAGAAGAGGTGAGAAAGATTTTGGACCACTCATTTGCTTCCATTAATAGATTGATCTAATAAGAGAAATTTCGATTTTAGAAAATAATATAATTAAATGAAGGGCATATTAATCTAAAAAAAATATAATTTAGATATTAAACCTATTTTTAATAATTTCAGTACTTTAAAAACCAATAATCATGTAATACTTTGATTCATTAACCATTGATCCAATCAACACGATGATGCACTAACCATTGAATTGAAGAAATATTTTATGCATTACCCATTGATCCATTAGAAACGATGATGCATTAACCTTTCATCAATGATGCATGAAAACATTTGTATCCAATCAAAACAATGATGCACTAACAATTCATTGATGATGCACTAACCGATATATAAAAATATTGATTTGTTTGTCAAAACAATGATACACACTGATTCATTACATGAAATATCGATTTATTAATACAAAGATATTGATTCAATTATCTAAAACCAATGATTCGTTATTTAACCATTGATTCACAACATACAAGCATTAAGGCAGTAATGGTCATTATATTGTTTCAACGATATAAAACATGGATTCGGTCGTCTAACGATTTGATTCAACAACAAAAAATGCATCGATTCACTTATCAATCATTCTTTTGAACCACGTGAATGTAGCAAAAGGTAACAAACTTTCATAATCCTAAATCCATTAAAATTCATCGGAATAAAATTGATCTAGCCAACGAAAAATATTGACTCATTAGTACGAATTCATACTTATTGATTAATCGAATCGTGTGCAAATTGATGGACCAACACATTGATTAGCAAGAAACCTATTTATATAAACCACATACATGTGTATCAATTGATGATCAGTTTAAAGCTTTTCGGAATCACCATGTCAAGTGTTGGCAATTAAAAAGTCTAGTGAGAGAATTTATAAAAGAATTTGAAATTGAACAAACCGAATAAAGATGGCAGCTTCATGAACAAACCGAGCCCCGAATAAGGAGCATATCCCAAAGAAGAAATCGAATACACAAATCTGTTGGTGCTTTGAACTACGACAACAATGGAGATATACAACAACGACGGTAGTTCGAGACCTAAAATCTCTTATGGGTGTTGTACGTACAATACGATATTCTTGTATATGTTTAATCTGAACCTCTTTTCCATCGTCGTTCATGAGATAACACCAATCATAGAACAAGAGAAGCCAGTCAAGCTACAGTAATTGCACAATGGTTCAACTAGGCAACGCCAAAAAATCATCCACAAACGATATTTGGTTTTTCCAAACGTTTCCGGTGAGACAGTGACGATACCGATAGCATAACTAGTTGCGAATGTGATCGAAAAGAGAAATCGCAATATAGTATTTGCATTATACATATAATTGGCTATAATATTTAAAGAATCCGTTCAATTTTATTAAATACATTAAAAGTTTCCTAAATAAATAGAATATTTCCATCGTCTAACATTAAAAAAATTTCTTAAAAGATTAATAATAATAATTTGACTAACTTATCCCTAATCTTAATTATGTAAACAGTTACACATGACACTCTATTATTACTTCTCACGTTACAATCCTTCTTACATGATCCAATTTTTTTTTCTCTCTCTCTATATACACAAGCGCACACACACGCACACACACACACACACACACACACACACACACACTCACACACAAGTTTATTAACTCACGTATTACGTGAATAAATTTTAATAAACAATTGGTTAGATGAAATGTATGTAAACTTAAAATTAAACCACTGAAAATGTTAATTATTTTAAAAAAACTACAATAAAAATACAGTTATTTTTCATAGATATTACTTATCAATTAATCTTAAATATTCATGAACAATAGTTGCTTTCTTTAAACATATTTTTTATATTTTTATTTCTAAATTTATATATATTTAATCGATATAATTTGAAATTTTAAGTTTACATAAAACCTAACAATTATATGTAATTCATAAAAAATTAAATGTTAATACTGTATTATGTATACTTTTTAATATTTAATATTGTTTATGTGATTTGTATATATTTTTAAGGGTAAATTATAGATTTCGTCCCTGTGGTTTACTATAAATAATAGATTGGGTTCTTTAACTTCAAATATTATACTAACAGTCATTGTGATTAATGTTTTGTTATGAGGTTAATCCTTTATCCATTTAAAATCCATTTTACTCTTAATATTTAATTATATTTCATAATTATTAATAAACTTGTTTTTATTATTAATTCTATTATTTTTAAATAATAAAAAATCTAAAAAATAAAAATATTAGTAAAATTAATTTAATATAAAAATATAGAATTAAATAATAAAATATTAATAAAGGCAAATGCATTATCATTATTAATTAATTAAAAAGTAAAAAGTAACGTTTTAATTTTAAAATTTTCAAGTTTAAGAAAAGGTATTTTTTAAATCAAAAAATAAATGTAATCATTGTCAAAAATTATTATAATTATTGTGACGCTTTTAAAGTTTTTTACATAAATAACTTTTCAACATTTTCAGTAAACATTTAAAGTTTTTCTAATAATTTAAACGTTTTGAAACTTTCTTTTAACAACTTAAAATATTTTATAGTTTAAATTTATTTGAAAAGTTTAAAATTTTTAAGCATTTTTTCAAAAAGTTTTAAGTAAAATGTTTAAAAACGTTCTTGCAAATTTTAGGTAAATTTTTTTTATTTCTTCTTAAAAAATTCTAGAAAAATAACATAATTTTTGAAAAGTTTAAATATATTTTATTGTTCACGAAAACGTTTAATGTTTTCTAAAATTTTCAAAAAGAAAACATAAAATTAATAACTTATTTTATTTTTAACTTTTAATTACCAAAATAATTAGAATAACAATTTATATGTTTTTATAGATGTTTTAATCTTCATTTCAAATCATTTAATTTAAATGTGTACTTAATAATTTTTTTTTTTTTTTTATAATTCAAAGCACGGTTACATTATATTTTCAAAATTCAAAAAAATTAAATTTAAAAAGTTATTTTTTTAGTTGATAATATAAATAATTTATATATATATATATATATATATATATATATATATATATATATATATATATATATATATATATATATATATATATATATATATTATTGTTCATTTTTATGTGTTTTACATTAAATTAATTTTACTTTTTTTTTTAATTTTTTTTTCACATAGTTTATTATTTTAGTATAATAGAATTAATAATAAAAACAACATTAACAATAATTATAAAATAAATAACTGTAAAATTTTCATTTTAAATGGCCGAAATATGAAATCTGTAATAAAATTTCAACCACAAGGACTGACAGTGTAATTTTTAAAGTTAACGAACCTAATCCTTAAATTATAGTAAACCAGAGGGACGAAAGTTGTAATTTATTCTATTTTTAATGTATATTGATAAGATTATAAGAAATAGTATATTCTTTTTAATCACACACACATAAAGATATAATTTGAATGTAGATTATAATTTTATCTATTTATTAATATTTAAAGATATAAAAATAATAAAATGTATATATCTATATATTTAAAGATATAGACGATAATAAATTTATAATATTTTTTAATGTGAATTTAGATCAACTAATAAATTGATAAGTATTAAAAAGATGATAATGTAGGTCATTAGATGATGACAAATGATGGATAGTATTAAAAATTTATTAATGTTTATAGATTTTAAAAATAGTGAAATATATTTATCTTTTATTTTATTATTAAAATTACAAGTTGTGTTTATTTATAGTGATTGAAATAGGGAGGTGACACATGATATTTATTTAAAACTTTAATATTTTTATACATATTATGCATTTACGTATTTTAATAAATTTGTAGTTTTTTTTAATTTATATTTAGATTAATTAATAAATTTAAAAAATGTCAAAAAGATAATAATGCAAGTCATCAGATGATGACAAATGATGGATGATATTAATTATTTATTAGTTATTTATTGATTCTAAAAATAAAAGAATATATTTAACATTTATTTTATTTTAAATTTATAAGTTGTATTTATTTTCTAGTGATTTAAATACGGGGTGACACATGGTATTTATTTAAATATTTAATAATTTTTTATATATTATGCATTTATGTATTTTAATAAATTTATAATTTTTTTAATTTGTACTTGAATTTAACTAATAAATTAAAAATGTTAAAATAATAATAATGCAGGTCATTAGATGATTATAAATAATGGATAGAATTATTTATTTTTGAATATTTATAGATTTTAAAAATAATAAAATGTATTTATTTTTATTTTGTATTTAATATAATAAGTTGTATTTATATTTTATGATTTAATATGAAGGCTACACGTGATATTTATTTAAAATTTTTAATATATTTTATATAATGTGTATTTATCTTTAATATTTTTACAAATTTTTTAATTTTTATTTAGATTAACTAAAAATCGACAAATGCTAAAAATATAAAAATACAAAAATGGTGGATAGAATTAAATATTTGTTAATAACTATAGATTTAAAAAAATATTCCTCTTTAATTATAATTATAATAATATAATAAGTTGTATTCAAAAATTTTTTTTTTGTGATTAATGTAATTGTTTAATTTGACATTTAGATGTTTTTCTTTATTATATATAGATATAAAATTTATTAATGATACGAGACCCACTAATATCTATACTCAGTTATATTTTTACTTTTAGGGATTAAAAAATTTAAAAGAATGTTAAAAAAATTCACTAGTGTTCATTAATATTTACAAAGATAAATAAATAATATATAAGAAAATAATTGTACTTTTGTTTTCTTTTTATAAGAATTAACGTTAGTGGTTAAATTTTAAGTTACATACATGTTATCTTACCAATTATTTATTAAAAATTATTCACGTAATATGTGGGTTCATAAACTAGTTATATATATAAATATAGATTTTATTAATGATACAAAACCCACTGGTATCTATACTCACTTAAATAAACTATTATATTCTTACTTTTAGGGGTAAAGTGTAATGATAATGATAAAAGTCTTAGTATGAGTAAAATAGTCGCCTCATATAAATTATTGTACATGATAAAAAACTTTATTGTGTATAAATCACCTAATAGACAATTTCTTTATGCACCATACCCTAATTTCTCATACACCATACCCTATAATTTTGACCTATAAATGGTTCCTCTTTTTCATATCCAAAATTAATTTTGTCATATACCTATAAAAAAAGTTAATTAAAGCAATCAAATACAATGTGAGAAATTTCACTGTGAGATGTTGAATACAATATAAAATTAGATCCTTCATGTAAGAAATTTCACTGTCATTTCTGCAATAAGCTCCGGCCACTTTGACGTAACTTCCGGCAACTCCGACGGAACTTCTGGCGACTCAAACATGACAGTAAAGCTACATGCAATCAAATCGATGAATGATAGGACTATAATTTTATGAACTTTGGTATCATTTTAGGTTCATTTTAAGCACCGATACTTTGTAACTTCCATATTATTACTCCAAATTTATGTTACAGGATCAAGAAGTCAAATGGAAGCAGCTCGAGAAAATTCAGCGCGAACCGAGCCGGAGGGGGCGCAGGCCTGCGCCACCCTACGCTGTAAAACAGAACTATTGAGAGTTAGAGAGCACTTCCAGCGCAGACCAGCATAGCCCAGTGTAACAACCTGAACTTTAATTAACATCAATTAGCAACGATAAACATGATTAACATTAATTAACAAGCTTAATGTTAATTAATATGTTAAATGTAATTTTAATTACATTTATTAGCTAAGTATTTTTATTATTAAGTTGATTTTTTTATGTTCGGTTTTAACTATAAAGTTTGTAATGACAAAATAAAAGTTTTATTTAAGTCATAAGTTTTATTTAAATAGTTATGTATTAAGATGTTAAAATTTAAAATAATAATAATAATAATAAAATAATAATAAATAAAAGAAGAAATTAGATTTGAGGTCAAATTATATATTTTGTTTATAGTAAATAAATACCCAAATGAGATTGTCTGCTCATTTTATTAGGACAAGGAAAGAAATTCTCTCCTTCACACTCAAGGAGAAACCCACAGTTTCTTATTTATCTTTGATCCATCACAAGATTTGCAACAAGATTTAAGAAGCAAGAAAATAAATCATCAAATAAAGCATCAAGCGAAACTACAAGAATTCAAGGTAAACATCATATTAATTTCATGTTTGTTGTTTTGAAGCCCACGATTCCTAAGAATTTTGATATCTTCAAAGCAAAGACATGCATGTGGATATTTGTTAGTTAAATGATCATAGTTGCAAATTTGAAGTTTTTAATTCCAACTTTAAAGCTGAAAGTCAGGAACTTAAAAATTTATAGAACATACTTGTTGTTCTTGCTGCTGGTTTGAGTCGAAAATGATCAGGCCAAGTAGGACCATTTGGCCTTCGGCCATGATCATATGTATTTTATGTGTGTTATACTTTAAAAACAAGCATGAAACCTCCTTAAAATCCTTGGATAGCTGCTGAAAATAAACAAAAACAGAATGAAAGGAAACTGCAGTGTGTGCAGGTGTGCTTTGCATGTATACCAAAACCCATGTCTAATACCGAAACCATGGGGTTTCGGTATCCTAAACCTACCGAAACACACCTGAAGCTACAGAACAGTACCGAGACCATCATGTACTGAGAACAGCATAGAACTACCGAAACATGTAAAGGTTTCGATAATTCCCTAGTACCGAAACCCAGCAGCAACAATTTTTTTCCTTTTAAGCATTAATGCAGTGTGGGTAACAAAAAGCAATAGTCACAGCAGCCTTCTTATTCTTTTTCCTCTTTTATTTCATCGAAAATATACATGATGTGTGTGCTGTGAATTGAAACAGAAAGAAACAACCTTTTTGATGAAACTTTCTTTGTTCTTTTCGGTTTATATTGTGTGTGTGTCGAATTGTATAAAACAGAAACAGAAAGTAACAAGTCTAGCATTCCCTTTTCATGCAAGGTTCTAAATGTGCAGTCTTGTGTGTAGTGTGCAGAACCAAATAAAAACAGCAACCATTCTTCCTTTAAATATATATGTGTGTGTCGATGCATGAATAAAAAGAGAAACAGAAGCATCCCATGTCCTGTCTTTCATAAATTTAGCATGTGTGTGCTGTAAGAATAAATCAGAAACAACATCCTTTTTAATCTTTTTGCTTTCTATACAAATATGTATGTGTGTGTAATCTGGACAGGATCAAGTAACCAACAGCCTTTCTAGTCCATTTTTGTGTGTGTGTTTGTCGATGCATTAAACAGCAAAACAGAAAGAATTAAGCAGCAGTACATATACATATCGGATATGTTTGTATGTGGGACAACAACAATTAAAGTGAAATATATATATATATATATATATATATATATATATATATATATATATATATATATATATATATATATATCTGTGTGTGTGTTTGTGTGTGCTGTTCTTATACATATATGTACTCACAAAATGTCATTAATTAAATAGGTGATTAGAACATGAGTTTTTTTTTATCATTAATTATATAGGATATATAAGTATATCCTAGCAGCCCCATTTCCGGTGTATGTATATATATATATACATAAAGACAACAAATATATACACATACAAATAAGATCAAGTATAGATGTGAGTGTGTGCCTTGCATGATGTATGTCTATATGTGTACCATTGTGAAGCCAAAAGTTCAACATATAAGCATCTTACTAGCGGTTATAAGACATGTAGGTGTATATGATCAATTAAAAAGTCTAAATATATATAAATACTCTACGTTAAAATGAGTTTCGTGAGTGTGTGATAGGTGAGTAAATACATACATATATTAATAAGGATGCATTAGTGGGTAAATACATGCTATGTGAAGATCATGACAGAAGCATTATTCACATACATAATGCAACAAAGTTGCATTCAATTAAAGAATATAAGCATGTGTGTGTGATCAGCTAATAAAAAACCAAAGCATGACTTAATGGGTGACACAAGTCCATGAAATGCATATAAAAGCACATAAAGTCATTAAATCATGTCAAAGCTAATTCACGAGTTTAATTGAGAATTCAATAAAGTCTGAGATGATATTATAAGTCAATAAATATTTAAGTCTATACATAAGCTTCAGAAAGTCCGAGAATTTAACAGAAATACACAATTATGATGTGTAATGACATAAAAGCTTATGTAAATTGATTTCCAAACACTGAATAGGTTCAGCTAATCTGAACTGTGTTATAAAGTCAAAGTCTGTAAAGCCAAGCCAGAAAAGTCAAGATAAAGTAATTAAAGTCAAGATCAGTCAATAAAGCCAAGCCAAAGTCAGGGAAGCAAGTCAGAGCCAAAGTCAGTAAAGTCAAAGCTAAAGTCTGTAAAGCTAAAGTCAAATCCTGAGATAACTCAGGTGGTGGATTTAATCCGCTTGCGAAAGTCAAAGTCAACAGCCATGCAATAAAACCAATAACTGTGAGTTATAGATATATTTGTATACATGTTTGTCTTCGTGTGAGACATATTGTTGTTCTAGCTTTAATTGAAAGTCTAATATGCTCAGCTAGAATGTGACCTGTGCACACGTTGGTACGGTGATGTCCTGTGGATCATGATAGCTTTTAATATATCATCATGCACACTTGTCTTTACAGTCTGAATTAGTCGTGGATATATTATTGTTGCTATCTTGATTCATAACTTGAATGCTTTCAGTCATTTGCCTTGTTATCAATGCTTTCATATGCTTCCGCATAATTCAAGTCTGAGAAAGTCTATGTCAATCTATGATTAAGTCTACTCCGATGTTTGCCACGTTGTCTAACTAGTAGCTAGCCCAGTATGTGGTTGGCCCCCACAATTAAAAGCGTGTGTGTGGGATTAAACATCATCCGATCTTAAGTCCTATGTCTCACAATGTCTAGTTGATAGCGGCAGTCATGTCAAAATCGCGCTTAAAGTCAAAGTCAGAGCTCAAAGTCAAAGTCAAAAGTCAAGTCTCCGCTTAAAAATTGTCATGGCATGTTAACTGTTAAATCTATAATCTCACTAAGCACCGCTTACAGTTGTTGAATCTTTTTACAGGTTTAATCAAAGGAAAAGGTCCGGCTGAGCTAAATCCTTAAGTACTGCACGCCTGAATTTGAAGTCATTAGACCACTACTGAATCTGCAATTGGTATTGATTGAAGTCAATAATGGTGGTGGTTTGGGTAGATCAGTGCTATGTATTGTGATTATGTATTAGATTAGTGTCCTGGTGCCCCTTTATAGTTTTGTTTTGAACTTATTGTATGATAATTCTAACTTCTGTAATGACTTAAATTCCGCACTTTATTAATCTATCTTAGTTTTGATTGATGTTGTATTGCCCCTTGGGACCTAGTCATTCAGGACTGCCCCGTAAGGGACGGTCTTGACAGGATGGTATCAGAGCAATAGTTTGAGTGAATCAAGTATTATGAAAGTAATACTTGGTCTCAAACTTAAGCAATACATAAAATGTCAATCATGCTAGGTGGCTTGAACTGAGATAGGACGTACAGACTGTTAGGATGGGAAAAAGGGTACATAGTTACTAAGTCTATTAAACTGAAAGTCACTTGAATTTTATTTTTTTCAGTAAGGATGTCTGGACAAGGAGGAATTCCTGATAATGTCACTCCTCAGCAACTGTTTGAGATGATACAACAACTGTTAGCACAACAAAATGAACAACAAGTCAAACTAATCCAAGAACAGTTTCAGGCTAGTGATGAGGCTGAAGCAAAATGTAAGGCTAATAAAGGGTCAAGTTCGCTACTACCTTATTTGTCGGAGCTGCCCGCGCATGGTGGAAGACACAGAGGAGTATCTACGGAGAGGACGTCATCCAAACACTTGAATGGGAGCAATTCCTCGACATGTTCAACGCTAAGTACTGTCCTACGGATCAGCAAGATAGAATGGAAGTTCAATTGATGCAATTGACTCAAGGCGACAAGACGGTCGATGAATACGAGCATGAGTTCTCACGATTGTGTGGCTATTCATCTTATCAAGTAGCCACAGAAGAAAGAAAAAAGAATCGATTTCGCAGAGGATTAAACCCAAGTATCGTCGGCCGATGAGTGGTAACAAATACAAGACGTACTTGGAGATGGTGGAAGCAGCCAGACAAATTGAAAGCGAATACCTGGAGTATGGTGGGTGAACAATTAGGCACAACTCAGACCAATCCTACATGCCCTTCTCCACCAAAGAAGCAACGATTTAGCAGATTCTTCAAGACAGGAAAGAACCAGTCTCAACAGATGGATCAATATAGCTCTCCTCAGAAGGCCAAGTGTTATTCGATCCAATCAGAACAACGAGTGTGCAAAAGGTGTAGGAACTCACATACTGGGTTATGTAACCCAATTGATGTGATATGTTATGTCTGCAGCAAAATCGGTCATAGTAGCGAGGAATGCCCAATGAAAGGTCTTGGTTGTTCTATGTGTGGAAAACCGGGACATCCAATGAGAAGCAATAGTCAATCCCAGTCATATGTCGGAGGTTCAACAATGAAGAGCACTGCTGCAACTCCGTCAGCTAAAGCCCGTGCCTATCATATCACAGCCAAGGAAACAGAGGAAATGCCAGATGTGACCATGAGTACGTTTGCTAAATTTAAATACCTGTCGTGTATCATTTGATACTACTACAAACTGTTCTGTTACCTCATTATGATTCCATAGAAACATTTTAAGAATAGGATCACTAAGGAGATCAGGAGAAAGATTTTCTGTTCTTGATTTAAGTCGACTTATGAATAAGTCTTGAGTTCAACTGTACAACTTTGTCATCGATAATGAATATGCGGATGACATATAGGTTGTATCAGTTGAAGATATGTCTTAAATGTCTCTTTCAAATCAGAAATTTTACCTATAAGCTATATAAGTATGAGTGTTTGAACCATGTATGATTCAAAAGCTTTAAGGAAACCCAAACATGAATCTTAAACACAAGCTTCTTCGTAAAGCTTTGTAATCTGAAAGATTACAGCGTGTCTCATAATGAGGCAAAGGTACAAGTTTCTGATCCAACGAAATTAAATGAGAAGATGGTTTATGAACCTGATTGTCAAGCACCCAATGTCAGCTTGAATAGAAATCAAAGAAGTCAGAGGCACAAAACTAGAGTCAAACGAGAAATAAAGAGAAAGTCTTATAAGAATTAAGCGATTGGTCTTGAATGACCAATGAAAGTCAATAATAAGTCTATGCACATGTAAATATGGAATTCATATTCCATTGTCTTGTCAATGAAAGTCTTGGCTGAAGCAAAATAAAGTAACCCTGGACTCAGGGATTACAAATGAAAAAGTCATTCCAAGTCTTGATAATAGTCCGCGCAAGTCAAAAGTCTGTGAATCGATTGATGATAATAACATCATTAATGAGTGAAAATGTTCAATAGAACAGATGTGAGATTCAAAAAGCCACAACTGATTTAAGATCATAAGAAAAGATATATAAGTTGTCTTAATAACAAAATTGATATCCGAATCAATTGAAAGTCATATTGAATCTCGAAGTGTGAGTCAATACAGAAAAGTATAAACGATAAGCAGAAATCCTATAAAATTTTTTTTTATATGGATTGCATAAGTCAACAGTTAAATTGTTGATATTGAGAAATTAGTAAATGTAATAGTTATAAAAGCCAAAGAGGCAAGAAATCATGAAATACAGATAGTGCTCATTCAAATAACCACCAGAATGTTTATGTCAGAATATGGGAATTCATAGCTACCTTGAAATTCCTAAGTTGCAATTATCTGGACATAGACAACTTCGGGGACGAAGTTATGCGTGGTGGAGCCCATTCTGTAACAACCTGAACTTTAATTAACATCAATTAGCAACGATAACATGATTAGCATTAATTAACAAGCTTAATGTTAATTACTATGTTAAATGTAATTTTAATTACATTTATTAGCTAAGTATTTTCATTATTAAGTTGATTTTTTTTTATGTTCGGTTTTAACTATAAAGTTTGTAATGACAAAATAAAAGTTTTATTTAAGTCATAAGTTTTATTTAAATAGTTATGTATTAAGATGTTAAAATTTAAAAAAAATAATAAAATAATAAATAAAAGAAGAAATTAGATTTGAGGTCAAATTATATATTTTGTTTAAAGTAAATAAATAATTTGACCTCAAATCTAATTTCTTCTTTTATTTATTATTTTATTATTATTATTATTATTTTTAAATTTTAACATCTTAATACATAACTATTTAAATAAAACTTATGACTTAAAATAAAACTTTTATTTTGTCATTACAAACTTTATAGTTAAAACCGAACATAAAAAAAAATCAACTTAATAATGAAAATACTTAGCTAATAAATGTAATTAAAATTACATTTAACATATTAATTAACATTTTAAGCTTGTTAATTAATGCTAATCATGTTTATCGTTGCTAATGGATGTTAATTAAAGTTCAGGTTGTTACGGATTGGGCTCCACCACGTATAACTTCGTCCCCGAAGTTGTCTATGTTCAGATAATTGCAACTTAGGAATTTCAAGGTAGCTATGAATTCTCATATTCTGACATAAACATTCTGGTGGTTATTTGAATGAGCACCATCTGTATTTCATGATTTCTTGCCTCTTTGGCTTTTATAACTATTACATTTACTGATTTCTCAATATCAACAATTTAACTGTTGACTTATGCAATCCATATAAAATTTTTTTTATTATTAATTATATAGGATATATAAGTATATCCTAGCAGGCCTATTTCCGGTGTATGTATGTATATATATATATATATATATATATATATATATATATATATATATATATATATATATATATATATATATATATATATATATAAAGACAACAAATATATAAACATACAAATAAGATCAAGTATAGATGTGAGTGTGTGCCTTGCATGATGTATGTGTATATGTGTACCATTGTGAAGCCAAAAGTTCAACGTATAAGCATCTTACTAGTGTTATAAGACATGTAGGTGTAAATGATCAATTAAAAAGTCTAAATATATATAAATACTCTACGTTAAAATGAGTTTCGTGAGTGTGTGATAGGTGAGTAAATACATACATATATTAATAAGGATGCATTAGTGGGTAAATACATGCTATGTGAAGATCATGACAGAAGCATTATTCACATACATAATGTAACAAAGTTGCATTCAATTAAAGAATATAAGCATATGTGTGTGATCAGCTAATAGAAAACCAAAGCATGACTTAACGGGTCACACAAGTCCATGAAATGCATATAAAAGCACACAAAGTCATTAAAGCATGTCAAAGCGAATTCACGAGTTTGATTGAGAATTCAATAAAGTCTGAGATGATATTATAAGTCAATAAATATTTAAGTCTATACATAAGCTTCAGAAAGTCCGAGAATTTAACAGAAATACACAATTATGATGTGTAATGACATAAAAGCTTATGTAAATTGATTTCCAAACATTGAACAGGTTCAGCTAATCTGAATTGTGTTATAAAGTCAAAGTCTGTAAAGCCAAGCCAGAAAAGTCAAGATAAAGTAATTAAAGTTAAGATCAGTCAATAAAGCCAAGCCAAAGTCAGGGAAGCAAGTCAGAGCCAGAGTCAGTAAAGTCAAAGCTAAAGTCAAATCCTAAGATAACTCAGGTGGTGGATTTAATCCACTTGCGAAAGTCAAAGTCAACAACCATGCAATAAAACCAGTAACTGTGAGTTATAGATATAACTGTATACATGTTTGTCTTCCTGTGAGACATATTGTTGTTCTAGCTTTAATTGAAAGTCTAATATGCTCAGCTAGAATGTGACTTGTGCACACCTTGGTACGGTGATGCCCTGTGGATCATGATAACTTTTAATATATCATCATGCACACTTGTCTTTACAATCTGAATTAGTCTTGGATATATTATTGTTGCTATCTTGATTCATAACTTGAATGCTTTTAGTCATTTGCCTTAATATCAATGCTTTCATATGCTTCCGCATAATTCAAGTCTGAGAAAGTCTATGTCAGTCTATGATTAAGTCTACTCTGATGTTTGCCCACGTTGTCTTACTGGTAGCTAGCCCTGTGTGTTGTTGGCCCCCACAATTAAAAGCGTGTGTGTGTGATTAAACATCATCCGATCTTAAGTCCTATGTCTCACAATGTCTGGCTGATAGCGGCAGTCATGTCAAAATTGCGCTTAAAGTCAAAGTCAGAGCTCAAAGTCAAAGTCAAAAGTCAAGTCTCCGCTTAAAAATTGTCATGGCATGTTAACTGTTAAATCTATAATCTCACTAAGCATCGCTTACAGTTGTTGTTGAATCTTTTTACAGGCTTAATCAAAGGAAAAGGTCCGGCTAAGCTAAATCCTTAAGTACTGCATGCCTGAATTTGAAGTCATTAGACCACTACTGAATCTGCAATTGGTATTGATTGAAGATAATAATGGTGGTGGTTTGGGTAGACTAGTGCTATGTATAGTGATTATGTATTAGATTAGTGTCCTGATGCCCTTTTATAGTTTTGTTTTGAACTTATTGTATGATAATTCTAACTTCTGTAATGACTTAAGTTCCGCACTTTATTAATCTCTCTTAGTTTTGATTGATGTTGTATTGCTCCTTGGGATCTAGTCATTCAGGACTGCCCAGTAAAGGACGGTCTTGACACCCACGCCGTACCCCAGGCGTAGGGGGGCGCAGGACTACGCCAAGGCCTACGCTGGTGCGGCGTGAAATGAAAGCAGACGCGTTTTGGAGCCCAAAACCCTAATTCCCACCTTCTCTATAAATAGAGGTCGATGGTGGTCGTTTTTGGAGAGTCCCGAAGTGTTGAAAGAAGCGACGAAGCCCTGCCGGAGTGGATTCACGAGTCAAGTACGAAGAAGGTGGTTTGCAACCGTTCAAAGCCTACGATGATGTCTCCAACCATTCCCGGTGAAGAGCACACGATAAGCGGCTAAACACCATAGCCGTTTGCGGAGGATCTACGACTAAGTTTTACTTCTTGAAATTCAATGATGTTTTGATGTATTTTGTGTTGCGTGAATATTTTATTTGTAATGCAAATGATAAGCATTCAATTATTATTATGATTATATGTTTTGATTGGTAAAAGCAAGATAGTTCATAGTGATGTAATTATTTGTGCCGAGTCCATTAGTTTGGGGATTAAAACAAGTAATGAACGTTGCATGCGCTATGCCGAGATTTATTGATTAAAATATCTATGATTAATTTAACTACGCAATTAACTATGTCTATGTGATTGTTGCATGAAATTAAGTGGGTAATAACTTATGCCGTAGTGATTCCGTAAATGGTTATCTTCAATTTTCTTTGTTAATCGATCCGTTAGTTGCTTGCCGTTATTTTAGTATAAGTTAGTCGTAATCATTATTCCAAACAAATCATCCAATTCACGATTTAATCGCATTCAATAAACTAAAGAAACTATCTAATTAACCCTAATTCACCCATAAAGTAGAGATCCAGAAACAGGTTCACGAATACCATCAATATCTACTGGAGGAGCAGCAATGAAGGCGATAACGAATACTTATAATAGGAAAATGCAAATATAAATTATGATTTGCACTCCCTGCGGATTCGATCCTTACTTTTCTAAGCTAATAGTTAAATTTAAGGTTATTTCTACGGGCCACAACGATGGCTCGTCAGATTTTGGCGCCGTTGTCGGGGAGTGGTAACATTAGTTAGGGCTAAAAGTTAGTTTTGGCATTAGTTCTAAGTTTTAAGTTTTAAGTACTTATAGTTTAATTAATTTTAGTATTTAATTTCCTATTATTAAAAATCACATAAAAGAATCAAAGAATTCAGAAAGGTAATTGCTGCTACAATTCGAACCCAAAATCGAAAAAGTAGCTAAATCTAACCGAATGATTGTTAGGATACAAAAACAACAAACATTAATCACGAAGAATTTAAACGATCAGCGTATACACGCAGAGGACGAAAACGAATAAGAGGAAGAAATTCCCACTTTGGAGATTCCGATATCGCCAAGAAATCGTGAACAAGCAGAACCTAAGCGTATAGCCGCTAGGATGGGTGAGCACGCGAGAAAGACGGTTGAGTCACATTACCGCCCTGGTGATGTGTCCGACCCTTCTCCTATTCGTTACCCTGAAAATGAGAACGAACCTGAAGTTCGTCCTCAATTCTTTCAAATTCTTCCTATCTTCCGAGGGATGCCAAGTGAGGAACCCTATGAACATTTAGTTGAGTTTACGGCTATTTGTAAAGCAAATCATATTCGAGGTATAATCATCGACGGTTTAAAACATTGATTATTTCCTTTCTTGTTGAAAGAGAAAGCTAAAAATTGGTTCGTGTCGCTACCGACCAATAGCATCACGACATGGGATCAAATGAAAATAGAGTTTCTCAATGAATACTATCCCATTAGTAAAACAAGGGTTTAATCAAAAACCCAGTGAACAATTCTACGAAGCATTTGATCATATGAACGAACTATTGAGACCTTGTCCACATCATGAAGTGCCCAAATGGATGCTTATCAAAACATTTTTTGATGGTGTGAGTGAAGAGAATCGCAACATGATTATTGCTGCCACTGGAGGCATGTTTTTAGCGAAAGAAGATGATGTGTGAAGAGAGTCGCATAGATAATGCCTGGAAACGTGAGGTAAAGTGAAATCTCAAAGTTAGGTAAGAAAATGGATCAACTGATGAAGGGTTTTAAATGAAACCTTAACGCATCAGTTAACTGTGTCACATGTGGTGATCCATCTCATCATTCTGAAGCATGTCCTCAAGTCCAATCCACTGAGGAATTTGCTAACGAAGTTTATGGTTTTAGAGCTCACAGGGAGAGGGATAACCCATTTTTGGATACTTATAATCTGGGATGGAGAAATCATCCTAACTTCCGATGGAAGAACGATCAACCTACCGATCATCAACCTAAGCCAAGGTACGAACCACCAAGAAGAGACTACCAATATGGTTCTACTTCCGCCGCTAAAGATGCGCGATACTATAAGTCAAACCAAGTGGAGACGAACATGACTTCTTCCCAATACCCAAAGTTAGGGAGGCGGTTAAGGATCAGGACACCACAGTTCCTCCTCCTTATTCGACTGCTTTAGAAAATCTTAAATCTTCTCCCTATGGCAAAAGAGGCACACAACCAGAGGATTTGTGGGATCTATTTAATCAAGTTAAGATCAATATTCCATTGATCAAGGTTATCCAGCAAGTTCCCTCTTATGCCAAATTCTTAAAAGATCTCTGCACACAAAAGAGAACGTTCAAGGTCTCACTTTCTAAGCAGATCAATCTAACTGAACAATTATGTACAATAGTTTCTAGTTCTTTGCCTCCTAAGCTCAAAGATCCTGGATCACCATTGATTCCAGTGACGATAGGTAATGTGCAGATAAAAAGGCACTACTTGATCTTGGAGCTAGTGTTAATATTTTACCTGAAAATTTGTTTGACATACATGATCTAGGCCAGTTACAGACAACTAATATAATCTTACAACTGGCAGATCGGTCAACCAAGTGCCCAAGGGGTATTCTCTCAGATGTCATAGTAAAGGTTGAAGATTTTTACTATCCAGTTGATTTCCTAGTTTTGGACACCGAAAGTCTAATCAACCGGCTATTATCTTAGGCAGAGCTTTCTTAGCCACAATTAATGCTCAAATTAATTGCAGGACAAGAGCTGTGGATATTGCCTTTGGAAATCGAAAACAGAGATTGAATGTGTTTAATGCTTCGAATGACGCTGCTATTGATTCAGAGTGTTATCTGATTGATATGTTGGACGAACTTACGCAGCAGCATAGTTTGTTAATTAACACCAAAGATACTACTGAGTTACTTTTCGTTGAGCATGATATAGCTAAGATGAATTCTCATGAGTGTAACAAATTAGAGGTAGTCATGGATCCACATTGGAATCGAAACAACCACCTTGGACCCATAGGACTGAAAAATTACCTACTGATTTGTCTCAATCAGGAAAACCTTCAAAAGTACAACCACCTGTTCTAGAATTGAAGGAGTTTCCAGGTCATTTAAAGTACGCTTTTCTAGGTCAAAATGACACTTTGCCTGTCATAATTTAATCAGATTTAACCGAAGCGCAAGAAAAAGCCTTACTGCAAGTATTAGTTAAATATAAAGAAGCAGTAGGATGGACCATAGCAGACTTAAAAGGAATTAGTCCTACCTTGTGCATGCACCGAATCATTATTGATCCAGAAGTTAAACCAGTACGGGATGCACAAAGGAGACTAGATTCTAATTTAAGGGAAGTAGTTAAGAAAGAAGTGTTAAAGTGGTTGGACGCTGGGATAATCTACCCCATATCTGATAGCAAATGGGTGAGTCCAACCCAAATTGTGCCCAAGAAATCTGGGATCATAGTGATTGACACTGAAGACGGAGGAAAAATAACTACTCGCCCTGTAACTGGCTGGAGAGTTTGTATCGATTACAAGAAACTAAACTCTGCTACTTCTAAGGATCACTTTCCATTGCCATTTATAGATCAAATTGTGGAGAAGTTAGCAGGCCAAAAGTTTTATTGTTTCCTTGATGGTTATTCCGGTTATAATCAAATTCCAATCCATCCAGAGGATCAAGAGAAAACTACATTTACATGTCCATATGACACCTTTGTCTACCGAAGCATGCCATTCGGTCTATGTAATGCAGTCGCCACATTTCAACGTTGTATGATGGCTTTCTTTTCAGATATGGTGGGTGGTTCTCTTGAGATATTTATGGATGATTTCTCCATATTTGATAAAACATTCGAAGATTGTCTAGGACATTTAGAGAAAGTCCTAAAGTGATGCACCGAAACCAACTTATTGTTAAGTTGGGAGAAAAGCCACTTCATGGTGAAAGAAGGGGTAGTCTTAGGTCACATAGTGTCCGAAAAAGGCATGGAAGTGGATAAAGCAAAAGTACAATTAATATCTTCACTTCCAACCCCTACCAATGTTAAAGGAATAAGATCCTTCCTAGGCCACACTGGTTTTTATCGGCGGTTTATTAAGGATTTCGAAATCTTGAGGCCGTTATGCAATCTTCTATCAAAAGATGTTGAGTTTAATTTCGATGAAGCTTGTATGCAAGCATTTGATAATCTTAAATCGAAGTTAACTGAAGCACCAATTCTGCAATCTCCGAATTGGTCTCAACCTTTTGAAATCATGTGTGATGCGAGTGATTATGCAGTTGGTGCTGTGTTAGGCCAAAGATTAGAGTAAAGTCAGTGGTTATTTACTATGCGAGTAAAACCTTTAATGAGGAACATATTAATTACACGACTACGGAAAAATAATTACTAGCCGTAGTATTTGCCCTGGATAAATTTAGATCCTATATTTGGGAGGCAAAAGTAACTGTGTACTCAGACCACAGCGCTTTAAGACATTTGTAGGCGAAGAAGGATGCCAATCCTCGATTGATTTGGTGGATCCTTCTCTTGCAAGAATTTAATTTAGAGATAAGGGATAAGAAAGACACAGAAAATGTTCTTGCCGATCACTTATCCAAGCTCTAAATGATCCCAACGAACCTAACTGATCAAATTAGGGACTCCTTCCCTGATGAACATTTATTATCAATTTCCAAAATTCTCTGGTTTATGAATTTAGTAAATTATTTCGTAACAGGTCGATTGTCGGAGCATTGGAACTCACAACAAAGAAAATATTGTTGGGTTTCCTATACCCTTGCTAGGTTAAATTAAAACTTTGCGGAAAATTAAATAACCTAACTATGCAAGAATATAAAACCTTAAGGATCTAACCAAACAAGCTAAGCAACTAATTATTAAAATAAAGAGATGAATAAGAAAAACTAACCTTGAGAAAATTCGCAATTTTCTCCACGAAGAACGATTTCACGAACAGCCTCTGAATCGAGCAACAAGCGTCTAAAGCAAGATCGCCTCTAGTTGTTCACACCCAATGAACAAAAGAAAAGATAATTATAACTTTTCTAAGCTCAGATCTCAGAGTCCCAAAAACTGGTATCCCTTGTGATCGTTAGAGAACTTAGAATCGAATGAGCGAGGAATGAAGCAGGCAGGGGCTGCCTTTTGATCACAAATCCATGTGGGATGGATTGGTGGCCGGCCCCCCTATTAGGGTTTAGGGGTGCCCTGTTGACTATTAACTAATTGCAGTTTAGCCCCTGTACTTCCTCAATTAATTCTATTAGCTTCCGGTTAATTTATTAACTATTAATAAATTAACAAACTAACCCATTAATCAAATATAATCAATTATTTAGTTTCTAATTAATTTATTAAACATAATAAATTAACAAACTAATTATCATTATATATTTAAGTTAATCATCTTCTCTTTACAATTCATTGCATGCACCCAAAAAAGATCCAGCCTGATAACAATATGTTTACAAATAATTGTGACTTGGACACTAATTCCAACAGTCTCCCACTTGGACAAGTTGGCAACTATTTGTCTAAACACATTCTATTACCAGCCTTCCTAGCTACTCGATACAGCTGCCGAACTCTGAATCATATCAGAGCTAATCCTTTAGATAAGGGATCAACTATTCTTTCGTTCTCTGATATCGTATGAAACTAAGACATGGATTATAATCATTTTTTGGTTTCAAAATTATGTTTTTGATTTCCGATTAATATGACTATATGAGACTTATTAATTGAACACTTCAATTTTGTCTCGGTCGGGCCCGACACTCTAGTGTCAACGTTTAATCATCAGAGGGCCCATAAATATCGCTTTTACATATAGGCAAAAGGAACGAATAAACTTCGCATACACATCGCTAGCTAACTAATAACATCGTAACTAGATACATCCGTTACAACTGGCAGTTACGCACAACGTTTGAATGCACTAAGGTATGACGGACTAGAAAACCGCAACTTCAATGTATCTCCGTCTGAAGAATAGAGGATATTATCATCTTGGAAATACTTATGATTTGATCCATGAAGTATCTTTCCAAGTGCGAGTGCCCTGTACTTAAATCTCCATTAAGTACCCATGAATGTTGCAGCAATCTCTATGCTATGTCAAACTCTTGACAGTCTACTAACATTCCATGATAGTCTTTATTCAATACTAACTCCCGGTAGTACGAACGACTGAGGTATTTGAATAAAATTAATTACTCTGGGAGTTGGTTCTAAACATGCAAAAGGAAACACAACGATAAATTAATAGAAGATGGCAGCACTTTGCAAATAAATAAATCCCCATTATTTAATCACCAAATCCATTACAATTTCAAATCATTGTTACAATGTTTCAAAATCAAAACTAACTACTAAACTTTACATTATCTCGTAATCCTATGCTAACAGCATGACTACAGTGTTTCGGTTGAGAAAGTGGCTTTGTGAACGGATCAGCTGGATTCTCCTCCGATCGCACTCTTTTCACAATCACATGTCCTTCTTCAACCTTGCTACGAACAAAGTGGTACTTCCGATCAATATGCTTGGACTTTCCATGATCCTTGGGTTCTTTAGTCAACGAAACAGCACTTTCGTTGTCGCAGAATATTTCGATGGGGTCTTGAACCGTTGGGACAACTCCAAGATCTCCAATGAAATTCTTCAACCAGATGGCTTCCTTTGAGGCTTCGGAGGCCGCAATATATTCTGACTCGCAGGTAGAGTCTGCCACGATTTCCTGCTTCGAACTCTTCCACGTCACGGCTCCCACGTTCAATAAGAACACCCAACCAGATTGTGACCGACAGTCATCTCTATCCGTTTGGAAACTCGCATTGCAATAACCGGTTACTTTGAGTTCATCCTGTCCACTGTAAACCAAGAACATGTCTTTAGTATTTCTTAAATACTTAAGAATATTCTTGACCGTCGTCCATTGACCTTCACCAGGGTCTTGCTGATGTCGACTCACCATGCTTAAAGCAAATGAGACATCAGGCCTCGTACATGTCATGGCATACATTATAGATCCTATGGCCGAAGCATATGGAACTCGACTCATTCTGTCTCGTTCCTCCTGTGTCTTCGGGCTCATGTCTTTACTAATCTTTATGCCATGAGCAAAGGGAAGGTTCCCCTTCTTAGACTTCTCCATACTGAACCTTTTCAGTATTTTGTCCAAGTACGTATCCTGGCTTAGTCCTACTAGACGTCTCGTTCTATCTCTATAAATCTTTATACCCAGAATAAAAGCTGCATCTCCTAGATCCTTCATAGTGAAACATCTTCCCAACCAATCTTTTACACTCTGTAATGCTGGGATGTCGTTTCCTATAAGTAATATGTCATCGACATATAATACTAGGAAGACTACAGTGCTCCCACTGACCTTGACATATATGCAGGACTCATCTTCGCTTCTAGAAAATCCAAACTCTGTGATTTTCTCATGAAAGCAAAGATTCCAGCTTCGAGAAGCTTGCTTAAGTCCATAAATGGACTTCTGAAGCTTACACACTTTCTTAGGATACTTGGTGTCTACAAAACCTTCAGGTTGTGTCATAAACACATCCTCTGTCAATTTCCCGTTAAGGAAAGCGGTTTTGACATCCATCTGCCAGATTTCATAGTCATGAAACGCAGCTATGGCCAGAACTATCCTTATGGATTTAATCTTAGCTACCGGTGACAAGGTTTCCTCATAGTTAATCCCGTAGGTTTGAGTATAGCCCTTTGCCACCAACCTAGCTTTGTAAGTGTGTACTTTCCCGTTCATATCCGTTTTCTTCTTGAATATCCACTTACAACCCACCGTCTTTAGACCGGGTGTGGGATCAACCAAATTCCAAACTTGGTTGCCATACATGGATTCAATCTCGCTATCCATAGCTTCCTTCCATTTGGCTGCCTCAGGGCCTGCCATCGCTTCCCGGTAGTTAGCTGGTTCATCTAAGTCGACTAGTGTACAATCACTAATCAAATCATCCTGTTCAATATGGAAACCATAGTAGAACTCAGGAGGATTGCTAACTCTACCGGATCTGCGCAAAGGTAAGGATATGTCATTGGGTTCAACAGGCATCTCAGCCTCATGTTGATAGTCAGTGTTTGCAGTTGGTCTTCATCGGTAGTATCTTGAATCTCATCAAGATCGATCTTACTCCCATTGTCCTCTTTAGATATTATCTCCTTCTCGAAGAACACTCCTCTTCGAGATACAAACACTACGTTTTCACGTGGTTTGTAAAATAGATATCCAAATGACTCTTGTGGGTAACCGACGAATAGACTCTTTTCAGATCTTTGACTGAGTTTGTCAGAGGTCTCTCGTCCAATGAAGACTTCACAACCCCAGATCTTGATGTGACCAAGGGAAGGACGCTTTCCCTTCCACATCTCGTAAGGTGTCTTTGAAACTTTCTTGGTGGGTACTAGATTTAGAATATGTGCTGCAGTTTCTAATGCATAACCCCAGAAACTTACTGAAAGTGTTGCTCGACTCATCATAGATCGGACCATGTCTAACAAGGTCCTGTTTCTCCTCTCCGCAACTCCGTTGAGTTGTGGTGTTCTAGGAGGAGTTAACTGGGAAACTATTCCACAGCTTCTAAGATGATCGAGAAACTAGATACTAAGGTACTCTCCTCCCCTGTCGGAGCGGAGAACCTTTATCTTTCTGCCCAGTTGATTCTCTACTTCACTTTGATATCTTTTGAATGTCTCAAAAGTGTCGGACTTATGTTTGATTAAATAAACATATCCAAATCTACTATAGTCATCTGTAAAGGTGACATAGTACCGATTTTCCCCTTTTGTAGCACATCGGAATGTCCCACATACATCTGTGTGGACCAAATCCAATAGTCCTTCACCTCTTTCACACGTTCTTGTGAATGGTGATTTTGTCATCTTGCCCAGTAAACAGGATTCGCATACATCATCCGATTTTAGGTCGAATGATTCCAACGCTCCATCCTTTTGGAGTTGGGCGATGCGTTTCTTGTTAATGTGCCCAAGGCGACAGTGCCACAATTTGGACTTATCAATTTCGTTAGAATCAATATTAAATAATAGGTTGTTATCACACTCAACAGTTTCATAAATGCCATTATAAGGACAAGCTTTGAATATAAAAACATCATTCAAATAAACCAAAATACTTCCATTATTATTATCAAAGCTGAAATTGTATCCATCCTTATACAAGGCAAACAAAGAAATGATGTTCCGATTCATATCGGGTGAATAACAGCAATTATTTAAGCTAATCTCTACTCCTGATCTAAGCACGAGCTGGAACCTTCCGACTTTCTTCACAGGCGTGATCTTTCGATTCCCCATGATTAGGTTTAGCTCTCCATGCTTCAAGCTTCTACTTTCCCTTAGTCCCTGCAATACAGAGCAAATGTGAGTACCACATCCTGTATCAAGAACCCATGAATTAGAGATAGAAGTGTCATGGAGTTCGATCATGAACATACCTGAGGTGCTGGCCTTTTCGACTTTGCCGTCTTTAAGGTCCTTCAGATATAAAAGGCAGCTTCGCTTCCAGTGCCCCTTGCCATTGTAGTAAAAGCATACTGGTTCCTTCGGATCTTTAGTAGGCACAATACCGGACTCTGTTCTCCCTTGAGACCCTTTCTTGGACTTTCCTTTTGGGGACTTCCAGGATGACTTCCGTTTCTTTGAGGCCTTACCGACAGTAAGCACAGGGGCCACAGGGGTCTCATCTTTCTTGATGCCCTGTTCAGCGGTTCGGAGCAGATTATGCAGTTCCATAATTGACGTCTCCTTCTGATTCATGTTCATCTGATAGGAGAGTACGAACTGATTATAGATGGTGGGCAGTCCAGAAAGAATGATATTGGTGGAGAACTCAGAGTCAAACACCATATTGAGAGCCTCCAGCCGGTCGAAGTACCCCTTCATCTCAAGGACGAAAGTGCAGATAGATGTTCCAGGTTTTGGTTTGCAGGCCATGAGGGATCTTACCACATCAAGGCGCTCTTTGCTCGCCTTAGCCTCAAACATCTCTCGCAGCTACTGATTCATCTCAAAGGCCCATGTATTCTCGAAGGCTTTAGCAAGCTCAGGAACCATGGATGACGCCATGATGCAAGACACTTTGTTTGCATCATCATAATGTTTCTGGTGTGCGTCCATTTCCTCCTGGGTGGGATTCTCATTCAGTGTGGGAATTTGTTCATCGAGAACATACTCATTGTTCTCGTACCTCAGCGTAAACCTGAGGTTTCTCATCCAGTCCACATAGTTCGGACCGGATAGTTTTTCCCTACCCAGAACGGAAAGGAGTGAGAAGTTGGATGCGTGGTTGGGAGCAGGAGTGGGAGTACCAGTAGAAGTAGACATCTGTGAGATAAAGTTTTAGTTAGTATGAAGTATTCCTTAAACAATTTACCCAATTTGAATTAAGGCTAGGATCCATATTTTCGATTCGTTTTATGAAAAGGGTCGCCGTAATCACGCCACGAATTTATTTTAGGTGGATAAACTCTTGTCGATTTCAATCTCTATGAAATTCCTAGATCTTTTGAGATTCATTGAATCTTATCAATGGCATGTTAATCTCGGTTATGCTCAACTACTATCCGTGACTGGGTTGCCGAGGATCACGGACAAGATGGTGAATCTAACCATGCAAAACTGTGTAAGACCCGGCACGGATCAGTCCGGAAATCGCGAGTCCTACATCACCTCCTTATATGTCTCTCATTAGTGTGCCGGTCAATACACACGCTCCACTAACAGTGCATATAGGAGATGTGCATTTTTCATGGATTTGCATACTAATTCACTTTTGATATATCTAAAACGGGCTTTTTTTGTTTCAGTACTTTAGATTATACTTTTAATCTGGACACCATCCTATCAAAAGTCATCGGTAGCTCCATTGAACGCACAGCGAAGCGGAGGAGGTAGGTCAGCGCGAAGCTGTTAAAAACCTACTCCTTTAGGGAAGCAGAGCGACCAGCCTTATATATATATATTTCGGTTTCAATATTTAAATAAAATAAGAAACATTTAATTATTAAATATATATATTAAACCCGAAACCTATATATATAACCATATAAATCCTCAAAATTTAAACCTAGGATAATACAAGTTTATCCTAATAAATTATGATATTCTAAAACCTTTAGGATAAGCACTTAATTTAAATTAAGGTAATTTCTAGATAAATAGGATTTAGGATAAAACTAGAAAATCAAGCTTATCTCTAAGGCATGTTTATTTAAAACCCCAAAAATCAAACCCTTAATTAAATTAATAAAATCCTAAATTAATAAAATAATAATTTATTTAATATTTCAGATTTATCCATTTAAAACCTTTTAAAATCCAAAAATTTGAAGATAAATATGAAAAACAATTTTCAAAATTTAGACAATTAATTTAATATTTAAAAACTATTTTAAAAATTAAATAATTATCAAAAAACGAATTTTACTCCAAAAATTTTGAAAAATTAATTTTTAATTACTTTTTCAGATTTATTTAATATTAAAAATTAATTTTAAGTTTAAACAATTTAATTTAAAATTAAAAACACCATTAAAATTAAATCAAAATTCTGAAAATTAATCAAAACAAATTTCGAAATTTAAGAACAAGATTTATCTCAAAATTAGTGCAAAGCTCGTTAGGTTAACCGCTCTGATACCACTGTTGGGTTTCCTATACCCTTGCTAGGTTAAATTAAAACTTTGCGGAAAATTAAATAACCTAACTATGGAAGAATATAAAACCTTAAGGATCTAACCAAACAAGCTAAGCAACTAATTATTAAAATAAAGAGATGAATAAGAAAAACTAACCTTGAGAAAATTCGCAATTTTCTCCACGAAGAACGATTTCACGAACAGCCTCTGAATCGAGCAACAAGCGTCTAAAGCAAGATCGCCTCTAGTTGTTCACACCCAATGAACAAAAAAAAATAATTATAACTTTTCTAAGCTCAGATCTCAGAGTCCCAAAAACTGGTATCCCTTGTGATCGTTAGAGAACTTAGAATCGAATGAGCGAGGAATGAAGCAGGCAGGGGCTGCCTATTTATAGGTTTTAGAAACCTACAAATTTTTGATCACAAATCCATGTCGGATGGATTGGTGGCCGGCCCCCCTATTAGGGTTTAGAGGTGCCCTGTTGACTATCAACTAATTGCAGTTTAGCCCCTGTACTTCCTCAATTAATTCTATTAGCTTCCGGTTAATTTATTAACTATTAATAAATTAACAAACTAACCCATTAATCAAATATAATCAATTATTTAGTTTCTAATTAATTTATTAAACATAATAAATTAACAAACTAATTATCATTATATATTTAAGTTAATCATCTTCTCTTTACAATTCATTGCATGCACCCAAAAAGGATCCAGCCTGATAACAATATGTTTACAAATAATTGTGACTTGGACACTAATTCCAACAAATATTTCTATGCTCAAGCAAGGCAATATATTTGGATGAGTCTGATTTATTTAAAATAGGAGTAGATCAAATATTGAGACGCTGTGTCCCTGATTCTGAACATGAAGATAATCTTAAACACTGCCATGCATACACATGCGGTGGCCATTTCAGTGCAAAGAAAACTGGCCACCGAATATTGCAGTGTAGGTTTTTCTGGCTCACAATCTTCAAGGATGCCTACGAATTTGTAAAAGGATGCTTAAGATGCCAGCAAACAGGCGACATTGCAAGAAGGGATGAAACACCTTTGACCCTGATATTAATTGTAGAAATATTCGATGTATCGGGGATTGATTTTATGAGACCTTTCCCGAAATCATTTGGGTACGAATATATCTTGGTCGCAGTAGACTATGTTTCCAATTGAGTGGAAGCAGAAGCTACAAGAACCAACGATAACCGGGTCGTTTGCAAATTTGTCAAAAGAAATATTTTTGCACGCCATGGTATCCCGAGGGCTATCATCAGCGACGGAGGGTCACATTTCAAAAATCAACACTTTGCGAAACTCCTTAAACATTATGGAGTTAATCTTAGAATAGCAACGCCTTATCATCTGCAAACTAGAGGGCAAGTTGAGATTTCTAATAAAGAATCAAGAGAATCCTTGAGAAAACAGTAAGACCAGATCGTAAAGATTGGTCACAAAAGCTGGAGGATGCTCTGTGGGCATACAAAACTGCATTTAAAACACCTATCGGTATGTCCTCATATAGACTTGTATATGGTAAGTTGTGTCATCTTCCAGTGGAATTGGAACACCGAGCTCTTTGGGCAGTTAAAAATACTAATTTTAATTTGCACGATGCCGGTGTCGATAGGAAATTCCAATTAAATGAATTGGAAGAAATTCGTAGAGAAGCCTGCGAAAGTGCTAAAATTTATAAAGAGAAAACAAAGGTTTTTCACGATAGAATTCTTAAAAATAAAATATTTACCAAGGGAAACAAGGTCTGGTTATTTAAAGCAAAACTTAAACTGAATCCTGGTAAATTAAAAAGCAAATGGACAGGTACATACATCGTAACTGAAGTCTACCCACATGGTGCGGTAGAAATTCAAGACCCAAAAGGTGGTGAACCATTTAAAGTCAATGGACATAGACTAAAATTATATGTTCAATGGGTCATCAATAACATGCTAGTCTCTGAACTCATAAGACTAGAAAATCCAAAAGTTAGTTAAGCTAGTTTAAGAGCAATACGTCTGGATGAAGACGTAAAACTTAGCGCTTCCTGGGAGGCAACCCAGAGAACTTTGTGGGTATGTTTATGGAAATCCTCAAAAGACAACACTCGTCCACTCGGGATACCGAGGGGTTTAACGGCTTGTTGCACGTGCTAAGTGCAATCGTTATTCCCTATGAAAATGCAGATTATTTGATTATTTGTTTTTATTTTAGTGTGTTTAATTTGATTGTGTGCTAGTTGTGTGTACCCAACTAAGTTGGGGAGGATTATCCTATCGACTTTAGTTGTTTTTAGGTTTAAAATAAGGATTAGAGCCCCACATCATAAATTAGATTTTTAAGCACGCAGACTATACTATTTTAACCTGATTTAAGAGCTTAAGTTGGGGAGAGTGCCCGTAAAAATTTTAAAAATTGAAGAAATGAGTTTAGAGACTTGTGCGCTCCCCAGATCAAAAATCCGGAGGCTCGGGCGCAGGGGGGCGGCAGGGTTACGTCTGGCCTACGCCCCAACGCGCTGAAAAGTTTATAAAAACAGAATCCTACGCCACAAACGCCATAAACCCTAAAAATCTATCTCAGAAGCGGCGATTTGCGATTTTAAATCCTTAAACCTCTCAAATAATGCCCTTTCTACGTCAATCTTCAATTTGGTGCTAGTATTTTGCAAAAATTACTAAGGTATACTCTTTCTAACGCCCCTAGCTTCATTCTCTAATAGTTTTTATGGATTTATCATTCATGCATGGGTTATTTTCATTGCAAAAGGGTTAATAATAAGTTTATATATTCATTTATTTAATATAAATATATTTTTGCAAAATTTTTATTAAATATCTTAGTTTTTTTTTCCAATTTTGCTTTATTTTTAATAATTAGAAAAAGTTTTGTCTAAGGGTTATTTTAATTGTTAAAATATTTATTTATCAAGTCATGCATTAATAGGGTTAGTTTTGGCTCACAATTGACGGTGAGAATTAGGATTAGTTCATTTAACGAGAAAAAATGGTTTTTATTTATTCATGCATTATCATATAGAAAACTCATTTTTAATATCTTATGCTCCACGTATTTAATTGTAGGTATCGAGCCAATATAACGCTAACGACAATCAATCCGTTAATATCCGTTTTACCCGAACCCCTAGGATGAGAACTCATGACCCTAAGAATGTACGCTTTGAGAAACCTCTCAATGCAGAATTTCCCGTAGTTCCCACAAACACCAATAACAGTAAACCACGCAGATTCCATATTGAGCGAACTTTGAAAGAATCCAAATTCGAGGGTTTTGAAATATTAGAATGTTTCAAGAGGATGGGGTGGGCTTAAGCAATACAGTGGGAACTACCCTATATCCACACTAGTCTGATCCAGTAGTGGTTCGCCACTGTTCGGAAATAGACGAATATGAAGATCATTGTAACATCCTAGGATTTAAATTATTATATATTTGAAGTTTATTAAGTTTAAATTTGTAATTTAAGTTGAATTATGAAAGTTGGTACGGAATTTGGATTAATTATAAAGTTTGTTGAATTATTTGGAAATTTAGATGGATTAGATGTGTCAAAAGATGGAAATGGATAATAAAAAAGGGGGAATACAATCATGATTTTGAGCTGACGGTTTTAGTAGGAAATAGGAGGGTGACAATCTCTAGGAAGAAGTTGTGTGATGAGTGTAACAACCCAACTTTTAGCCCAACTAAATATCTGATCATCGAACCAATAATGTAATTTTATTTACATTATTTGAATTTATAATTTAATTAAGTTATGAAATATTTAATAAAAAGGGGGAATAAATAAAGATGGATTCTTTATTTATATAATCATAATCAGTATTTATGGAACCGGATGAGTTGAGGGGTTAGATGTGTCAAAAGATGGAAATGGATAATAAAAAGGGGGAATACAATCATGATTTTGAGCTGACGGTTTTAGTAGGAAATAGGAGGGTGACAATCTCTAGGAAGAAGTTGTGTGATGAATGTAACAACCCAACTTTTAGCCCAACTAAATATCTGATCATCGAACCAATAATGTAATTTTATTTACATTATTTGAATTTATAATTTAATTAAGTTATGAAATATTTAATTGAATTATATAATATTATGAATTATGATTTAATAATTATTAAGATAATTAAATAAAATATATATAAGATACGAAAGTAATAGTGGGTTAAGTAGCAAACGTAACTAGTCAAAGTATATAAACGGAAATTATAATCATAAAATCAGATTTCTCTCTCTCTAGACTCTCTCTCTCTAGACTTTCTCTCTCTACTCTCTCTCTACATCTCTCTAAGTTTACTCCCAAACCGACCGTCGGATCATCAAGATTTATACGTTATCGGGAAGATTATGAAGAGTACTACAAGATATGGTGTTGCATGTATGATTACACACGAAATTGAGGTAAGAATTTACGTTTTAAGCTTTATATGTTCGGTTTTTAAAAGATGAATTTGAGTTTAGTATTTTTATATGATTTAAAGTTAGATTTAACTAGAATGAGTACAATATAAATGAATCTAGGCTTAATATTTAGTATATATATGATTTTAGGCTTGAAAATGTAAGATTAAAAGCTGTAGAAGATGAACAAATTCGAGATGCCAAGAACAAACTCGAATATAGCTAAAATCGAATCAAGAATTCAGTTTTTGACATAAATTCGAATATGTATTCGAAACTAACCCTTAAACTCGAGAATAGGTTCGAATATAGTGATAAATTCGAACTAGAGGTTCGAATTTAACCATAGAATCGAGATGCAGCCTTCGAATTTGATACTAAAATATATGATAGGTTCGAATTTAATCATAGGCTTCGAATTTAGCATATAGTAGTCAAAATTAAGTAAAGTCGAGGCATGCATTCGAGTTTACACAATAAATTCGAAATGTCATTAAATTGAAGAATAGGCTTTGAATTTGATGTTTGACCATGAATTGAATTTTAATCCAACACATTCGAATTAAGCCTGGGTATTTGCACTTAGTCATAAATCTTTGAATTAATGTACGTTTGACTTTTTCAAAATAAAGCCATGTAATTCGAATTTAACATGCAAGCTTAGAATTTAAGCATTTAAATCAAATGATGTTTTAAAAATTATTATTATGCTTTGAAATTAGTATGTAAACTCGAAACCCACTCCTTAAGCTTGAATGTATTAAATGAAATTCATATACAATACATAAAATATCAATGAATGCTTTTATGACTAACTATATATATATATATATATATATATATATATATATATATATATATATATATATATATATATATATATATATATATATATATATATATATATACAAAGATCCTTGGAGAATTTAATGAAAGAATGATATTAATGATCATATGATCAAGATATAGATTTTGAGATTAAAAGATCAACGAGCAAATATTGAGCTTATGAATTGAATGAACACTGAATATATATTATTCAGATGATATAAGAGCTAATAAATATCAGAAATGATACTAATAACAGATTGAGCAACGAGCAAAATGGCGAGCATCTGAAAGTCTGATATAAGTCAGATAGTGGTTCTAATCCACTACAGATTGTGAGCAACAGAGCAAGAGCCAGAAAGTAAAAGAGCACAAATAACCAGTAACTGTGAGTTGTAGATTTCACTTTAACTGCATATTATGTGAATTGAGACTTTTGTTGCATGATTCTGATTTATTTGGCATCCTGATCTTGAGCTTATTGATATATTGTCATAGTACATTAACTATGATTTGTTGAGCTGAGTATTTCTTCTTCTAGATTCGATTCTTTGACGAGTCATTTGATTGTTAAGCTTAACTCCATCACTATTGCTCAGTGTTGGGTTAATGTTAGGCTTATGATGTGCTGATTTACGTGATGAAAGCACAGAGGGTAGCTAGAGCTGAGCATTCCGATGATATCCATATAGAGCTTTTACTGGTAGCTAGCCCAGTACGTGGCTGATCCCCACTAATGATGCGTGTGTATGGATTTATCATCATCCGAGCATTCCTTATGAATTTGTCTAAAAGTCTCAAGAGCAACAACAGTTTTATAACTGGGAGCTGAGCAAAAGTCGCGCATCAAAAGAGCATTAATTGGCCAATGTCCCTTCGAGATTGAGCTGTGCATGAGCCTAGTGCAGTGCATATAGAGCTGAGTCATGCATGAGCCGAGTGCAGTGCATGTGCTTCCGCGTTCATAATTGCATGTTAAATGTGAAATTCTACATTCTCACTAAGCAAATAAGCTTACCCGTTGTTGCATTATTTTTCAGGTAGAGGCAAAGGATTGGCTGGACCTAGTTCTTAGGTCGGGACTTGAAAGAGCTTGAAGTACATTAGAACCTGTTTCAACACCTTGGTACTTAGCTGATGATTGAGCTTTAGGGTTTGGGCTAGTTTACATTTGTGCTTTGATGAAATAGTCTAGAAGTCTGCCCCTATTACTTAAAAATTATCTCTGATTGTAATTAACTTTTATTCCGCAACTGTTAATTTTATCTTAGTTTCCTGATTGATATTGCGTTGCTACTGGGCCTTGACTTGAGACCTTTGAGAAATCTTGGGTCTCACAGGATGGTATCAGAGCAATAGTTTGAATGAATCATTGTATTACTTGTAATACATGATCTCAAACTTGTGCAATGATATAGTATCAATCATGACAGGATGGCTTGAACTAAGATAGGTTTCAGAGACCAGTAGGACGGGGCATGAAAGGATACAATGTGCTAGACTAATGAGCTAAATATTTAGTGATTTGAATTTCAGAGCTATGGTCTGGAGAAGGTGGTCCATCAGGTGGCATGACCCCAGAGCAAGTCCTGGAAATGATGCAACAACTAATAACCCAGAATAATGAGCAACAAAACAAGTTTATGCTAGAGCAAATTGAATCCATAAAGAAAACTGAAAAGCGAAATAAACATAAAAAGAAGCAAACTGAACTGTCAAGCGAATCGGAATCCGATAATGATCATGTCAATAAACGAGTTGTGCAGCCAAAAGGCTGTAGATTCAAAGATTTCAAAGCAAGTGGTGCCTTAACGTTTGAAGGCACAGTAAATCCAATACAAGCGTTAGATTGGATAAGTCATACTGAAGAGATCTTCAGTATCTCAGAATGTCTGGACAGCAATAGAGTTAAGTTTGCTACAGCACTGTTCGTTGGAGCTGCTAGAGCCTGGTGGAAAACGCAAAGAAGCATCTATGGTGAGGAAGCAATTACGACATTGGATTGGGAGCAGTTCTTGGAGATGTTCAACGCCAAATACTGTCCAACAGACAAACAAGACGAACTCGAGATGCAGTTGATGCAATTGAAACAAGGAACTAAAACCGTTGATGAATACGAGCATGAGTTCTCGAGACTTTGCGGCTACTCGTCATATCAAGTAGCAACATAAGAGCGTAAGATAAACCGATTCAGACTGGGTCTGAATCCAACATATAGAAGACAAATGAGCAGTATAAAGTTCACGACGTATCTTAGTATAGTGGAAGCAGCAAGGATGGTGGAGCGCGAATTCACAGATTCTAGTGGTGAACCTGTTATGATGGCTATAAGTCCTACTTATCCATCTCCACCTAAGAAACAGAAGTCTAGTAGATTCTTAGGTTCATCAAAGGCCAGTCAGCAGCAGTCACAAGCATCCTCTACACCTCAGAAGACTAGAGTTTACTCCCTACAGTCAAGAGCTCGATCGTGCAAATGTTGTAACAAATTCCATAGCGGACGCTGCAACCCTAGGGATGTGACCTGTTACACTTGTAACCGGATTGGACATGGAAGCGATGAGTGCCCAGAAAGAAACGACGTATGTTACAACTGTGGTGAGCGTGGACATTATGCCAAACATTGCCCAAATGCACGCGTGCTTACTAATCAGGAACAACCAGTTGGCAGAGCAATTCAACAGAGTACTATAATGATGCCAACAGCTAAGGCGCGAGCTTTCCATATAACTGCTGAAGATGCTGAGGAGACACCAGAGACGCCAAAAGACCACAATGGTAACTAATAATAACTTTCTTATATGATTAAATGATTTAATTCCGTTGCCAGCTGAAGTTCAATTCCCAAATAAGTATTGAGTTAACTGTGCAACCCTGTCATCGATAATGAATAATGCGGATGACATATGGGTTGTATCAGTTGAAGTTATGATTCAAATACCTTCCAATCAGAAATTATACCTATAACCAATATAGGTATTGTAATCTGAATCGTGAATGATTCAAAAGCTCTAAGAAAATTAAAATATAATCCTAAGCACAAGCTACTTCGTAAATCCTTGTAATCTAAATGATTACAGCGTGTCTTATAATGAGACAGAGGTAGAAGTTGCTAATTAAATAATAATAATAAAACCTATTGAGAAGATGATCTTTGAACCAAATTGTTAAGCACCCAATGACAACTTGAATTGATATTAAAGAAGCCAGAGGCACAAAGTGAGAGTGATAAAGAAATAGATTGAGATGTTGTAAAGTCAAGCGATTAGCCATGAATGGCTAAAAGAAAAGCCGTTAAAAAGTCAAAATAAATGTAAGAATGGATTCTCACTATGTCGACGCGAGACTAGTGAGATATCTGCATATAAAAATGAAAAGCCCATCATATGTCAATATAGATGTAAGTGTTGGATTCTCATTATGTCGATGCGATACTAGTGAGATGTCCAATATAGAATATTTATTCTACCTAACTACACATAAAATAAAAGCTTCCGCCAAAAGAGTAAAGTAATATTGAATTCAGAAATTCACCTATGAAGATTCAAACCTAAGTCTATACATAATATTAAACAGAATCAAAGATTATTGTTTTGTCGAAGCCTCTTGACCGAATTGCACAGTGAACTAATAGAGGAAGGCGATGAAGATAAAGTAGAAGATGATGTAAATGGTCGTGGAGACGGTTTTGGAACTCTGGTAACTCGAGACCTGACTTCAATAACAGAATCTGTCGTCATGTTTAACAAATCACACCGAGAAAGCCTAAGTAAATTGTCGATTTCTATCAAATCGTTTCCCTGGAATTCGATTCTGAATAACATTTGTTTTCCATGTCGCTAATGTTCTTATTCGCTGGAAGATTTTAAGGCGTATGATCTCTTCAAGTTCGGGATCATATTTGACTTGTTTGTAATATCCATCAACCGCTGAAACCGTTGCGAAGAAGATGAGGACGATTGAAACTCCAAATTTTTGATTCTCTGTTCGAACTCCTGTTTTGTTCGGCGAGCTTTAAATGCAACATTTCAACATTTTGCATCAATCTTTCATTCTCGGCTTCTAAACACTCGATCATCTTGGAGGATTTAGCTTCTCGAAAGACTGCTTACTTAAAAGATTTAGCGGATATGGCAGCACAATTTGAGACCAAGGTAGTTGAGGTGGAGTCGTTACAAGAAGAGTTGATTCCGATTGTTGTGCTGGAGGATAGATTTCATTTGTTTGATAAAGCGAAGAAAATTATAAGTCTTCATAACAAGACAGCATAAATCAGAAATCGGTTAAGCGATTGATGATTGAAGCCTCATCAATAAAAGAAACATAAAGTATAGATATCAGACTCCCAAAAGCTTTACAGCTAGTTTCAAAGGAAAATGAGAAAGAGATATGAGCTAATTGATATATATTAAGCTGCAAGGTAAATTGATAGAGATATAAAGTTAAATCTCAAAAGTCCACAAAACGAATATATAACTGACTCAAGATCGAATGAAAGAGATATATGAGCTAACTCATGTACTGAGTTATTATCTGAACTGATTAAGGCATAAAGCTCATATATTAAGAGTATGAATAATAAGTCAGAATTCCTAAAATAAACAAACAGCGAAACATTGAATCAATATGAAACTCTGAAAAGAAACTTGAGTTTTGTGCTTATAAATCTCAGAGAAATAAAAAGATATGAAATACAGATGGTGCTCGTTCAGTGGAAACACCACAAAGGTTCATATCAGTCTTGGGAATTAAGAGATATCATAAAAGCTATCTGCCCAAGTCTGTTCGAACATATCTAACTTCGGGGACGAAGTTTGTGCGTGGTGGAGCCCATTCTGTAACAACCCAACTTTTAGCCCAACTAAATATCTGATCATCGAACCAATAATGTAAATTTATTTACATTATTTGAATTTATAATTTAATTAAGTTATGAAATATTTAATTGAATTATATAATATTATGAATTATGATTTAATAATTATTAAGATAATTAAATAAAAGATATATAAGATACGAAAGTAATAGTGGGTTAAGTAGCAAACGTAACTAGTCAAAGTATATAAACGGAAATTATAATCATAAAATCAGATTTCTCTCTCTCTCTAGACTCTCTCTCTTTAGACTTTCTCTCTCTACTCTCTCTCTACATCTCTCTAAGTTTACTCCCAAACCGACCGTCGGATCATCAAGATTTATACGTTATCGGGAAGATTATGAAGAGTACTACAAGATTATGGTGTTGCATGTATGATTACACACGAAATTGAGGTAAGAATTTACGTTTTAAGCTTTATATGTTCGGTTTTTAAAAGATGAATTTGAGTTTAGTATTTTTATATGATTTAAAGTTAGATTTAACTAGAATGAGTACAATATAAATGAATCTAGGCTTAATATTTAGTATATATATGATTTTAGGCTTGAAAATGTAAGATTAAAAGCTGTAGAAGATGAACAAATTCGAGATGCCAAGAACAAACTCGAATATAGCTAAAATCGAATCAAGAATTCAGTTTTTGACATAAATTCGAATATGTATTCGAAACTAACCCTTAAACTCGAGAATAGGTTCGAATATAGTGATAAATTCGAACTAGAGGTTCGAATTTAACCATAGAATCGAGATGCAGCCTTCGAATTTGATACTAAAATATATGATAGGTTCGAATTTAATCATAGGCTTCGAATTTAGCATATAGTAGTCAAAATTGAGTAAAGTCGAGGCATGCATTCGAGTTTACACAATAAATTCGAAATGTCATTAAATTGAAGAATAGGCTTTGAATTTGATGTTTGACCATGAATTGAATTTTAAACCAACACATTCGAATTAAGCCTGGGTATTTGCACTTAGTCATAAATCTTTGAATTAATGTAAGTTTGACTTTTTCAAAATAAAGCCATGTAATTCGAATTTAACATGCAAGCTTAGAATTTAAGCATTTAAATCAAATGATGTTTTCAAAATTATTATTATGCTTTGAAATTAGTATGTAAACTCGAAACCCACTCCTTAAGCTTGAATGTATTAAATGAAATTCATATACAATACATAAAATATCAATGAATGCTTTTATGATTAACTATATATATGTATATATATATATATATATATATATATATATATATATATATATATATATATATATATATATATATATATATATATATATATATATATATATATATATACAAAGATCCTTGGAGAATTTAATGAAAGAATCAGATTAATGATCATATGATCAAGATATAGATTTTGAGATTAAAAGATCAACGAGCAAATATTGAGCTTATGAATTGAATGAACACTGAATATATATTATTTAGATGATATAAGAGCTAATAAATATCAGAAATGATACTAATAACAGATTGAGCAACGAGCAAAATGGTGAGCATCTGAAAGTCTGATATAAGTCAGATAGTGGTTCTAATCCACTACAGATTGTGAGCAACAGAGCAAGAGCCAGAAAGTAAAAGAGCACAAATAACCAGTAACTGTGAGTTGTAGATTTCACTTTAACTGCATATTATGTGAATTGAGACTTTTGTTGCATGATTCTGATTTATTTGGCATTCTGATCTTGAGCTTATTGATATATTGTCATAGTATATTTACTATGATTTGTTGAGCTGAGTATTTCTTCTTCTAGATTCGATTCTTTGACGAGTCATTTGATTGTTAAGCTTAACTCCATCACTATTGCTCAGTGTTGGGTTAATGTTAGGCTTATGATGTGCTGATTTACGTGATGAAAGCACAGAGGGTAGCTAGAGCTGAGCATTCCGATGATATCCATATAGAGCTTTTACTGGTAGCTAGCCCAGTACGTGGCTGATCCCTACTAATGATGCGTGTGTATGGATTTATCATCATCCGAGCATTCCTTATGAATTTGTCTAAAAGTCTCAAGAGCAACAACAGTTTTATAACTGAGAGCTGAGCAAAAGTCGTGCATCTAAAGAGCATTAATTGGCCAATGTCCCTTCGAGATTGAGCTGTGCATGAGCCTAGTGCAGTGCATATAGAGCTGAGTCGTGCATGAGCCGAGTGCAGTGCATGTGCTTCCGCGTTCATAATTGCATGTTAAATGTGAAATTCTACATTTTCACTAAGCAAATAAGCTTACCCGTTGTTGCATTATTTTTCAGGTAAAGGCAAAGGATTGGCTGGACCTAGTTCTTAGGCCGGGACTTGAAAGAGCTTGAAGTACATTAGAACCTGTTTCAACACCTTGGTACTTAGCTTATGATTGAGCTTTAGGGTTTGGGCTAGTTTACATTTGTGCTTTGATGAAATAGTCTAGAAGTCTGCCCCTATTACTTAAAAATTATCTCTGATTGTAATTAACTTTTATTCCGCAACTGTTAATTTTATCTTAGTTTCCTGATTGATATTGCGTTGCTACTGGGCCTTGACTTGAGACCTTTGAGAAATCTTGGGTCTCACAATGAGTTTGGCATAGATGGAGATATTCCACCGCCTAGAGAGTTCTGGTCATCTCTAGACATTCAAGGGGGTAGAGCACGAAAAATTAGCGGTTGGGCTAAGAAATGGGTTGGGATGATAGCCACAGTCTTTGGGATGTCAATAGAAGATGCGAGTTCCTACATTCATTTTAATAGGGGAGATCTGTGCCCACTGGCCAAGGTGTTGTAGAAGTTTGTTATTTTTAACTTGCTTCCCAGACACCAAGACACGACCACTATTAGACCCCATGAGATCCTATTAGTCCATGCCCTGATGATTGTATACCCGACTATATCCCTAGAGTACATTATAATGGAAAATTTGTGGGAATGTAATGTTATGGGTCAAGGGACAAACTATCCACACTGCAGAATATTGACTGAGCTTTTTATTATTGAGAAGGCAGTGTCAGAGCAGCTACTGATTAAATGCCTTAACCCTAATAAGATCTGGTTCACGAAGCTTACTATGTTAAGGTTAGTATTTGAGAGAACCCATCTAGGTTACCAAATCTGCTACCCTAAAACCTCTAGAGTGACCCTGATCACATTTGTTGCCCCCGAGTACCCAGAGGAACAACAAAGCAATAAGGGAAAAGCTAGGATGGAGGTGGACGAAGACAACGAGAGGCCATGGAAAAGAGTGTCATGAGTATCCTGCTTAACGCAAACAAAGACCTGTTAAGAGACATCGAGAAACTTTAAGAGGGACATAAGAAGAACGAGCAAATGTTTCAAGTAAACTCCGATTGGCTGACGAATATCCAATTGACGGTGGCTGAATTAGAAGAAGTTGTCATTCTGCCAAAGCAGTTTTAAAATTTTAATTTGCAAAAAGTGTGTTGATTTAAGTTTCGTGCGATACATTAAGTTTTTAATTGGTTGTTTAATTTTCTGATGTGATGTAGTGATTCCTGATTGTAACTGTACTTTACTTATTGTTTCTGTTGTTTATTTTTATGTTACGTGTGGTGTGATAATTTTTATAATTAAAAGTTTAAGTTTGAATTTATTTGAAGTTTATTTTTAGTTTATTTGAGTTATTTGAATTTATTTTTGAGCAATGAATGTGTACCACTATATCTCTCATCTGTAAGTGATTATAGTATTCAAATATGACGCAGGCGTCACAGAGGTCTAATTTGGGGAGGGTAGGTAATAATAATGATTAATTAACTAATTTAGCCCTCACAAAATTTTTAGACCACATTTTTATCACAAACAAGAAGGATTATGCTGCCCCGCGTATCAAAAACCAGTAAAAGATCAAAAATCAGAAATCTTGGGCGCAGGGCTACGCCCCATCGTGGTTATATTGCAGATTTGACCTCCTTCTTCAATTTTCACAAACCCTAGATCAATTCACCCTACAGTTGGTGTGCGTCTACTTCATCTTTGTGCCATTTTTGTGCTAAAAATTGCAAATACGAGCCCCAAAACACCCACACTACCATATATAACAAAGATACGAGTTAAAATTCACTTCTTGGTGGGTATTCTCATCCATTTTGAAAAATTTATGGGTGTAGAAGTGGGCAAAGAAAAAGTTAGATTTCTACCGTATTTAAGCTTCCAATCATCAAGGTTAGTGTTTTTATTGTTAAAATGCAAGTTATTGCATACTTTTTGAGCAAAATGAGAGTTTGAGCTTCATGATCATCTATGGAGTTTTCTTGGTGATTTTGACTTTTTAGAGTCAAAGTATGTGAAATTACATGAATTTGATGATAACCTTGATATATGTATGTTAAGATATATGTTCAGTTGCTAATTGTAGTTAATTTGCCATGATTAATTTCTAGGACATAAATTTGGATTATAAAGTTGGTTGCCTAAATGTGCATATGATTTATAATTTATAAGGTTTGGGTAATTAGCTAGAAATGGATTTTATGTGCTAAATGGATTTTATTGACATATGGTATATGTTCACTTAAAATGATGGCAAATTATAGACTATATATGAGAGTTGTGAAAAATTGAGCGTAAAAGTTTATATATATGCATCTAACATATTGAGCTTAATTGAGAAAAATGTAATTATAGGTTGCATTGTTTAATTTATCTCATACATATTTTGATTGGTAACTTATAGATGGAAAGAAGAGCACGCCAAAGATCCCACCATGTTAATGTGCCAATAGACTGGACCCCCGACCTACTGTTATCCCAACACCCCGAGGAAGTTAGAACACGCTTATTTCTCTACAAAAAATATTCTAACAAGGTGTTAGTAGAAAAGAGGGTTAGGAGGTCAGATTTTGAGGACTATGGGATCCCATACCTTTTTGATTTCTTGGGGTGGGAGGGTGTGTTTGATCTAGGCGGCCCACTTATTCACCAAGCCGACGTAGTGGAGTGGATATCTACCCTTTGGAGGGAGACGGGTAATTCATATAATGAGCTGAGATTGATAGGCACCGTCAAAGGTAGGGACGTGGCGATGGATGCTCGCATCCTTCGCCAACTATTTAATTTGGATACTGGGGAAGGCAACGAAGGGTCTACCCAACATGGGTATGAGTACAAATATGAGGCCCAATTGGCCTTTACTAACATGACCTGGTCTGGAGATTGGGTGGAGCAGGTATGTAAGGTGTTTAACCAAACCGTTGATGAAGTAGAGGTTTCCACTTCCTATAATAGGAAGGCTTTGTCCCAGAGATGCAAGATGGTTCACAAAATAATTGTAAACAATATCTTGCCACGAGATAGTGACCTATCTAAGGTCAGACATAGGGATATCACGGTTCTTTACGCCCTTCTCAAGGGTAAGTCCCGACTGTCCTTCGCATGGACAGTCATTAACGATATTTGGGCGATGTACAACACTAGAGAGAGGACGATCATCCCTCACGGATGGTTGATCTCTAAATTTCTTGAGAGGATTGGTGCACTTTCACCCAATTCCCTTGCTTCCCCAGTTTCGGTGACGTATATTACGGCCGCCATGTTCCCTACCTTGATTTTTTAGGGAAGTAGATGAGAGGTTTGAGATATTCGACAAAGAAATCAAGAGCTACAGCTATATCTCTCGAAGGTGTCTTAGCTTGCTAAGAGCTAAAAGCACAACTAGATGGTGTTATGATACCTTTTGGATCAGTCGTACATCGATAGTTACACGGAGGATGAGAGGAGAGAGAGAGAGAGCAGAAGGTCGCTAATGAGGCGGAGGTTCGGCTCGAAGAGCCGAACAGAGGGGCGTCTACCTCACACAGTCGAGGCAATGACGATGCTGATTTTAACTGCGTTATGAGGCGGTTAGATGATTTAGTGATGGGTCAAGGTGAGTTCCATGAGGACGTGACCCAGAGATTGGATGAGATGAACGGGCGAATGACCGGGTAGATAGGATTCAGGACGGGTAGAGAGTCTTGGCATATCAAAATGCCTACTACCAGCACCATAACTGGGCATACTGGGAGGGAGTCCGACATCACGAGGATTGCTAGGCCGGTTTGCCATATCAGGCATATTCTGATTATACTATGCCCAACTACCAGTCCTATGACCCTGCCTTAGATACTTATCAGCGCTACCCGGCGCATGGCAGACATGATTTACCAAACCCGATTCCTATCCACCTATTCTCGCCTCCACCACAAGACCCCGCAGATCAAGGCCCTTATGGATATTTCTTCAGTAGCGTCTTCGGTACTCCTCCTCCTCCATTCTGATTATCGGGTACCATCTTTCTTTGTTCTTTGTTCTTTATTTTCTGTACTTTTATTTACGTTACTTTTGTAGTTGCGTTTAATTTCTTTTAGTAATGTTTATTTTTATTTTAGTCGAGTCCTTTTCTAGTTTTTAATGTTTATATAGTTTGTCTTGTCTTCCCCAATTGAGTCTTGTTTGCCGATCAGGCCGTGGAAAATGATGATAAATAGAAAATATATGTACTAGGTTATTGGCTAGTGTTGATAGGATATTCTATAATTAAGAAAAGAGTCTTAATAATAGTTAAACATTTTTGTTATGCAAAACAAATTCAAGTAGGTTAAATTGTATTAGGGCTTAAATATAAGTAATGTGTCAAAAGAGTTTGGAAAACTCATGCAATATGGGGGAGAGCTTAATCACGTTTTTAGCCTAAAAAACGGCTCAATTATAGTTTAGATGGTTCGGGAAATTAAGTTCTTTGGGGTATCATTCATGCCTAATCCCCTAAAACCATCTGGTTTGGGGGTGATTGACCTAAATCTTGCTACATGGACCAACTAGATAACTTAAGTTAGAAAACTATAGATATAAGCATGGCATTAAAAAGAAAAATTTTGTTGTAAGCATGCATAGAGGGAAAAGATGGTCAAAAGACCCACGTGTTTTATATTTCGTAACCTTGAGCTAAAAGGGTAATTTCCAAGAGTGAGATACATTATATAAATTCTAAGGAAAATATATTTTAACTGAATATGTCTTTGGTTTACATAATAAAAGTTTTAACGCATTATTGCGAAAACTAGCTTAACTTAGAATTTCTAGACACACTGCTAGTATATGTCGCTACATAGTTAGTTCTGATTCCAATGGCTTGTTCGGGGACGAACAGGAGTTAAGTTGGGGAGGATTAATAGGACTATAAATGTATGTGTTTTGGTATCATTTTAGGCTCATTTTAAGCACTGATGCTTTGTAACTTCCATATTATTACTCCAAATTTATGTTTCAGGGTCAAGAAGTCAGATGTAAGCAGTTTGAGAAAATTCAGCGTGAACCGAGCCGGAGGGGGCGCATGTCTGCGCCACCCTACGCTGCAAAACAGAACTATTGAGAGTTAGAGAGCACTTCTAGCGCAGACTAGCATAGCCAAGGTCGTACCCCAGGCGCAGGCCTACGCTGGTGCAGCGTGAAATGAAAACAGACGCGTTTTTTAAACCAAAACCCTAATTCCCACCTCTTCTATAAATAGAGGTCGATTGTGGTCGTTTTTAGAGAGTCCCGAAGTGTTGAAAGAAGCGGCGAAGACCTACCTGAGTGGATTCACGAGTCAAGTATGAAGAAGGTGGTTTGCAACCATTCGAAGCCTACGATGATGTCTCCAACCATTCCCGGTGAAGGGCACACGATGAGCGGTTAAACACCATAGCCGTTTGAGGAGGATCTACGGCTAAGTTTTACGTTCTTGAATTTCAATTATGTTTTGATGTATTTTGTGTTGCGTGAACATTTTATGTGTAATGCAAATGATAAGCATTCAGTTATTATTATGATTATATGTTTTGATTGGTAAAAGCAAGATAGTTCATAGTGATGTTATTATTTGTGCCGAGTCCATTCGTTTAGGGATTAAGACAAGTAATAAACGTTGCATGCGCTATGCCAAGATTTATTGATTAAAAAATATATGATTAATTTAACTACGCAATTAATTATGTCTATGTGATTGTTGCATGAAATTCAAGTGGGTAATAAATTATGTCGTAGTGATTACGTAAATGGTTATCTTCAATTTTCTTTGTTAATCGATCCGTTAGTTGCTTGTCGTTATTTTAGTTATAAGTTAGTCGTAATCATTATTCCAAACAAATCATCAACGATTTAATCGCTTTCAATAAACTAAAGAAACTAGTTAATTAACCCTAATTCACATACGCACTCCCTGCGGATTCGACCCTTACTTCTCTAAGCTAATAGTTAGATTTAAGGTTATTTCTACGGGCCACAACGACGACTCGTCAAGGCAGGGGCGGACCTACAGTGTAACGACGGGTGTCACTCGACACCTATAAATTTTCAAAATACTGAGTTGCGTATGTATAAAAAATCTGAATGACACCTAAAAAAATTTTTGGGTGACACCTACAAAAAATTTATACATTTATAATATACATATCTTTTTTATATTTGTTATTTTTATTACTTAAATTTATTGAAATAATACTGAGTATTAACTTAAAAAAAATTTAAAAAACTTAACATAGTTTAGTTAACCCAAATATTAGAAAAAAGCCCAACAATAAATTAAGCCCAAAGGCCAAAACTAACCTTGAAAACCCTAGTTGTTTTTTTTGCTTTCTTTCATTCAGCCACCACTCACCAGATGACCAGAGAGCTGAGAGCCTCACAGCCACGTCTTGCTTTGCTGCTGCCCCTCACCGGAAAAAACGCAAACCGCCGCCGGAAAACCCTTCTCGGCTTCTGCTGACTGCTGCTCGCCGCCACATCTTGCTTTGCTCCGCCGCTCCGCGCCTAAGCGCCTTGCTCGCCGCCTGCCCCGCTGCCCGCCTCCACCGCTTGCTGCTCCGCCGGACCGCCGACCGCCGACCGGCCACGGTAACTCTAATCTCTTCACTCTCTGTCTCTCTCAGTCTCTCAAATCTCAATATTTGAGTGTGTTTTTATTTTGCCTTTGTCACTTGTGTTAGTTGTGTAGACAGTGTAAACTGTAGTTGTGTAGAATGTAGATTTGAATGACAGAATGAGATAAATACATAATTCTAGATAAGTATTTTTTTTTTTTTTTAGTTTTTCAGTTTTATTTTTGTTTTTTTTTAATAATGGGTATAATTATTAATGAGTTAAATAGGTGAATGATTAAATGAATGCAGTAGATATCTTTCTAATTGTTTATTTTTTTTGAATTTTTATATCAATTGTTAAATTTATTGTTAATTATTTTAAAAAATTTTAGGTTAATGGACAAATTTTTGAAAAGAAAGTTTCATGACAAGATTTCAAAAGATGAAGACCCGAAGACAACAATTGTAGAACTTTAAGATTTACGTTACTTATTGCTTTTATGTTTTATGTTTTAATGGTATTGTACTATATACTTTTTTAATTGAAAAAATTCTTGTTATTCATTTATTTTGTGTTGGGAACCGTTTCGGTGACCCGATCCGTTTTAGGAAATATTTCGAAAATTTGAATATTAAATTTACTTTAAAAAAGTGACACCTATAATATATATTCTTGGATCCGTCCCTGCATCAAGGTATCAACATCAAACCACCTTTATTGGAATCAAATACAAAAATTTTTTATTCAAATTCAGAATTTCTTTTTCTGTTTTTTTTTTTTTTTTTTTTTTTTTGCAAAAGACAAGTCACCTTAGTTTATTATAAACATTAGATTGACGATGACAAAGAAATATATGGTCAACAAAACAAAACGTAAGAAATCCATATAAACATTACATAACGGTTCATCTTCGAGCATCAAATACCCAAACGGCCAAACCTGAGTTATAAAGCTATGGTCACCATTTAAGCCCTCTTCCTCCCCAATATTGAATAAAAAGATAGCAGAATTCTTGAAACCATGAGCCCAATGAAATATTCCTCGAGCAAGTTCTAGCATAACAGCCACACAAGAACTACAGTCACCAGCTCCTTCCCTTTATCACATAAAAATCCATTTATTTCTATCATATGTTAATTATTTTGCATGAGGAGATGCATAACAAATTTAAGGAAATGGTATATACAAATCAACATAAATAAAAGTGAAAAAGCAGTAAAACGAAAATAGGTGGAGAATGGAAGAGACTTAGGTGGAGAAGACAACATCTATGTGAGAAGAGACCAGTTGAGAGCTATCTTTTTTGTTTCAGATGCATATTTTGGTAAAATTCGCAAAACAACATGTTAGAGATTTGAATAAACAAGTGTTTTCCCCTTAAAAAGTCCACCGACCAGAATATTAGCACCAGAGCTTGCACGGAAAAGGTCTACTTCAACATCAACTTCCCAGTTAGTTGTCTTCTTTATTTTCTCAGTTGTCTCTAATTTGAAAGATGGACTCGGATTTTTGAAACTCTCCCACTTGTTGATTTATGTCTCTGATTTTTGAAACTCTCTCACTCGGATTTTGAAACTCTCTCCGAGGCCCTTGAACACGTCCAAAACCTCACCGACGTTAGAACCATGACTCGCCTTCTCCATGAGTGCATTGCCTACCAGCGTGGTCTGGATCTCCAACTCGAGAACATCTTTTCCCTCCGCCAAGATCTCGACTAGCATCTCTCTTCCCTCCAGAAATCCGCCGAGGGCAGCAAGAGAGAGTGTCGTTGTTTACTAGTCTATTGACTCATTGGTTAGATGTGTTTGCTTTACTAACAATTAATTGTTTGTTATTAATTTTATAAAGTTGGTAAACAATTCATGAAAGGTTACATAATTTA